>CM053792.1:725376142-725908642 GCA_028749045.1 Cupressus sempervirens
CCCCCAAGAATGATTTCACTTCTGAGTCTTTTGATAGTGATTGCCAACCTATGAGAAAGAAGAGATTACCTAAGTCTACCCGCAACCCTCTTATCCCTCCCCATATCTCTAACACCATAGAGGCTACCTCAACTATAAATGGCTGTGAGGACATCACTTCCCTAGGAAATAACTCAACAAAGACACTAGGAAGAAAGGGAAGCACAACCATTGTAAGGCCAGACTACAAAGGCTACAACATTCTATGAAAGACTTGGATAATAATCATATTGGTATCTACAAGAGATTCAAAGCTTTGGTGGAGTTTTCCACCAAGGTCATGCACTCTGTGGCCACAACCTTATACTTCCTGCTAGTTAATAAGGAGGACAAGGACTTAGGAAAAGCTACTAAGACCACCCAATCCATCTATGGGTTTTTGCCAAAGGATTGGATAAAGACCATCATGGACAACCCAATTAAGGTGGAGATGCAAGATGTAGAAAAGGATGCTCCTGAGGAAAAAGAAGGGAAAGCAATGGTAGGAATAGGGAAACTAGTCTAGGTTCTAGTACTTTTCAATGCATTTTTTTATGCTTAGTACTATGAACTTGATATCCCATGGGGTTTTAGATTTTATGGTTATGTCAATTAATAGCAACATTTTTTTAAGGAGTTGCTGGTCCATTTTATAGTATATTATGGATATTAGACTAAGGTATCATAGTACAATTAATCATGTTGTCAACATATTTTGTTTCTTGAAGTTTAAATATGGCATAGGTTAGATAATTGGAGGTTACCTCTAGCTGGTTGTTTAGCCTTTTTTTTTCTTTCAATTAGCCACCCCATCCTTCTTGGCTTTTATCTAATACTTAAAAAATTGTCCTCGACTTTGATATTGCATCTGATCCACCTATCTATGTACTATCACCATCTATGTTTTCCTATCTATTTTTATCATTATCAATCTTTTCACCTCTCTACCCCTCTTTTTTCTTTATATTATTAATCTTTCCCACTCTCCCCTTAACCCCTCACTCTCTTCTTATCTCTCATTATAATTATTTGTCCATGTAACAATATGAAATGAACAACCTAGATATCTAGAATCAATAATTTAAAATTTTCCCTATCTCAACATCTTTATCTGCTCCTCTCCATCTTACTTTATATTTATATATCTATGTATTTTTATATTAATGGCTCTCTCTCATTCACACATTCTCCCTGTCTACTTCCCTATACTTCTAATAACTCTCTCCCCCCCACCTCTCTCTCTCTCTCTCTCTCTCTCTCTCTCTCTCTCTCTCTCTCCATATATATATATATATATATATATATATATATATATATCACTATATTTCTGTATTAATAGCTCTCTCTCATTCACACATTCTCCCTATCTACCTCCCTATACTTCTCCTCCCTCCCTCCCTCCCTCTCTCTCTCTCTCTCTCTCTCTCTCTCTCTCTCTCTCTCTCTCTCTCTCTCTCTCAACACACACACAAAAAAAAAACACAAACACACAGATTTATCCATTGCTACCTCTTTGTTATATCCTTCTTTGTATTTTCTCTATTTGTATTTCATCTTCTAAATGTGTTTATCTAATTATATACACATCTTTAGTCAACATATTTATTACATAAAGAAAGTTTTTAATCACGCAAGAAAAAAATAGCCTATCGACAACAAATAATATATGATTTCTCTTGGTATTTTGGCATGAGTGAAATGAAGAGTCAATGGCAAAATTTTAGATTTATTTTTATTTTTAACACAAAAAATTCACTACTAATAAAGGTAAATCTATTGGAATTACAATAGGAAAGGTAAACTTCTTGGTGCGGGGGGGCGGGGAGCGTGGTTGTGTGAATTAGTAGTTTAAACTTGAACCCATGAAACTTTCACCACACATCCATCACATTAATTAATTGAGTAAACTAAAATAACATTTAAAGTACATACATCTAAATCATGAAAACATGTAAGCATTCACACACATAACACCAAGTATAATTACCCAAAAACCCCCAAGTGAGAAGGTAAAACTAGGGTGCGAATGACACCTACAAATGTTCACTGTACTATAGTAATAAATTGTATCTAATGAAGGTTTCAATGTTTTGACCGTCAAACATGATCTACCCAATAAAAGGTCTACCATGTTAAAGGCTTACAAAGACTATTAGGTCTCACCTTCTTAGAGGATTTCAACACCATGTTAGTAGTGTGCCTTGTTAGAGGACTTCAACTTACAAATAAGTGAGCATCTTTTTAAATGATTTCATACAGCCTATTAGGACTACTCTATTAAGACATTTGACTAAAATCACATGTTAAAATGTCTCTCATAGATCGTATGGTTGGTACTTGCTTCACTAATAATAGTGTTCTTCTAATTTTTTGCATAACTAACTTCTCTTAAAATCATGGTATAAAAATCAAATGTGAGTCCTTTTATTCAATCCTGGGGTTTTAGGTTTTGGTCTCATACTTTTGGTACCTCTTAAAATCTGTGTAAAGCCTTAGGTCTTGCCCTTTTATTTTATCCTGGTGTGAAAGTTTTAAAAAAGTGAATGTTCTTTTCCCACCTACTTTGAGGTCATTGTTGAGTCCTTTTGAAAATTTTTATCCCACCATTGGATCTTGTTTGAATCCATGGTTGTCACATACTCACTATAAAAAGTTATGAGGTTATTTCCTATAGCGATGTAGAAACCACTGGAGAACTATGTTGTGGTACTAAAAAATGAAGTCTGGCACCAAAAAAAGTGTGTTAATTTGAAAACATCATGGTCAACTACTACATCCCAAGATTGTCAGTATTAAAAAGGATGCACAAGGAGAAACTCACAAATGGTTTCACTGGAGTCCAAGTTTCTCTGGTGATTCACTAAGTCGCTACCAAAAAATCTATGCAACCTGCCAATAGCAACATAGTAAGTGCCTAGATTTTAAAGAAAGCAATAACCTTTTTAAGGTTGATGTGACTGAGAAAATTCCCATGCAGTCTCATAAATATGCACGACCACCTTCTCTAACACCAATATTAATTGGTTAAGTTTCAATCAATGTATCTTTTGTTATCTGTCACAAAATTTTTGAATCTGTCAGAGTTGGCTACTTCACTACCCAAAAAATCATCAATTTTCCAGTAGCAACATAGCGAGGGTCTGGTCATTGCAAAAGATGGAATTATTTTAAAATAGGCAATGATTTTGAGGATCCCAAGGAAGATATTTTTCAAGATTTTCTTTTATTTTGATGAAGGGTGTGTCATTCATATATATTACGGTGGCAATGATTTTGATGGGTTATCGGAAGTCATTATCTCACTAGCTGGAAAGTTGGTGATTTTGCCAGTAGCGATGTAGCGACCTGCCTGACAATAACAAACACTGCAAGGTCGATGAAGTGTGGTGTCACTAAAAGTTTAAAATAATATATATATGTCATTACATGTTAAGCCAACTTAGCACCAGTGGTAACCTAGACCCACTCCCCATGCATAAAATATGCAAAGAATTCAGATTGTCAGATCAAGCATTGATCAATGATAGTCACTAACTTGCTATGAAAAGATGTGTGAAAGATTATGTATAGTGAGCTAGCGAATGAGTGGCACACCATTATTCTCTTAAGAGTTGTATCAAATGTCTGCCACATGATCAAAGCAAAATCAGTGGTTATCACTATCTCGCTATAGCAAGATGATTGAAAGTTATGCATAGTGAGGTAGCAACTTGATGACACGTGTCCCTAGTCATCAGTGGGCCTAGATTGAAATGCCAACATTGAAGAAAAGGTACAGATGGTAGTAGCTTATTTTTTTGACTGTTAGTGTGCTAAGAAGAAAAGTGAGTCAACCTACTTTTCATTCTTGGATTGTAGGATTTTTCAAGGATCAATGACACATATTTAAAAGGAAGTGTGATGCCACTTTGTTTTTCTATTCTACGCATTTCTAATGAATGAAATTTTTGCATGTGAGAAAAATAGAGTATAATATAGGATATTTCATTACTTCTAGTCTCACAGAAACAAAGATTTTACATTTTTTGAGCACAAGAGCCTGTTGATCATATTGTGTTAAGCCTGGCAAGGACATGAAGAAATTCCTCATTTGTTTGAGAGAAATTACAAAGGTTCAGAGAAGAACAAGTTTGGTAAGTCAACTAATTACTCATAATACAACCTCTGTAGCATTCTAGTTCCTATTATTATGATCAAGATGCCTCCTAAGAAAATATTTTCTGGGCAAGTTAATTATATGGACAGGAATGTCCATGACAATTTGCTAGAATTACTCCCAAAATCCACCATAGAGCCTGCACAAGTTAAAAGGTTGATTTCCTTAAACCATAGGCTTAAGATTGCTGATGGCCTATATGACAAGGGGAACTGGGTTAGGGATGCAGCAAATATGCAAACTAGACTTGTCTTGTTTAAAAAGTTGTTTCTAGAGAGGAATTTATTTTCCCCACATGCTAATGTTTGTAATTTTGATTTGGGAAAGCTAGTAGTTCCAAGTGTTTTCATGGATTATGATTTTATTGAAGCCATTTCCAAGAATTATGACCAAGATATTAGGGTGGTGAGAAGAAATTATGGTGTGCCTCTGATCTTAATTAGTCCTGAAGAAATTAGAGAGGTTTTTCACCAAGAACCATTGTCTGATTACCATGTGCCAATTAATCTGGCAAAACTAGAAAATGAATACAAAGCAAAGAACGATGTGATTGGGGGAGGTGCACAAAGGGCACACATTGGCATAATAGGAGCTTTACTAGTGATTATTGCAGGCTCTAGGGAGCCTTTTAAGAAGAGTCTTTTCACTTCTCGAGCTGTAGAGATATACAAGACCCTATGTTGTATTTTTGGTGAAGATGAACAGGATTTCATGCCCATTGGCCTTATGTATATGATGGTTCAAATTGCTTCCTTTGGTGTAGATGTTATTTTTTATTTTGCATCCTATTTGGCTAAAGAAATTCATACTAGTTTAGTTGGAATTGCGAAGGGCAAAGTGGAGAAAACTTTTGGCCACTATTCTCTATTGATGCATATGTTCTTGTTTAAAGGGGTGACATATTTTGGTAATGAGATGGAATTGAACAAAGAGGAAAATGGGGAAGCATTTCTAGTCTAGTTGTGGAGTCCAAATATGACCTAGGATGTTGATAATGCTAGTTTTGTTAGATTTGATGGATATTTTGCCTCCAAATTGAGATGCCTCATATTAAGTGACAACCCCAGGATCCCCAAGGCACTGATGAGTCTCATTAGGCCTATGGATAGACCCCATAATTTTAAAGTTTCACATAATTGGGGAGATATTATTCCCTACTCTATTTCTACTATTTTTAGAATTTACGGTTTTAAGGGGAGTCCTCATGTCTTCCCCTACCAAGTACCTTTGAAGGTAGGAATGGCTGAAGTTTTGTGGCAATTACAAGGAGTAGAAGAAATGTTTCTATTGAAAAGGAAACTATGGTCAATTTTCCCTACCTGCACATTGGCCCATCAGTTTTTGATTACCAAAGGGGGTTGGCTCTATTTTCATAAAATTTTGGATCAGTACAAAATGGTTGTTTCCCATCCCCATTTTTGTGATACTGAAGGGTTTTATAATTGGACTTTGAGACATAGGATTAAATTGGGAAGTATCAAACATGACTCATATTATCTAAAGGACATTATAAGGAATTATTTCTCCTTGCAGGAATGGGAAACTAAGAAATAAAAATGGAGAGTCTACTCCTAGGTTTTAGAATTCATTCATTGTTTTGATAAAAAATAAAGTCCTCTAGATAATGCAAACATAAAGGCTGATAAAATAAATAAGTTCATGAATACCTTCCCTAGAATAATGGAAGCTATGAATGAGAAGAAATAATTTTTTATTGATTCATTCCAAAATAAGGTTAGTGAGGTCATGAGGAGGCTGGTTTTTACTCCTAATGTGGAAGCTAGTCAAATAATTGTACAAAAGAAGCTTGGTTACACTATAATTCAAAATAAAAGGGCTCCTATAGATAAGGGCAAGCAAATAATAGGATCCACTAGTGTAGCCTAGGAGGAGAGTCCTAAGAAACCTATTCCCAAGAGGCAGAAGGTAATGAAAGAAGATAGGCCTCAAGTTGAGGAATATTCACCCACTCAATCCGGTTTGAGGATTAGAGAAGAACAAATGAGTTGTGAGAAAATTGAGCAAATGGGATCACAGGGAGGTATCTTTATTACTCAAGCAGAATTGGATGAGGGTAACCCTCCAACCTCACTTACCAAGTTTTGATCTAACAATAGCTGACTATAGAGGTAGTGAATTGGACCTTGTGTTAGAATAGGCAAGTCATCAATTTTTTACTAATGACAACTTTATGAAATCTAGAGCTTTCAAGTAGTTTGCATGGAGGGCAAACATGAATATTTTTGAAGAGAGATGTAAAAGGTTAAAAATAGAGCATCCAGAAATGGATGAAGCTTCCATCTAGAAATAAAAAGAAGAAGAAATGATAAAATAATTTCAGAATATAATCCCCAAGGATGGGAGGCAAATGGTGAAGGCATCTAACATTTTATTGTTAGCAAATTGGGATATTGTTGATGCCTTAGTTTTCAGTTCTGTTTCAAAAAAATTGAATTTGCAAGATCAAAACAAAAAGGACTTCAAGGGCACTATATTTATTGAGGATCAAGTTGCATTGGTTAGTTGGTCATTAAGAAGAGGATCTAGAGCCACATCATCACAATTAAATGAGTTTGGATTGATGGGAAACATAATTGTAAGCAGGGTTGCTGATACCTCACATGTGTAGCAGCACACTAGAATGTGGATTCATCCCAATTTCTTTTGGTCACAACTAAGAAGGAAGAATAGGCTATGTTTGAGTTATATAGTAAATATGAAACAATTCTTGAGGCCTATAACAAGGAGGTAAAAAAGAGAATTGAGCTTGAAGACAAGCTAATGGGCAACTCCACCAAACCAAGAATAACATATCCTCTTCCTCCAGTGGAACCTTTTAAATCCACCCCCCTTGTAGAAATACTAGACACACCCCAAAGGCTAGAATATTACATAGCTAGGGATTTTGAAGAAGAGTTTTTAAATATGCAATATGAGGATAAGCTTAGAAAGGCTCTAATGTATTTAGTACATAAAATTGAATGGCCATTGTTCTATGATCAGTTGGTAAGAGTAACAAGTGTATGGGAAGAATTGAAAACCCATGATGAAACCCTCAAGCCTATTGTTAATAAGTGGGGAAAATGAGAGAAAGAAATTACTCTTTTATGTTATTCAGTTATAAGGTCTTCTCATGACTATATTGAAAAAATGTATAATGTTGCTAATGACCTTAAGATTTTGATAACAGGAGAATTACTTTGCAACTAAAAATTGTTTCTTATTTAAGCAAGTACAATAATCAAAAATTTGATTTTCTTCCTTGTGCCTCAGATAAAAAGAATAAATTGAAAAATAAGGATGAATGAAGTAGAGAATTGGATGACCTATTTTGCACAAGGATAAATAGAGTTGTAAATGAAAAGGGGCATGCCTGGTGGGCCACCACAATAGAGGAATTGGTTAAAGTCCAATTATTTTTTTATTTTTGGAGACAAGAATTTGTTGGTTTTGATAATGAGGCTAACTATATATTAAAAATGCAAGATGATATCCTACAATTCAACTGGCTTGATGATGCACAATTTAATACCTGGATGGTAGATATTTCTTTTGGTGAGTAGTTAGAAGAAGGTGGTATAAATGATGAAAAAGAATAGGAAGGTGAGGTGCAGATCATTAACACATCAACACCAGATTTGAAAGAAGAAGCTGAAAGTCACCAGTTAGTTCCCACTGTAGGAAAAGAAGCTCGAGATGTGGACATGACAGAAGAGCTGTCAGATGAAAAACTAATATTGCATGTTCAAGATGAAAGCAATGAAAATCCAAGGGAAAAAAAATATTTGGAGGTATCACAGGATAACCCTTTGTTGGCTGGTTTGGTAGCCACATATTTTGAAGATCCACAATAGTAGGCGACGAATCAAAAGTTGATTATTTGTAGCAGTAACAAAAACGAGCCTACCTAAAGAATATTTTGATGTGCTTGGGATTTTGTTATACATGTTTTTATCTCTTGTTATTTGTGTTATGTTTCTTGTTTGGAAGGACACTTTTCAATCACATTTTCCCTTCGCTTGTTGCAACTCATGTTATATAAATGAGTTTTCAAGGCATTGCGAGGGTCCAAGACTTGACAATTTTCAATCTTTCAAGAAAATACAGTTGGTCCAGTCATGTTGTAGTTTTTTTGAGTTTATTTTTAGTTATGTACTTTTATGATGAAAAATAGAAATATAGAATTAGTATGATCTTCTGGGTTCTTTCTTGAGTTTTTATTGGACTATATTAGTTAACAAAATGGGTAATACAAAGGGGTATTTACATCAAAGCTGTATCATTATTTTTTGTCTCCATTTCATGATTTTATTAATTTTGAGATCATTTGAATAATGTTCATTTGATTGAATGCATTCTAGATGGGATGTATATTGGTTGTGTTATTGTTATTAATTCACAAGATTATGTAAATGCTTCAATAAATTAATAGAATTCATGAGTTTAAGAAGAAGATATCATGTAAGAATGGAAATAGTTTATTATAGTTGATAGATTCAATTACAAGTATAGTGGACAAGGTCACTTGCCAATAAGTTATTCTTTTTGCCCAACAGATAAGGTACTAGTCATATAAATCAGAGATGTTTGAGACTAAATTCTGCCTCCACATGAAAAATCAATTATAAATTCAAAATTATTCATGTTCTATTTGTTTCAAAACTATAATGCTGGTCACCACTTTCTTACATTTAATTTTCTAGGTCTTAGGTAGCTGCTATTTCCAAGAACACTTGTGAACTCAAGGAGAATTATAACCAAGTCTACTTATATGGGATGCATATATATTTGAGAGCTTTAAAAAAAAATTTAAAATTGTGTATGTGCTTGAGGGTAAAAGATGAGAATTAGAATGAAACTAAAATAATTTCATACCAGAGTTTGCAATAGAATCATCCTTAGGTATACCGACCTTGGTTTAGCAGGGCCTAAAGTGTAGGAAACCATCCTTGGTTTCGTTAAAGTTGGGTCCAGATGATTTACTTGCACAATTAGCTATGGGAATTGGCTAATCCTTAAGTTATTTGAGTATTATCATTCTGGTATTGAGTATTTTTTTGCTTGGTATTTTCAAACACCAACAAAATGGTGACTCTTCTGGGGAACACTTAGTATTGTCAACAATTAGTGTGTCATTTAAGATCTGTCTCTCCCTTAGGAAGAGATTAAGGTACGTGTTTCATGTTAAAGTTTCCCACAAATTTGGAATCTATATAAATTTTGCCTAAAATTGTCACTAAAGCATTTGTCATTTGTTTAATAATGTTCCCATTCTGATAGGGTGGGTGGCGACTCAAATGGTTAACCAATTTTAGTTTTTGAAAATTATTATCCTAAATTATGGAAAATAAAAAGAATACATGGGAAAATGTTAGGAAAAACCTGGAAATCAAATTAAAAACTAATGTCCCTCCTAGAGGAAGATAGAATTGGGTTGTGAAGAGAAATTAGATGTAGAAAGGAAGCTATTCACAAGAGAAAATAGTAGAGAAAGATAATACTCACTATTCTGGTGTTGAAAAGGAGCCTTTCTCCAAAGGTCCAAGATCTCACCCATTTTTGTCTAATGATGATTTCTATAATACCCCTGAAATGATATGTCAAGAAAAGGTTGTGCAACCATATGCACTTAATCTTGAGGATAGGACTAGTAACAATCTTTTCCAGCGTACCACAAACCCTTTCATGTTAGATTATTCCCTTGAAAAGGTGAGGCCTAGACACTTAGAACCTAAAAGTTTCAATGATGAGAAAACATCTGGGTCTAAGTTTACTATCCCTGATCCTAATGGGAACAAAATTTTGAGAGCACAGCTTGTTGAGCAAGAAGCTATTGATACAAGATATCAAAAGGAAAGGGAAGAAATGATCATGAAGGCTTATGAAGAAAAGCAAGAGTTACTTAGGTGGATTTCTTCTTTAAAGAAGAAAAATGAGATAGCAGCTAATTCTTGGCAGCCTGAGATTGTGGGACAAGTTGAACACCTTAAGAGGTAGGAGCAAAATTTGCTAGAAAATCAAAAAATGAATTTGGAGGAACCTTTAATATAGAAAATTAGGAATTATACTGCTCTAGAAGTTGATAACAATAGAGTAAAGAATGTGGAACCTGCTATAGGTGCTAAGGACAAAGGAAAATAGAAGAAGATTGGTATAAAGATTAATGAGCCAGTAAAGATAGTTCAAATCCATGAGTCCATGTCACTTTATGATATTAAATTAGAGAAAAGAAGGAAAGAAAGGGATTCTTTAGCCAAGAAATTGGAGATTGCAAAAAGTGAGGCTGCTATAGCTGAGATGACCAATAAGATCAAATTCTTGGAAATTGCTAAGAAGCAATCTGCAGCTATGCCTAAGGGTACTATAGATGGTGGATTTAATGATGCAGACCAAAATACCAATAAGGTACCTATTTCTTTCTTATCCTTATCTTTACTAAATGTAGATCTAAATAAGACTAGTGGTGATGCTAGCACTAGTAATGCCATGGATAATGTTAAGAAAAATGTTCCCCATCATCCTAAGATTGGTTTGCAAAGAAGAACTATTCAGTTAGAGGGTTATAAGCAGATATGTTTTGATGGAATTCCTAGTTTTCCTAACCCATTCCCTCAAGAAATAAGAAAAAGGTTGCCTAAGTTTGCTAGAAACAATGCTATCACTTGTGAAGATCATTTGGGAAGTTTCTTAGATATGATGAGTAAACTATGATGTTGAAGTTGAAGATTTTATAATGAAGTTGTTTGTTCAATCATTAATTGAAGATGCTAGAGAATGGTTCAAAAGACTTCCAGAATTGTCCATTATGGATTGGAAGGACATTGAATATTCTTTCAAAGAGAAATATGTTGACAAGCAAAATTAGAGTTACATTTTGAGTGAATTCAATAACATCAAGAGACTGCCAAATGAGTCTGTAATTGAATTCAATAGTAGATTTCAAAAGAGAATGTATAAGCTAATGCAGGCTATGTGAATTGATGAAAAGGTATGTATAATCACTTATCTAAATGCATTTGATGGTAAAATGGCATACCAACTTAGGGACAAGGAACCTAGAACCTTGAGGGATTCTTTTAGGATTGCTATAAATGTAGAGAATAACTTAAGGATCTCAAGGAGATTAGAAAGTAAAAGACATGACCCTAGGTTGTTTGGAAATAAGGGAGACAGAAAGGAGGATAACAAAAGTGTAGGTGGGAAGAAGCAAGAGCTTAGTGAGATAGCTCAAATTCTAAATGCTATAAAGAGTCTAAATATTCCTTAGGTAAAAAATGATAGGAATCCCTCTAAAAATAGGATCCGTTATCAGTCCAATTTCAATAGACAGAATAGGTTACAAAATTTCCCTTACTACACCACATGGAAGTATGGTTAGGGTAATGTTCCTCCCCCTAAGAATAACAACATCAAGGTCACCCCTGATCCTCTATCAAAAATTTCTATAAATTTGGTAGATAATAATAAGTTTGTTGTTGAACCTACATGGTGTTTTGCATGTCAATTACCCCATTCTCCTGAATCTTGTGTAGTAGCATTGTCATTCCCAAGAAAACAAATTCTAGTAGAAGAATGTCATGAGAAGGAAGAAAAAAATGATGATGTAGGATGTAATATGTTTGAATCACATTATTTTTACTCTCAAGATTATGATAGAGATGTGTATGACCAAAGACAGTTCAAAAATGTCATAAAATAACAAGTATTTTTTGATGAGAGTGATGTGGAGGATAATGTGTGTAACATGGTAAATGAAAAGGAAGAAGTAACACTAAGAAATGCTTCTAGGGAAGAGATTGATAAAATCACTACAAATATGATAGCTTAGGTTCAAACTAAAAACATGGCTCAGAGGGGTGAAAGTGATAAGGTAGCTAGTATTTCCATAAAAGGAACTGATCCTAAAAAGGGGGAAATTGTGAAACCTAAGGAAGCTCTTGCTATGAAGGTCAAAAGTACTAATAGAAGGTGGGAACAAAAGAAAGGGGGAAATCCTAAAGACATGGAGTTCTAAAATAATGTCCCTAGAAAAATAGATCAGGAGGTATCAAAGGTCATTACAAAACATGATATGAATCATCAAAATGCTCTGAGCATTTTGGATAAACAAGGCAAGAAAAGGAATGTGACTAATGATAATCCTTCTTATTCTTCCATAGATATGCTTGCTATTTTATCTTAGATTACTATTAAGGTTCTTTTTTCTGAATTGCTAAGAATCCCTAAACACTAAAATAAAGCTATATCATGGTTGGGAAATACTGGTCTAGAGGTAAATCAGGACTGTAATGAAAATCATAGTCCTAAAGAAAGCAGTAAAGAAAAGGTAAAGGACAATGAAGCTAAAGTAGTTGTCTCTCAAATTCCTCAAATGTTTTTGGATAACTTTGTAAATCAGTGTTTGGGAAATGTTGAACCATTTTTCTTGAGCATTATAGTAAATGGTAAAACATTAAAAAATTGCATGATTGATTCTGGTGCTTCCAACACTGTGATGCCTTTTGAAATAATGAATGAATGAGGTTTAAAAGTGGATACAACTCAAGGAATATGTTGTGCTATGGATAAAAGAGAAGTGATAGTCATAGGCACTATAAATTTTTTTCCATATAGATTAGCAGCCTACCTTGATAAAGAACTTACTATGAGTGTATTAGTTGTTGACATTCCACCTTAGTATGACATGCTGTTATCAAGAAAGTGGAGTGCTGCTATGGGTGGGAGTTTACAGTGTGATTTTTCATTTGCTAGTTTTAATATTGAGGGGAATTTGATAAAAGTCAATAGGGAGCTTAAGAGTATATACATGATAGAGGAAGATGTAGAAGACATCATGACAAATTTTGTGGATACAAATATCAGAGCATTCAGAGCTGAGGTTTTGACTTTGAAGAAATCCAAGCATAAGTCTCAGATGGAAATGGAAGCTAACACAAAAATAGACAAGGGTGATTTATGGATTATGTTTTTTGATGGTGCATGTTGCAAAGATGGATCTGCTGCAGGCATTTTGTTGATATCTCCAATAGGGGTAACATATAAAATTTCCTTTACTTTAAGTTTCCCTTGTACTAACAATATAGCAGAATATGAGGCTTTATTGTTAGGTCTTAGATTAGCTCATAAACATGGGATAAAGTGTTTACATGTTGTGGGAGATTCTGAATTGGTGGTATCCAAAGTAAGAAATGCTTATGTGTCAAAAAGAAGGAGATTAAAATAGTATAGAAATGTAGTATGAGACATGATTGAATGTTTTGATGCATTTGGGATAGTTGGAAAGATAGGATGAATAATAAAATGGTAGATTTATTAGCAAATATAGTAATAAAGCCTGATGATATTACATTTGCTGGTGTGTCTAAAATTGTGATTCAAACTAGACCCTCTATCCCTAATAATGTTTAGAATTGGAAAGTGTTTGAAGATGATAAGGATATTCTAATATTTTTAAACTATGAGAATATTTTGTCAAGACAAGAAATTGATTTTGCATCTTATGTAGAAAATATAGATGGAAAATATACTATTTTTGGGCAGGAAGTTGTGCAATTGAAGTCAAATAAGATTCCAAAGGGTCTAGTGGTTTTAGAAACTATTTTTTACAACCAAGATAGGTCACAAATGGACACTAATGGATATAATACCAAGGATTTAGAGGAGGTGAACTTGGGAACTTAGGAAACGCCTAAAAGAGTATATATTGGTAAGAAATTACCTCCTAAAATTAGGAAAAATCTAATAGACCTGCTAAGAAAGTATAGAAATGTGTGTGCATGGTAATATGATGATCTAAAGGCCTATAGGTAAGATATTTTTCAACATGATATCCCTTTGAAACCATATGCTAATCCTTTTAGACAAAAACAAAGGCTAATAAATCCAATCTTGGCTCCCAAAATGCAAGAAGAATTGATCAAGTTAAGAGATGCTGGGATCATAAAGCCTATCAAAAATTCTTCTTGGGTATCCAACCTAGTACCAGTAAGAAAGAAAAATGGAGATATAAGGTTATGTGTTGATTTCAGGAATCTTAATATATCTTCCTTAAAAGATAATTATGGATTTCCAAATATGGAATCCATGTTGCAAAGGGTCACTAGTTCAGAGCTTATGTCAATGATGGATGGATTTTCAAGTTACAATCAAGTGGTTGTTAAAGAATCAGAACAATTTAAAACTACTTTCACTACTCCATGGGGTACTTATGTTTATGTCAGGATGCATTTTGGGATTACTAATTCTGGCGCTACTTTTCAAAGGGCTATGGATGTGACTTTTTTTGATATTATTGACAAATTTTTGGTTGTGTATTAGGATGACCTTACTACTTACTCCAAGGATGAAAATGATCATTGCATGCACCTAGAAAAGGTATTTATCAGAGCCCTTAAATATGGAGTATCTTTAAATCCAAGGAAATGTAACTTTGGTGTTATCAAAGGGAAGTTGTTGGGACATTTAGTTGGCAAGAAGGGAATGATGATTGACCCTAAAAGGGTAGAAGCAATAGATAAGATTCAAAAACCTAAGAGTGTTTAAGGCATTCATTCATTCTATGGACATATCAACTTTCTTAAGAGATTTGTGACAAATTTTGAGAAATTAGTAGGCCTATATCGAGAATGCTAAAGAAAGGATCTAAGATAAAGTGGAATGGTGAACCTAGTATTGCATTTCAAAAAATTAAGCAATCTATTAAAGACGCCCCTATTCTCAGAGCTCCAAATTATGACAAACCAATGCATATATTTTATTTTGAATCATTTTACACTGTTGCTGCAATACTATTATAGAAAAACGAGGAAGGTTATGATCAACCTATTGCATTCTTCAACAAGTTTTTGCAAGTAGCAAAAATCAAGTATGACATCAATCAAAAATGGGCATATGCACTGGTGAAAGGAGTTAAGGCTTTTAGGTGTTACTTAGTGAGAGTTGTTGTCATTGCCTTTGTTCCTACTACTACTGTCAAGGACATTTTTACACAACAAGAGGTGTCCAGTAGGAGGTGTAGATGGATTAATAGGATACAAGAGTTCAATATTGACATTCAGATCACTAAACTAGTCAAGGGTCAAGGTTTGGCAAAATTAATGACAAAAGCCAATCTAGAGGCAAACCAAATTAATCAACTTGATGATAGCTTCATGGATAATATTTGTGATATGGATGCCTTTGACTGGTATAAAGATGTAATCTATTATTTGCAAAATATAAAATCTCCACTAGGGTAATAGATAACCAGAAAAGGTCCCTCAAGTTCCAGGCTGTCAGGTATGTTATAGTGCAAGGTCAATTATGGTGGAGAAATATGGAAGGGGTGCTTTTGAAGTGTGTAAATGAAAATGAATCTAAAAGGATCTTAAAAGAAATGCATGAAGGTATATGTGGTGGTCAGTATATGGCAAAAACTATTGCACATAAAGTTCTGAGGACTCATTTTTAGTGGCCAACACTTTTTAGAGATGCTCATGAATTTGTGAAAATTTGTGATACTTGTCAAAGATTTGGGGGAAAGTTGAAATTTTCTTGGAATTTACCCTTGAGACTTGTAGAAGTGCATGCACCATTTCAACAATGGGGAAATGATTTTATAGGTGAGATTACAAGAAAATCCAATGGTGGACACTCTTGGATCCTAGTTTCTATTGATTACTTTACTAAATGGGTTGAAGAAATCCCCACTAAAAATGCAATGAGTAAAGTAGTCATTAATTTCATTTTAAACAACATTGTGACCAGGTTTGTGCCCACAAAAAATTGTAACTGATAATGCTATGTGTTTTAGATCTGAAGAATATAAGGATTTTTGTGAAAAATATGGTATTACATAATATACATCATCACCCTATCATCCTCAAGGTAATGGTCAGGTAGAATCAAGTAATAAGAGTGTTTTGAAGATCATCAAGAGAATTTTAGGAGAAAACAAGAAGGCTTGGGATTCAAAGTTGCCATTAGCTCTATAAGCTGACACGATTATTGTAAAAAAGGCCATTGGATGTGCCCCATTTGATCTGGTTTATGGTATACAGGCTAGACTTCCACAAAATAACCAACAAGAGATGTATAAATTTTTTGAAGTGTATGAAGATGATATCATTGATGAGATGCAACTCAAAATGGATGATATATTGAAATTAGAGGAAGCAAGGAGAGAGTCTACTATTCAAAATGCCAAGTTACAATCACAAATGAAGCATTTATATGACAAAAGAGCTAGTGATATGAAATTTGAAATAGGTGACATGGTATTGATGTGGAATGCTAGGGTAGAAGATAAAGGAAGGCATGGTAAATTTAACTTAATCTGGCTTGGCCCATATAACATTTGTGATAAAAATGGAGAATTTTCATATTTTCTAAAGGATTTAACTGGAAGTGTTCTTGAATTGCCAGTTCATGGAGGATTCTTGAAGAGGTATTTTTCTTGAAGTATCTACTTTCCATGAACAATAGTTTTAAGGTTCTTGGTTTTCTTGTACTTTCTATATATTTTCTAAATCCCTATAATTTTCTTTGTATAGTCTGGTTCCTTGTTCTATTCGTTTTGTTCTATGCTCTCTAAAGAAGTTGTCATTGTTGTATCAAGTTAGTGGTCTTCTTTCCCAAAGATTCTAAATTCTTGGATAGACTTAAGTAGTCTATCATCCCTAAACAAAGCCACTATTGGTCTGATTATTTACAGAACTAACTTCTCTTAAAATCATGGTATAAAAATAATATGTGATTCCTTTTATTAGATCTTGGGGTTTAAGGTTTTGGTGTCATACTTTTGGTGCCTCTTAAAATTTGTGTAAAGCCCTAGGTCTTGTCCTTTTATTTTATCCTAGCACGAAAGTTTTAAAAAAGTGAATGTTCTTTTCCCACCTACTTTGAGGTCATTCTTGAGTTCTATTAAAAAAATTTATCCCACCATTGGATCTTTTTTGAATCCATGATTGTTGCATTCTTGCTATAAAAAGTTGTGAGGTTGTTTCCTATAGTGATGTAGTGACCATCGGAGAACTATGTTGTGGTACTAAAAAATGAAGTTCGGTGCCGAAAAAAGTTTGTTAATATGAAAACATCATGGTCCCGTGCTATGTCCCAAGATTATCAGTATTAGAAAGGATACATGAGGAGAAACTCACAAATGGTGTCACTCAAGTTCAAGTTCCTCTGGAAATTTGCTAAGTCACTACCAAAAAATCTATGCAACCTGTCAGTAGTGACATAGTCAATGCCCAGAGTTTAAAGAAAGTAGTAACCTTTTTAAGGTTGATGTGACCGAGAAAATTCACATGCAGTCTCATAAATATGAAAGACCACCTTCTCTAACACCAGTATTAATTGGTGAAGTTTCAATCAATGTATCTTTTGTTATTCGTCACCAAAATTATGAATCTATTGAAGGTCACTACTTTGCTACCTGAAAAATCATAAATTTTCTAGTAGTGACATAGCAAGGTCCTAGTCATTCCGAAAGATAGCATTCTTTTAAACTAGGCAGTAATTTTGAGGATCCCAAGGAAGATATTTTGAAAGCTCTACTTTTATTTTTGTTAAGCTCATGTCATTCATAGTTTTATTTCCCAACGTCAATTTTGATGGGTTACTGAAAGTTGCTATCTCGCTAGCTAGAAAGTTGGTGATTTTGCCAGTAGCGATGTAGCGACCCACCTAAAATAACAAAAATGGTAAGGTTGAGGAAATGTGATGTCACTAAAAGTTTAAAATAATATATATATGTCATTACATGTTAAGCTAGCTCAGTGCTAGTGGTAACGTGGACCCACTCCCCATGCATAAAATATGCAAATAATTATGATCATTAGATCAAGCATGGATCAATGATACTCACTAACTCACTATGAAAATATGTGCAAAGATTATGTATAGTGAGCTAGCGAATGAGGGGTCCACCATTGTTCTCTTAAGAGTTGTATCAAATGTCTGCCACACGATCAAAACAAAATAAGTGGTTATTGCTATCTCGCTATAGCAAGATGCTCAAAAGTTATGGATAGCGAGGTAGCGATTTGATGACACACATCCCCAGTCATCAGTGGGCCCAAATTGAAATGCCAGCATTGAAGGAAAGGTATATATGGAAGCATTTTATTGGTTTGACTGCCAGCGTGCTAAGAAGAAAAGTGAGTCAGCCTAGTTTTCATTCCTGGATCGTAGGATTTTTCAAGGATCAATGGCGCAAATTTAGAAGGAAGTGTGATGCCACTCTTATTTTGTATTTTGCACATTTATGATGAATGAAAGCTTCAAATATGAGAAAAACAGAGTACAATCCAAAAGATTTAATTACTTCTAATCTCACACAAACAAAGATTTCACATTTTTTGAGCACAAGAGCCTATTGATCATATTGTGTTAAGCCTAGCAAGGACGTGAAGAAATTCCTCATCTATTCGAGAGCAATTGCAAAGGTTTAGAGAAGAATAAGTTTGCCAAGTCAAGTAAGTACTCATATTACAACCTCTGTAGCATTCTAGTTCCTATTATTATGATCAAGATGCCTTCTAAGAAAGCATTTTCTAGGTAAGTTAATTATATGGATAGGAATGTCCATGAAAATTTTCTAGAATTACTCCCAAAATCCACCACTAAGCCTACACAAGTTAAAAGGTTAATTTCCTTAAACCCTAGGCTTAAGATTGTTGATGGCCTATATGACAAGGGGAACTGGGTTAGGGATGCAACAAATACACAAACTAGTCTTGTCTTGTTTAAGAAGTGGTTTTTAGAGAGGGATTTGTTTTCCCTGCATTCTAACGTTTGGAATTTTGATTTGGGAAAGCTATTAGTTCCAAGTGTTTTCATGGATTATGATTTTCTTGAAGCCATTGCGAAGAATTATGATCAAGCTATTAGGTTGGTGAGAAGAAATAATGGTGTGCCTCTATTCTCAATTAGTCCTAAAGAAATTAGAAAGGTTTTTCACCTAAAACCATTATTAGATTACCATGTGCCAATTAATCTGCCTGAACTAGAAAATGAATACAAAGCAAAGAAGGATGTGATTAAGGAAGGTGCACTAAGGGCACACATTGGCACAATAGGAGCTTTGCTAGTGATTACTACAGCCTCTAGGGAACCTTTTAAGAAGAGTGTTTTCACTTCTTGGGCTATAGAGATATACAGGACCCTATGTTGTGTTTTTACTGAAGATGAATAAGATTTAATGCCCATTGGCCTTATATATATGATGGTTCAAATTGCTTCCTATTTGGCTAAAGAAATTCATATTGGTTTAGTTGGAATTGCAAAGGGAAAAGTGGAGACAACTTTTGGCTACTATTCTCTATTGATGCATATGTTCTTGTTTAAGGGGGTGACATATTTTGGTAATGAGATGGAATTGAATAGAAAGGAGAATGGGGAAGCATTTCAAGTCTAGTTGTGGAGTGTGGACATCACTTGGGATTCTAATAATGCTAGTTTTGTTAGATTTGATAGATATTTTGCCTCCAAATTGAGATGCCTCATATTAGGTGACAACCCCAGGATCCCCAAGGCACTAATGAGTCTCATTAGGCCTATGGATAAACCCCATAATTTGAAAGTTTCACATAATGGGGGAGATATTATTCCCTACTCTATTTCTACTATTTTCAAAATTTATGGTTTTAATGGGAGTCCTCATGTCTTGCCCTACCAAGTACCTTTGAAGGTAGGAATGGCTAAAGTTTTGTGGCAATTATGAGGAGTAGAAGAAATGTTTCTATTGAAAAGGCAACTAGGGTCAATTTTCCCTACATGCACAGTGGCCCATTAGTTTGTGATTAACAAATGGGGTTGGCTCTTTTTGCATAAAATTTTGGATCAATACAAAATGGTTGTTTCCCATCCCCACTTTTGTGATACTGAAGGGTTTTATAATCGAACTTTGAGAAATAGGATTAAATTGGGAAGTATCAAACATGACTCATATTATCCAAAGGACATTACAAGAAATGAGTTCTCCTTGCAGGAGCAAGAAACTAAGAAATAAAAATGGAGAGTCTACTCCTAGGTTTTAGAATTCATTCATTGTTTTTATCGGAAATATAGTCCTCTAGATAATGCTAACACCAAGGCTCATAAAATAAATAAGCTCATGAATACCTTCCATAGAATAATGGAAGCTATGAATGAGAAGAAACATTTTTTTATTGATTCTTTCCCAGATAAGGCCAGTGAGATCATGAGGAGGCTGCTTTTTACTCCTAATGTGGGAGCTAGTCAAATAATGGTACAAAAGAAGCCTGGTTACACTGTAATTCAAAATAAAAGGGCTTCTATAGATAAGGGCAAGCAAATAATAGGATCCACTAGTGCATCCCAAGAGGTGAGGCTTGATGAACCTATTCCCAAGAGGTAGAAGGTAATGAAAGAAAAGATGCCTCAAGTTGAGGAATATTCACCCACTCAATCCCCTTTGATGATTGGAGAAGAACAATTAATTGGTGAGCAAATTGAGTAGATGGGATCATAGGGAAGTATCTTTATTACTTAAGCAAAATTAGATGAGGGTAACCCTCAAGAACCTCCCCTACCAAGTTTTGATCTAATAATAGCTAACTATAGAGGTAGGGAATTGGACCCTATGTTAGAACAGGCAAGTCATCAATTTTTGGCTAATGATAGCTTTGTGAAATCTAGGGCTTTCCAGCAATTTGCATGTAGGGAAAACATGAATATTTTTGAAGAGAGATGTGAAAGTTTAAAAATAGAGCATCAAAAAATGGATGAAGCTTCCATCTAGAAAAAAATGAAAGAAGAAATGATAAAAAAAATTAGAATATAAGCCCTAAGGAGGCGAGGCAAATGGTGAAGGCATCTAACATTTTATTGTTACCAAATTGGGATATTGCTGATGCCTTAGTTTTCAGTTCTGTTTCAAATAAATTATATTTGCAAGATCAAAATAAAAGGAACTTTAGGGGCACAACATTTACTGAGGATCAAGATGCATTGGTCATTTGGTCAGTAAGAAGAGGATCTAGAGCCACATCATCACAATCAGATGAGTCTAGATTGATGAGAAACATAATTGTAAGAAGGGTTGTTGATACCTCACATGTGTAGGTAGCACACTGAAATGTGGATTCATCCCAATTTCTTTTTTTCACTACTAAGAGGGAAGAATGGGCCATGTTTGAGTTACAGAGTAAATATGAAACAATTCTTGAGGCCTTTAATAAGGAGGTAAAAAAGAGAATTGAGCTTGAAGACAAGCTAATGGGGAAGTCCACCATGCCAAGAATAACATAGCCCAACCTTCCAATGGAACCTTTTAAATCCACCCCCCTTGTAGAAATACCAGACACACCCCAAAGGCTAGAATATTACACAGCTGAGGATTTTGCAGAAGAGAAAAGCAAGCTATGGGCCTTACATGTAGAGCTAAATATGCAATATGAGGATAAGATTAGCAAGGCTCTAATGTATTTAGTATAGAAAATTGAATGGCCCTTATTCTATGATCAGTTGGCAAGAGTATCAAGTGTATGGGAGGAACTGAAAACCAATGATGAAACCCGCAAGCCTATTGTTAATAAGTGGGTAAAAAGGGAGAAATAAATTACTCTTTTATCTTATTCAATTATAAGGTCTTCCAATGACCATATTGAAAAAATGTATGATGTTGCTAATGACTTGTTAGCTTTTGATAACAGGACAATTTCTTTGCAACTAAAAATTGTTTCTTATTTAAGCAAGCACAATAATCAAAAATTTGATTTGTTTCCTTGTGCCTTGGATAGAAAGAATAAATTTAAGAATAAGGATGAATGGATTAGAGAATTGGATGACCTGCTCTATACAAGGATAAATAGAGTTGTAAATGAAAAGGGGCATGCTTGGTGGGCCACCATGATAGAGGAATTGGTTAAAGTTTAGTTAATTTTTGATTCTTTGAGACAAGAATTTGTTGGTTTTCATAATGAGGCTAACTATATATTAAAGAAGCAAGATGATATCTTGCAATTTAGCTGGCCTAATGTTGTACAATTTAACACCTAGATGGTAGATATTGCTTCTGGTGCATAGTTAGAAGAAGGTAGTATAGATGATGATGAAGAAAATGAAGGTGAGGTGTAGATCATTGAAACATTAGTACTAGATCTGAAAGAAGAAGAATGTGAAAGTCACTAGTTAGTTCCCATTGTAGGAAAAGAAGCCTAAGATGTTGACATGATAGAGGAGTTATCAGATGAAAAAGTAATATTGTCTTTTCAAGATGAAAGCAGTAAAAATCCAAGGGAAAAAATTGATTTGGAGGCACCACAGTATAACCCTTCATTTGCTAGTTTGGTAACCACGTATTCTGAAGACCCAAAATAGTAGGTGACAAATCAAAAGTTGATGATTTGTAGTAGTAACAGAAATGGGCCAACCCAAAGAATATTTTGATGTGCTTGGCATTTTTTTATACATGTTTTTGTCTCTTGTTATTTGTGTTATGTTTCTTGTTTGGAAGGATACTTGTCAATCACATTTTCCCTTTGCTTGTTGCAACTCATGTTATATAAATGAGTTTTCAAGGCATTGTGAGGGTCTAAGACTCGACAACTTTTAGTCTTTCAAGAAAATATAGTTGGTCTAGTCATGTTGTAGTTGTTTTGAGTTTTTTTTTAGTCATGTACTTTTTCGATGAAAAATAGAAATACAGAATCAGTATGATCTTCTATGTTCTTTTTTGAGTTTTTATTGGTCATTGTATTAGTCAGCAAAAGGGATAATAGAAAGGGGTATTTACATTAGATCTGTGTCATTATTTTTTGTTTCCATTTCATGAGTTTATTAATTTTGAGATCATTTGAATAATGTTCATTTGATTGAATGCATTCTAGATGGGATGTATATTTGTTGCATTGTTGCTATTAATTCACTAGATTATGTAAATGCTTCAATAAATCAATAGAATTCATAAGTTTATGAAGAGGATATGATGTAAGAATGGAAATAGGTGATTATAGTTGATAGATTCAATTACAAGTAAATTGGACAAGGTTAGGTATGAATCCATGAATGAGATTCATCCAACTTCCTACTTAATCCTTCCCATTTTCTAATTGGTTGAATGTAATTGCATAAGGAATCCAATTAGAGATTCATCCTTATCTCAAAAATATCAAAATACAATCTTAAGTCAATTCCAAAATGGTTTGCATAATTGTTTATGTCATTGCAAATTAATATGTCAAAACTATGTCACTTGGCATATGAAGTCTCTAATGCTTAGCATACATTGATCTTTATACTATGACTTGGTACCTACATTACTCAAAATCCACTCTTTACTTGGCTCCTAAATCACTCGGCATAGTGTATCTACTCGACACTTGAGTGACTTGGCACATGAGTGGCTCAACACTCACTATAACTTGGCATGGTTTAATATTTACATGTTGTGCTTGGTATGTAATACTAGTTCATCATGAACTAAGTAAATGGCTTAAGTATGTTGACACTCACTTTTCAAAACCAATCTAAGATCAACAATCTCCCCCTTTGACATGAGTGTCAAAAATACTTGAATATACATTATCATCCTTGATTTCTCAAGCATAACATATCCATGACTCAGCTTATATACAAAACTTCAAAATTTAAAAAAAATCAATAACTGGTATACCTCAAAATTTGATAACTCACTCTGAGTTGATATTTCTATTCTGTGATCAAAATTATGTACTCCTTTCTGAGTAAATTTGTCTCTACTATTACATTTTGACTTCAATGCTCTATTTTCTTATACTTCTTGTATACCTACTTTGTCTTAGCTAATATTTCTCCCATTTTTTCTCTTTTCTTTATTTCTCCCCCAAAAGTGTATCTCCCTCTTTTTTCTTATGCTCTACCTATATTATTTTCTCCCCCATTGTATTTTTCTCCCCATTTTTGACACTTATACTTATTGTGTGTTTGTCTAGAAATGATTTATGGACATCTAATATGAGCTTGAGGACTACATCCCAATTATCACAAGCAACATCCAATGACTTAATTTGCATTTCATGCTTGGAAACAAGGTGGATGGACCATCTAAAGTAGAAAGATTGAGGTCTTTCTTTAGTAAAATTTCAGCATATCCTAGCCCCTTGCACAATATCTCCATATGTGGGTGAGTGTAGCTTGTATGCTTATTAGTTTGGCTCTTATGTTAGTCTCATCTGTTGTCAATAAAATTAACTAAATTTGTGTAGGAAGTAGTGTTCTAAAAAGCTTCTCACTCTAAGCTAGATTTCTTGGTAGTCTTGCACCTGATGTAGATATTTCACTTTCAAGGCTTAGAATGTGACTTCTAGTCTCTTGAGTGAAGAGTGTTAGATTGCATAGTTTTGTGTACAATGAGAATATTTTCTCAAGTGCCTTCTTCACATCCTCAACCTTTATTTCCAATACAACTTGTTGTAGTGTTATTTCACTAGATATTTTCTCATATACCTTGCTTTGAAACTTCTTTTCTGACCATTCTAATAGTTTGGAATTTGTATCAAGGTCTTGATTACTGACCTTCTCCACTATATTTGTCAATTATTCTATTAGTGGCTTGGTCTCTTTAGGATTTGGTAGAGTAAACGAATCTAGAAATATGTCCTTGATGTATTGAAGTGCTTGCTTCTGCCTATGTTCTCTCCTAAGCATTTCTTGATGCTTTTTCCTTTCTAAGGCTTGTTATAAAATGCCTATTTGTTCTAGTGTCATAGTATCATAATCATATTTTGGTACAATAATTTCTTCATCAAGGCTTATATCTCCATAATGAATTAACTTTTCAACCTTTTATGAGATTGAGCTTGGCACTGAGATTTGTATTGGTATGTGCAGGATCATGGTGTGCCAAAAAGTGGCGATCTAAAAAATATATAGTTCTGAAATGCCTCAAACAATTTCAAAATCTATTCCAACTTTTTTCCCACCCATCGTGATACTAAATGAAAACAATTAATACCTTTATAATTCCTACTATATCTTTCTATACCAACCTTATATGGTCATCTTTAAAACATCCCGAAAATGTGTTTCTAGCATATTTTTATGTGTTTTTTACTTCAAGCATGTAGCTGACGAATTTTTTTAAACCAAAATTTGATGTAATAAAAAAGAGTTTCTTAAGAATGTTCTTAGCTTTTCATAAATGTAAGGTTTGTCAAATTATGAGTTCATTAAGTAATTATTACTTATTTTCTAATGGAGTTAGCTACAAAGTGTTGATTGACATACTAGTTGAAAAAAAGCTATAACTTTCAAACCATATAAGATTTGTGAAATCCAAAAGATGCATCACATTCTATGCTTTGACTAGTATAAGAAAAAAAAAAAAAAAACCTAATTTTGATTTTTTTTGAACTAGTTAAGGTGTCAGACATAGGAGTTTTTTAATTCTGAAAATAGTATAGTAGAAAATTCATAATTAATTATTTATTTGGAATAAAAATTCCCAAAAATATGTGTCACATCCAGGCATGAGTCTATTTTTTATATCTAAAATTATATTTAAAAATATTATCATTTGACTATGGTTAAGGTGGTCAGACATACACCTACTTTTTATTTTTGTAGTACTGCATTAAAATCCAAACTTTTGACCAATCAAATAATTTTTTCTCTAGATAAGGCCTTATAGTTTAGAAACTAGATTCAATTTCCTATAGATTATTTTCTTACAACTTTTTGATATAAAGTCTAGAACCACTTTAAAATTATGTGTCAAGTTGACATAACCCTGATTTGTTGGTTTTTCAGTACCACTTAAGGCCATAGTTTGGTACACCATGATCCTGCACATACCCTATTGGAATAGCTTCTATGCTCAGCTTCTAAAGAGTTTATGTAGAAGAAGTGCCAAATGTTGGTAATGCTACTAGTGCTTGTATGGTCACTTGTTTCTTCACCTTAGGTGTTAGCTCACTTTTTTTAGGCTTCCCTTGATCTACTACTATGACTTGAATAGGATCTTGTCCTTGTGATATAGATACAGATGAGTCTATCTAACTTGTTTCTTTCTATCTTGCAGTGATTTATTTATCTTATATTGTTTTCTTCTTGAATGTATCAACCATAACAATTATATTAACCTTGGTAGATGTAACTTTAGGAATTTGGACTAAAGGTTGTATATTAGTAACTAAAGAGATTATGGAAGGTGTTTCTTGTGGATTCACCTTTTCCCTTGTAACCCTTTTTCAATTCATCTACACTTACCAAAATAGGATTGCCAAAAAGTTTAGCTTGTAGTGTAGGTTGATCTAAGATCTTCTTCAAGTCTTCTATAGTAAGAGGATTGATATTCTAAGCTAATAGATCAAACATCCTTGATAGTTATAGTTTTAGTTGTCTTAGTTGTGTCATGGGGAGGACTAGCACTCAACAATTGTGTGTAATGCACACTCTATTCTTCTCACTACTTAGGCTCAGTTGTTGTCTTCTTATCTTCTTTCATTTTTGTCTCTCCTCCAACTATGTTATCTTTGTCATCATCTTCAACCTCTAATTGTTTAACTTCTTTCTTCTTTACTGTGGTCAACCCACAAATGAGTTTCCATATCTGTGTTGATTTCTTTACAACATCTTCAATATTATTTTTTAGTCTTAAATGCTCTATATTTAGGTGTTGTCTCCCTGATTTCTCTTTCTAAATTCAAACAATAATGCCATTTTTTCTCAACTATGCCATATAGACTCTTCGGTATAGTGTTGAAAAATTATAGTGGTGTTGTCTTAAACTTCGATATCATGGTATATAGGGCATCTTCCACTTAGTTTTTCTCCTCCTTTCCCAATTTATCAAAATCAACATGACTAAAACCTAAAAGATCTACATTGTTCTTACCATTTTCACATAAATTCTCAAGATCTAAGAGAGGATTGTGACTCACCACCTTAAATTGGCTATATTCGTCTGATTTTGTTTTGTCTTCATTAGAATCTAGTTGTGCCACATACTTCCTTCTCTGTCTTTTCTAATCCTAACCTCCTTGATCTTTTTTTTTTGTCTTTTCCTTTTCCTTTTGTGTTTTAGCACATGTGCTAGCTATTGTTGTAGGTGCAATGAGCTTTAGTTGACTTAGTTTGACAAGTTTCTTTGTCCTTTCCACCAGTTGTGCCTTGGCCTTCCTTTTCTTTTTCTCAGCAGGAGTAGGTTTTTTTCAACTTCTCTCTTGGCACCTTCAGTCTCCTCCTATTCTTTATCTTCTCCCATGCCCTATGTCAATGCTAGAGGTTCTTGTGTTTGAGTTTGTTCTTCCTCTTCATCCTTTCTTCTTCTTCTTCCTTCTATTCAACATTTTTTGAGCTCGATGCCATTGTATTAAACTAGGGCTTATGATTTTTTTTAACTTTTTAGCTTAGCTCTTGATAAATACCATAGAAAATTTAATGAACTAGCATGAGATATCTATTAAAATCTCTTCCAACTACTTTGAATGGATTTCTAAATTGCCTTCTACTTTGCTTGCTCTTCTTCAAATTTGAAATGATGAAGAATGAATTAAAATTAATCATATAACCTTTGAAAACCTTGCATTTAATGCTAAGTTCTTACATAGCTATAAGCTTGGTCTCAAGAAATTTCAGTTTCACTTGGCATCCATTGACATTTCCATCACTTGGCAACCACTATGAGCTCGACATCTTCTAACATCCAACTTAGCACATATAGGAAAATTATCATGCTTGGAAACAACATGAAAAACTTAAATATTTATCTAGAATTTCTAACATCTTGCATCTTTATTCATGCTAATTTAGTCTTTTTAGTACTATCTCCTTTTGAAACTGATGTATGATATAGCCTTTAAATATTAGTCCCACATACCTCTTGTTTGCCTAGTTTTTTTGGTGTGATCACCTGACCCATTATGTAAAGTAATCCCTTCTTCATTTGATGTACTGAAAACATCCTTTCTCATCCATGTCTTGTTCATCTCATCTCTAATGTGTTCAACATCTACCTTGCCTTCACCTTTATTAAATTCACAACTTGGTACGTTTGACCTAGATGGAAAATCCCTATTGATGTGACCATTCTTCAAACAACTAAAACATGTAGTTTGAATTAACCATCTTTGGTAGTTACCTCTAAAATGTGTCCTAATACAATTCTCAGGAACATGTCCATATTCTTGACAATAGTGATAGCTATATCTTGTATTATAATCCCAGTTTTCATATTCTTGACAATAATGATAGCTATATCTTGTATTATAATCCCAGTTATAAAAGTTTCTATTGTTCCTTAATGTTGTTTTCTTGTTTGATGACCACATGGGTTTGAATCTACATTCAAAAGTTCTATGTCCAAATTTTTGATAGTTGTATCAATATCCTTCAAATTTTTATGTATGCATGGTCCTAGTTCTACTTTTATGTGCCTAATAACCTTACCTAGTACACTTTTGACAATGCATCATGCTCTTAGGCTTGATATTCTAATTTTTACTCCTACTCCTACACACATCAGCAATATGTCCTCTCTTACCACAATTATGAAAAATATTTTTGGATTTCCTACCTTTGGTGTTCCTTTCTTTTGCGCTTTTAGATGACTCTACTTCTTCAGTGCTTGTATATAGCAGTCCTAATGTATCATTCTTAGATTTAAGGGATCTCAATAATTTCTCAAAGTATTTGATGGCTTCATTTGGTTTGTTGAAACTTTTGACAAATTTCTTTTCTCTCTTTAGGTCATTCTACAATTGTTCATTCAACAACTTCAATGTAGTTATCTCAATGTCTTTGACATTCAATTGATAGTTGGCATTCATTAGTTGATTTAGAGTACCCAATTGTATGTTGGAAATCTTGGTTGGCTTGGATGAATTCTCTTCTAGTCTATTTGATGCAGGAGCATCTAGAGGTATAAGGGCAATCCTGTGTCACCCAAAAAAATATACTTAGACTTAGTTTCTATTTCATGTTTTTTCATTTTTGGATACCCATTTGGGTCAAATAAAGGTTCCAACTCTCACAGTTCCACTATCAGTGTGCTAGTAAATCCTTAAAAAATAGGAGTGTGTAATTGGGCCATCATTTTGGCAAACTAGAAGGTGTGAATTGGCCAGATGAATGTAATTGTGATTTAGAGCATTCCAAAAAAAGAATCAAGTCAAAAGTCCCCACGGTTTGAAAGTTATTGCAGTTTTTTGGGTTTTGGAGACCTCCTAAGAATGCTTCAAAGTCAATTTAGGGGCATTAAATGACCTTGAAAAGGGCCAAAAATGGGGGATGAGGGAATCTTGTCCATAGGGCTATAGAGCACTTCGAGAGCTTTTTGAAAATGTAAACGGTTTGTCAATCGGAGCTACGGTTCAAAAGTTATGCCTCTCGAAAGTTCGATTACCATTTTTGGATTCTTCTAGATTTGTGTTGACTTTTAACATAGCTTCTAGAACCTTCTATTTGGTTGGTGGATGCCTACAAGCACTTTCTAGAATGTACTCCTAGTCCTTAACCCTTCGAGGTCTATTTAAGAAGATTTTTGGCATTGTAAAGGTAGTTCAGAGTGGAGTTAGAGAGGAGGTACTGAAAGGAGAAATTATCTCCAGATTTATGCTATTCTAAGCCCTTAGGGTATGTTTTGAAGTTTATTTTCTCTATACTGAGTGTACTAGCTTATTTTTCAGCTAATACAATTTCCCTTTTCTGTTGTGTCCATTCTGTTCTTGGGTTGTGTCCCCATCACTATTGGCTAGAATTCTTTTGTCTTCTTCAATCATGGCTTTGTCTTCTGCAGCTTTATTCTTTTGTTAAATTATGCTACATAGTAGTATAGCTTGTGATTCTTGCTCTAACTTGAGATTTTTTATTTCCTTAGCTTGGAATCTATTCTTTTCCATTAGATCTACAACTCATGTATCAAATTCATTGGACTTTCCATATACAAATACCTTAGTAGTGTCCATCTCTCTATATTTTGTGTCTTTTTCCACAATAGCAATTTCTTTCCTTCTCTTCAAGGATTTCTTTAGTTCTTCTCTTGCCTCATTTAGTTGATGTAGTATGAGATGTGTTTCAATCTCCTAGTTCTCAATGGTCATTCCCAACTTGTAGACTTCCATTTTAAGATCTTTCCTCAAAGATACAAAGCTTCTCCTCCAGAGAACAAGGCTCTAATACCAATTGTTGGAATTAAAATAGGAAAGGAAAACTTCTGGGGTGGTTGAATCACTAGTTTAAACTTGGACCCATAAAAATTTCGTCACACATCCATCACATGCATTCAATGAATAAACTAAAATAACATGCAAAATAAATACATCTAAATCATGAAAACATGTAAGCATTCACACACATAACACCATCTATGATTACCTAGAAACACTCCAAGTGAGAAGGTAAAACTGGGGTGGCGATGACACTCGCAAATATTTACTACTACAGTAATGAAGTGTATCCAATGAAGGCTATGTCATGTTTTGACCATGAAACATGATCTACCTTGGGAAAGGTGTGCCTTATTAAAGGTTTAGAAAGACTGTTAGGTCTCACCTTGTTAGAAGATATCAACACCCTATTAGAAGTGTCCCTTGTTAGAGGACTTCAACTTACAACTAAATAAGCACCTTGTTAAAGGTTTTCATACAACCTATTAGGACTACACTATCAAGAGATTTGACTTAAACCACCTATTAAAATGTCTCAACATAGATCCTATGGTTGGCACTTGCTTTCTTGATAACATATCACCTATATACAATGTCTTCTTGATCCTTATTGATCAGATGTCTCAATGTTGTATCCTTTTCTCTATCTTATGTTATGCTCTAACTAATTATACAATTAAATCTTTCTTCATAACTTCTAAGTCACCTTGAATGCTCTACATGTGAACCATCTTCTTTGCTCCTTCAATTCCTAACACACTCATAATGAAGAGTTTAGGGTTTTGTTCTCCTTAAGAAGGCTTTCATGGCTTAGGGTTAGGTATGAATCTATGGCTAAGATTCATTCATTTTTTCACTTAATCCTTTCCATTTTCTGATTGGTTACATGTAATTTCATAGGGATCCAATTAGAGATTCATCGTTATCTCCAAATTATCAAAATAGAATCTTAAGTTGGCTAAAAAATAGTTTAAATAGTTGTTTGTGCCATTACAAAAAAAATATGTCAAAACTATGTCACTCAACATATGAAGTCTCTGATGCTCAGCATACATTGATCATTTTACTATGACTCAACACCTACATTGTTTGGGGTACACTATTTACTTGGCTTCTAAATTACTCATCATAGTCTATCTACTCAAAACTTGAGTGACTTGGTACATTAGTGGCTCAACACTCGCTATAACTTGATGTGGTCTAATATTTACATGTTGTGCTTGGCCTGAACTAAGTAAATGGCTTGATTGTGTTGACACTCACTTGTCAAAACCAATCTAAGATCAAAAAAATCTACATAAATCCTTCAACTAATACATCAGCTAACAAACATTTTTTTATGATTCCTCCCTGATAATCTCACCTTCATTGGCATCTAGAAACCACTCCATACCAACATGAATATATGATCATTATAGTCATTTTATGACTAGTTTTTAATCAAAAGTAAACATGAAATTATGAAAAGTGGAGAAAAAAATTACATTTCCTCAAAAAAAAAAAGAATATCATAATAAAAGAATTTAAATATCTATTTGTTTATTTTTTTTTTTTTTTTTTTTGTATAGATATTTTGAACTTCCATTTCATTGTAACATTCGCATATAACAAGCAACCATATACGAGAGTTATATTGCAAATCTAAATTACCTACCCCATTTAATTATTTTAAAACATGATTTTCTATGAAGATAAAAAAAAATTACTCATGTTAATCTTAATCTAAATTGGTGATGTTGTAGTTTGCACACAACTAATTAAAATCTTCTAGCAGAAGGTTTCTAAATCTGCTCCTTGACAACTACAAATAAGTTTCACTACAAAACATGTGGAAGATAATGACATTGGCTAATCTCAAAAAAAAATGTACTAAACATAGTTAATCTTTTTCAAAAAAATTATTGTTTAATGAAAAATTATGTAGAGCATAAGATCAAATGCTGAAAATTAAGAAAAGGTCATTATATTTTCATTTTTTAATGTTTTTTCCATCATACATTTTGTTGAAAATGCTAGAATTCTCTTAAAATGATAAGGGAAAAATAACTGAATTGTAAATAAAAATAGTTATATTGTAGTACGAAAGCATATGGAACTCTAATCATCTCAATAGTTCAATGAACATATCATTTTCCCTAACCAAAATGGTAGCTTTGGCTACTATAATGTAGGACAGAAAAATAACTAGAAAAGGATCATAAACTTATAAATGATATCTAGAATATCTAATCATACACATCTAAGGACACACTTCAATGGAGATATTTTAGGTCCATACCTTTGTATTTCTACAACCAAAGTGGTAGTCAATGTCCTAACATACATTTGTTGACAAATCTATACATCAAATAGATAATTTTATCTAATTTGTACAAAAAAAAAAGTGAACATTGGGAAAATTGGGAATTGAAGCCAAATGGAATGTGTGCAAGAAATGATGATCTCACAAAAAGCATTACTATGCATGCACTTCTAGAGTGACCAAATTAAAAGCAATGCATTCACCTATGTGTTTTACCTACAACCATCCAAAAAAGTTTCATGTTTGCACCATGATTTCTACATTTTATAGCATAAGACATTCTCTCTTAAACTAAGAACTCTACCCCTTTCCCATCTTTACAACATATAACACTTTCTGGTTCTCATAACAATTCAAAGTCAAGTATCAACCAACTAAGCCTATCAACTAAATGATTTCATAATCAACATCTTCATAATCAAGTTGTTGAATGTTAAATGAGACCCAATCACTGGACTACCATAGACAAAAGATGACCAATACAAGGATACAGTTAAAGGAATTTAATTAAAATTATACATCTAATTAAGTAATGAGATAGAATCAAAAATTAAGAAAGAAAAATTGTGCTCTAATTTATACATACTTGTTGCATAAATGGTGTTTACACATTTGTTTCAAGAAATGTGTAATGAAATATTGTGTATGAATTTTGATGAAGAGTGCTCCTCTTAATAAAATAAACACATAACAAAAATAAAGAAATAATAAAAAATGTGAGAACAAAATATGGACTTCTTATTATTGGTAGAAATGTGGAATTAAAGAATTCACAAGTAAAATATGATAACCCACATGGGCACCTTCATTACAGTAATCTGCAAGACAATGTTGCCAACTACCACCCAGAGTTCTCCTAGACAATGTTCAAGCCTCTCTTAAATAGGTACTTTTTTGTTGTTCGGGATGGTTCTAGATTCTCAAACTTAATACCTAGGGCTAGTAGACCCTAACAGCACATATAGAGTGAGCCAAATACATCTTTGACTATTATTTTAGATATTTTGGGTAGCCCAACTTTGGAAGGTCATAACTCTCAAATTGTTACTTCGATTAGCTATTATAACCACTTTTTGAAAATGCCATCTCCTAATCTACAAGCTTGTAATTACACAAGCACTCTTCTATCGAGTTTTCAAACCTCATATGGGCACTCTAAGGCCTCCAATTATGAGCCTGAAGATTTTTCTACAAAATTTTCCACCAAAAATTGATAATAACTTCTTTGATACTTAAGTTGTAGTAATGAGCTTTTATGGTAGGCTTATAACTCTAAAATAGACCTTCATGTGGAAACTAAGAACATTCTAAGCTCATATGAAAAACTTACTAAAAATATCAAGTTCCCATAAATACTAACCACCCTGACTGTTAGTCCTTATTAAAATAGAAAACACTAAAAACAAAATATTTTTGGGTGATGCAAGATTACTTTTACAGCCAGGATGCTCCTGCATCAGACACTTTGAGTAATTTGAGAAGTGACTCCATCATGTCTCAGGTGTTTAGAGGAAAACCAAGATGGTCAATCTGCTCCCTTGCTAGCCATGGTGAATCCTATATTGGTGTCTCTTTTTATTTGACCAGGTATTCTATTTGACGATTGTCTAGTATCTCCTCAATCACCTTTGTAGTTGAACTAGTTGCTAGAAGACACCACTGTGCTTTTGTAACTTCATCTCCATCTCCTCCTTCATAATACTCTATCAAATCTTAAATACTAGTGAAATATTCAATTTAACAAGCAACTCAACTTCATAATCATAAGCATTTCCAAAATCATACCTTTTCACTATCTTGCATGGTCCAAACTCCTTCATCTTCAACTTATTATATGTACCCAATGGAAAATGCTCATTTCTCAAATGAACCATGACTTCATCTCCAATTTAAAATTCCTTATACATCCTTTTCACATCTACCTTAGACTTATACTATGTATTCATCTTCATGAAGTGTTTCCTCACCACCTCATGGGTGTTCTTCAAATGTTCAACAAATTATTCTACTTTAGCATTACTTTTCTCTCCCTTGTCCAACCATTGAGATTTAGAAGCATTTCCAATACTACTCCCATATACAATCTAGAATTTTGATTTACTAGTATAGTTGTTGACATAATTATTATATGAAAATTCTTGCTGTGGTAAAATCATATCACATCTTTTTGGCTTGTCTTTAACCAAACATCTCAGTAAATTTCCCAAACTCCTATTCACCACTTCAGTTTGTCCATAATTTTATGGATGATTCAATGAACTAAACTTCAACTCCATCTTAAATTTCTTCTACAATGTACACCAAAAATACCAAAAAAAATCAGTATCTCAGTTTGAAACTATATGATTTGATAGACCATATACTCTCACCACTTCTCTAAAAAGCAACTCTACCACATGAACAACATCACTAGTGTACTTGGAAGGAATAAAATGTGAAATCTTCAAAAACTTGTCAACCATCAAAAATAGAATTAGGACCTCACTGAGTCATCAGTAATCCAAGAACAAAATACATGTTGACATCCTCACATGACTTGTGTGCTATAGGTAATGGTTAATACAACCTTGTAATCTACTTCACACCTTTAACCATCTAACATACTCTGCAACTCCATATAAAATTCTTTGTGCATCTTGCTACAATTGTGGCTAGTAATAATTCTCAACAACCAAAGCAATGGTCTTATCTCTACCAAATTGTCCAACCAATCCTCCACTATGCTTCTCCTTGATGAGATTCTCTCTCATTGAACTTCTAGGAAAGCACAATTGGTTTTCTTTGAACAACATTCTATCCTAGATCATTAAATCCAACCACTTTGTCCTTTCAAGTGTAATAGATTCTATACAAGCTTCCCAAGCTTCACCAAGATCAAGATCATCTAAATACAAAGTACTAAGTTTCTTGAACCCAACCATCTCTATCTGCATTTATGTTAGAAAAACTTGTCTCCTACTAAGAGCATCTACAACTCTATTAGACTTCCCACCCCTTTGTTTCAAAACAAATGTGTAACTCTATGAAAACGTAACCCACTTAAAATATCTTTGGTTCAATTTTCCATGACTATTCATATATTGTAAAGCTTGATGATCAATATAGAAAAAAAAATACTTAGGGAGAAGATAGTGTCTCCACTTCTTTGATGCTTGAACTATAGGATAAAATTCTTGATCATAAACCAAATATTTTATTTTTGCATCATTCAACATCTAACTAAAATCAGCAAGAGGCCTACCTTCTTGGCTCATAATAGCTCCTATTGTAGTACCACTAGCATCATAGTGTTTTGAAACACCTTGTTAAAATAAGGAAGTGATAAAATAGGCTCCTCAATAACTTTTTGTCTCAACAGATTAATACTCTTATCTACTCTTATAGTCCACTTAAATTCTTACCTATCCCCTCTCATTGTTTCAATCAAGGGTCCATAAATACTTCTAAAACCTCTAATGAACTTTCTATAAAGTTTAGCCAGTACATCAAAAGATCTTTATTATATTGCACTCCTTGGAATAGGGTATTCAAGGATATCCTTCACTTTGTCTGGATCCATTTTCAGGCCTTTTGCTAAGACTACAAATCCCAAGTACACTAACTCCTTTACAAAATTTCACTTATTCAGGTTTATCAAAAACTTTTCTTCCCTCAACTCATCAAAGACCTTGTGAATATGGATCAAATGTTTATCCACTATCTTACTAATGATCAAAATATCATCTAGTTAAAGAATGACAAACTTACCCAAAAACTGTTTTAGTACCTCATTCATGAGCCCTATGAAATTGCTCAATGCATTGGTTAGCCCAAAAGGCATGACTAACCACTCATGTAGTCCTTACTTTGTCTTGAAAGTAGTCTTCCACTCATCACTTTCTTTGATACAAATCAGATACTATCCACTCATTAGATCTATCTTTGTGAAATACTCAACCTCAATCAAATAGTCCATAGTATCGTCCATCCTTGGCAATTGAAATCTATATTTCATTTTGATCTTGTTGATAGTGCAAGAATCTATACATGTCCTCCATTCTCCATTCTTCTTTGGCACTAATATGATGGATACAACACATGGACTCAAATTCTCTCGAATCAACCCTTTCTACAACAACTCATTAACTTGTTTGTTCAATTCTTTACTTTCTCCTAGAGTCATTTTGTGCACTACCTTGTTTGGAAAATGATGGAGGAGCATCCAGAGGTATAAGGGCAATCTTGTGTCACCCAAAAAAAAATGTAACTAGAATTTGTTTTTGTTTCATGTGTTTTCACTTTTGGATACCCATTTGGGTCAAATAAAGGTTCCAACTCTCACAGTTCCACTATCAATGTTCTGGGTTAGAGTATTTAAGCACCTTGGTATACATGTAAATATAGAAAAAAATAGGACTATGTAATTGAGCCATAATTATGGTGAATCAAAAGGTGTAAATCGGAGGGAAGATTAAAATTGCAATTTGGAATATTTCATAAAAAGAATTAGGTCAAAATACCATAGAGTTTGAAAGTTATCGCAGTTTTTCAGTTTTTGGAGACCTCCTAAGAATGCTTCAAATTCATGTTTGCGGTATTAAATGACCTTGTACAAGGCCAAAAAATTTGGGATGAAAAAATTTGGTCCATAGGGCTATAGATCCCTTTGAGGGATTTTCAAAAATGTAAACGGTTCATCAATTGGAGCTACGGTTCAAAAGTTATGCCTCTTGAAAGTTCAGTTACCGTTTCTAGATTCTTCTAATTTTGTACCAACTTCTAATGTGTCTTCTTGAGCCTTCTATTTGGTCGGTGGGTGACAACTAGCACTTTATAGAATGTGTTCCTAATCCTTAACCCTTTGGGGTCTATTTAAGAACACTTTTGGCATTGTAAAAGGCAGTTCGGAGTGGAGTTTGAGAGAAGGTACTGGGAGAAGAAATTATCTCCAGATTTATCCTATTGTAAGCCCATAGGGCATGTTTTGGAGTTTGTTTTCTCTGCACTAAGTGTACTAGCATATTTTCATAGTTAATAAAATTTTCCCTTTCTTGTTGTATACATTCTATGCCTGGGTTGTGTCCCCATCAAGTGGTGTCAGAGTAGGTTTTCCTGAGTGTGTAGATAGAGTGCCGACTGTGAGGCAGTTTGCACCAAGACTGTGTGGTTGTGGGTTTGAGTTAAGAAGATGCCTCCATGAAGAGAGCATGGTGGAAGGGCCGAAGCTATTAATTCTAAGGAGGTTAGAGCCCTCCAAAGGAAGGTTCAAGCATTGCAAGAGGAGCTCCATAGAGGAACAAATGTTGCTGCAGGTGACAAAAGTGAGGATGACAATGAAGAAGAAGAAATTGGACCAGAAGGGGAAGTTGATGAGGAAGTTCTAAATCAGGTAGAGGAGAGGCTTTTTAGGGCCATTACTAAGTTTTGAAAAAGACCTACAATTGATTTGGGTGTATTTTTAGGAAATCTTAAATCAGATGAGTTGATCGACTGGATCAATGAACTGGAGGAGTACTTTAAGTATGAGGATATCAGGGACCTAGATAGGGTTAAGTTTTCAAAGGCCAAACTAAAAGGCCATGCCAAAATCTAGTGGCAAGAGGCTCAATTGGAAAGAAATATAAGAGGAAAGGATAAAATCACAAGGTGGGATCGCATGGTGGGAAAACTAAAGTAGTTCATTTCTATTGACTACAAGCTCAATTTGTTTAAGAAGATGCATGGGTTAAAGAAACCAGGAAAATCAGTCCAGGAATATATAGAGGAGTTTTACCAACTTCTAATTACAGTAGGGAATTCAAAAGCACATAAGGAGAAGGTTTCTCGTTATATCAGTGGGTTACAACCTAGCATCCAAGAGGAATTAAGTCTAGTAAGAATGACCAACATTGAAGAGGCATACCAGTTTTCCCTATGAGTTGAAGAGAAGCTAAATAAAAATTTTGAAGGGAGAAAAAGAGGGTGTGGTCAAGGAGGAAGGGGTAGTGGTAGGTCATCTGGAGGTCGCAATGAGACCCAAAAGAAAAATGAAGATGTGGGTACTAGCAAGAACCAGAGGAATGAGGATTTCAACTACTCCCATGATCAAAACTTTGGAGATCATAGAGAAAGAGGTAGAGGATGTGGAAAAGGTTTAGGAAGAGAAGGTTTTTGTGGTACCTATTTCCATTGCAATGAACAAGGTTGTCGTGCCTTTGAATTCCCTCAATGAAAAGGAAGGACAGATAGGAGAGCTGAAGGCCAAGCTAGGATTGCTCATGTGGATGAGGATGAACAGTCATCACATTTAGAGGATGGAGAAAGATGAGAGACTTTAGTAAATGAAAGGGTCCTACTAAGTGGTGAGTTTGAATTGGGACAAAGGAGGAGTCTATTCCATACCAGGTGCAAGTGTGAGGATAAATGTTGTGATGTGATCATTGATGGTGGTAGCACTAACAACTTGGAATTAGAGGAGATGGTCTCTAAGCTGAAGCTCAAGAGGGAGAAACACCCCCAGCCCTATCGGATCGCTTGGGTGAAGGATGATCATAAGGTCCTAGTACGTGAACAATGTTTAGTGAAGTTCAAAATTGGGAGTTACCATGATGACGTTCTCTGTGATGTTATTCTAATGGATGTTTGCCATCTATTGTTGGGTAGACCATGGTAGTTTGATAGGCATGTCGTACATGATGGTCATGCAAACACCTACTCTCTAACAAAGGATGGAGTTTGCCACAAACTAAAGCCCATGAAAAAGGAAGGTGAAAAGGTATGCAATAGTACTAGGATCTATCTTGTTAATGGAAGAAAGTTTTTAGATGGCATGAGACATCAACATATGTGCTATGCTTTGATTCCTAAAAAAGATAAGGAAGGTAGTAGTGAAATACCACTTGAAGTTTCAAATTTATTAGGTGAGTTTGGAGCTATCATCTCTGATAATGTTCCAGAAGGATTGCCACTAGTAAGGAAAATTAGTCATCAGATAGATTTAATCCCAGGAGCTAGTCTGCCTAACAAGGTTGCTCACAGGATGACTCCTACTGAAACTGAGGAGCTAAACAAACAAGTTTAGGAGCTATATAGGAAGGGTTTGATTCGGGAGAGCCTGAGTCCATGTCCAGTACCTATAGTACTAGCACCAAAAAAAGATGGAGAGTGGAGAATGTGTACAGACTCTCGAGCTATAAATAGGATAACCATCAAGTATCAGTTTCTTTTGCCAAGAATGAATGATCTTATGGACTGCTTGAGTGGAGCTCAGTACTTCACAAAGATAGACCTCAAGAGTGGCTATCACCAGATACATATTTGAGAAGGAGATGAGAGGAAAACAACCTTCAAGACCAAGGAGGGTCTTTATGAGTGGCTAGTCATGCCCTTTGGATTGACAAATGCCCCAAGCACCTTCATGTGGCTTATGAATGAGGTACTTTAAAAGTTCTTGGGAAAATTTGTTATTGTCTATTTAGATAATATTTTAATTTTCAGCAAGACTTTGGAAGAACATTTATTGCATATTCGTAGTGTCCTTGAAAGGTTGAGGGAAGAGAAACTATTAATTAATCTAAAGAAGTGTATCTTTGCAAAAAGGGAGTTAGTCTACTTGGGGTTTATTATATCACCTAAAGGTCTTAAATGGATCTAGAGAGGGTAGAAGCCATCTTTGACTGGCATACTCCAAGGTCTGCTACTGAGGTGAGATCATTTCATGGTTTAGTTAGTTTTTACAGGAAGTTTATTAAAAAATTTAGTGGCATATGTGCACCCCTGACTAACACAATAAGAGGGGATAGAAAAGAGTTCAAATGGACTGTGACAGCTGCAAAAAGTTTTGAATTGCTAAAGAAGAAGGTGATAGAAAAACCTGTATTGGAACTTATTGATTTTAGAAAGGTGTTACAGGTGTATTGTGATGGTAGTGGCAATGCTATTGGACCTATATTGAGCCAAGAAGGTGAGCCTATTGCATATTTTAGTGAAAAATTGAATGATGCAAAAAAGAAGTATTCTATTTATGATCAAGAGTTCTATGAAATAGTTCAGACCTTAAAGAAATGGAGGCATTATTTATTGCCAAAGGAATTTTTTTTATATTCTAATCACCAGGCATTACGGTACCTAAATAGTCAAGGTAAATTGAACCAATAGCATATGAAGTGTGTAGAGTTCTTGCAAAGCTATACATTTGTGTTGAAGCATAGAAGTGAAAAATCTAATAGGGTTGCAGATGCATTAACTAGGAGGAAATTATTGCTTACCGTAATGTAGGTTGAAGTAGTTGGGTTTGATGAACTCAACAATTTGTACCCTAAGGATCTTGATTTTGTTGAAGCATGGAAAGCTTGTAAAGAACCTATTGTTGTAGATAGAACTAAGTGGTTAGACTACTTGATTCAGGACGGTATGTTATTCAAGGGCAGTCATTTATGCATTCCAAGGAGTTCCATGAGGGAAAATCTAATTAAGGAGAAACACATTGGAGGGATGGAATGAAATTTTGGTCGAGATAAGACCATTGCCGTTCTTAGAGAATATTATTTTTGGCCTTAGATTTCATAGGATGTGAAGAAGTTTGTACAGAGTTTCCAAGTTTGTCAAGAAGCCAAGGGATTTAGTCACAATATTAGACTTTATTAGCCATTTCTTGTTCCATCAAAGCCATGGAAGGACATAACTATGGATTTTTTTCTTGGATTGCCGAGGGCACAAAGGGGTAACGACTCAGTATTTGTGGTGGTTGATAGATTCTCCAAAATGGCACATTTCATTCCATGCCATAAAACTCATGATGTTGTCCATATTGTAGACTTGTTTTTCACAGAGGTGGTAAGACTACATGGCCTCCCAAAGAGTATAGTCTCTGATAGAGACACTAAATTTGTGGGGTATTTCTGGAGAACATTGTGGAAGAAGTTGAGAATGGACTTGAAATTTAGTTCCACGCATCATTCGCAGATTGATGGCCAGACAGAAGTGGTAAACAAAAGTCTGGGCAATTTGCTGAGATGTTTAGTTGAGGATAAGCCCAAGGGATGGGATTTGATTCTACCACAAGCAGAATTTGCTTACAATAACTCTATAAATATAAGTACTGGTAGATCTCTATTCCAAATTGTATGTGGAAGTAGCCCAAGGACTGCACTAGAATTGAGGAAGATGGAACAAGGGGAGAGGACAAGTGCTGAAGTAGAAGAGTTTGCTGAACATATCATGCACCAACATGAGGAGGTCCAGTCACACATTATCAAGATGAATCAACAATATAAAGCTAGGGTTGATCAAAGGAGAAGACATAAGGAGTTCCAAGTAGGGGATCTAGTCATGGTACACTTAAGAAAGGAGAGACTTCCAGTAGGTACTTACAACAAGTTGAAGATGAAGAAATTTGGCCCTTACAAAATTCTAAAGAAACATGACTTAGAAAATGCATATGAGGTGGAGTTTCCGGATGGATTTCACATTTCTCCTATCTTCAACATTGTAAACCTAATAGAGTATTATGATGATGGTGTAGATGAGGGGTTGAAGCTAGAGCCATGTCCAATTCCTACTTCTAAGAAGGAGGAGATAGAGGAGATTGTAGATAGTCATGTGGGTAGGAGTACCAGAAACAAGTAGTATGAAGAGTCTCTAGTCAAGTGGAAAGGACAACTGATAGAGGACTCAACTTGGATATCAGTAGCTAAGGTTTCCCATTTGGGATTTCCTCTACCATCCATAAAGTGATAGTGTCACTTTTCAATCTACCCTGGGTGTCTGATGTAGGAGCATCTAGAAGTATAAGGGTAATTTGGAATATTCCAGAAAAAGAATCAGGTCAAAGGGCCACATGGTTTGAAAGTTATCGCAGTTTTTCAGGTTTTGGAGAACTCCTAAGAATGGTTCAAATTCAAGTTTACAGAATTAAATGACCTTGTATGGGGCCATAAAATGGGGGATGAGTGAAGCTGGTCCATAGGGCTATAGAGAACTTTGAGAGCTTTTCGATAATGTAAACGGTTCGTCAATCGATACTACGGTTCAAAAGTTATGCCTCCCAAGAGTTTGGTTACCATTTATGGATTCTTCTAATTTTATGTCGAGTTGTAATGTGAATTTTGGAGCCTTCTATTTGTTTGGTGGATGCCAACTAGCACTTTCTAGAATGTATTCCTAATCCTTAACCCTTCGAGGTCTATTTAAGAACATTTATGGCATCGTAAAAGGCAGTTTGGAGTGAAGTTTGAGAAAAGGTATTGGGAGAACAAATTATCTCTAGATTTATTCTATTGTAAGCCCATAGGGCATGTTTTGGAGTCTATTTTCTCTACACTAAGTGTACTAGCATATTTTCATAGTTAATAAAAAATTTCCTTTCTTGTTGTGTCCATTTTGTGCTTGGGTTGTGTCCCCATTAGAAAAGTAGCTTCTAGAACCAAATCAATCTAGTGACTAGTCTTTCTCATTTGGGGAAATCCATCAGGTACATTATCTAATACAATATCAAAAAACTATCCCAACATATCTACAACTTCTACAGGTACCTCCTCTACTTTTCTTGTAATATGTTTTGGAATTATAGAAAAACACATATGCTCACACTTCATACCTTTAATAAACTTGTTTCCATCAACAAATAATATTCAGGCAACACTATAGACCTTTTCTTGTTTACCCTTCAACATGTTCAACTTATGCTTCACTCCATCCTTGGTCAAAGTGTAGGTAATTGCTTGCCCATAGTGAACAAGATGCCTATCAAACTACCACAACCAACCCAATAACATATGACATATGTCCAAAGGTATTATATCACATAGTACCTCATCTCGGTAGCTTACAATTTTGAACTTCACTAAGCACTATTCATTGACCATGACCTTGTGGTCATCTTACACCCAAGAAATACAATATGGACATGGGTGTTTCTATCTCTTCAACTTCAACTTGGTGACCATTATTTCTGACACTAGATTGGTAATACTTCTACCATAAATTATCACATTATAATACTTATCATCATATCTGCACCTTGTGCTAAACAAACTCCTTTTCTAATCACGTTCATTCTCACCACTTAGTAGTACTATTTGGTTAACTAGGATTTATCCTCTTTTAGCATCCTCAAAATGTAATGATCTGGCATCTTCATTAACATGCACAACTCTAGCCTGACCTTTTGATCTTTATCTTTTCCTTCCTCGGTGCTAGGAAAATTCAAATGATCTATGTCCTTCTTATCCATGGTGAAAATATTTCCCACGGAAGCCTCCTCTTCTAGATCCTTGTCCTCTACCTCTTCCTCTCTGACCTCTATTGTTATGATCATGGAAACTATTAGAATTATTTCCCCTCTAGTTTTGACTACTACTTCCAATATCATCCTTGTTCTTCTGATCATCACTATGACTTCCATAAGATCATCCACTGAATCTTCCACCACAACCTCTTCCACTATTCTTGTTGTCAAACTTCTTGCTCAATTTCTACTCAACTCTAAGGGAAAATTAGTATGACTCCTCAATACTATTCATTTAAACCAAAATCAATTTGTCCTAAATACTTGGCCTTAACCCATTAAAATAACGAGACACTTTCTCCTTATGAGCTTCTACATGGTCGGTTCTAATGAGAACTCGGTAGAACTCTTTTGTATACTCTTGAACAAATTTTCCTGCTTGCTTCAACCCTTTCATCTCCTTCAACAAATTAAGCTTATAGTCTACAAGAATGAATTGTTTCTTTAGTTTAGCTATCATCTAATAGTATCTTGTGATTTTTCCTTTCCCTTTCCATCTCGTTCCAATTGAACCTCTTGCCACCAAATCTTTGTATGCCCCTTCAGTATCACTTTCACAAACTTGATCCTATTAGGATCATCACTATCATCATACTCAAAGTACTCCATTTCATTCATATAATTGATCAACTCCTCAAGGTTAAGATTTCACAAAAAATTTAGGAACCTCAAACTTAGATCTTTTTCCAATCTTGGAGATGGCCTTAAGAAACCTCTCCTCCCCTAGGTTTAGAACTGCCTCTGGTTCAACATTTTCTTCTTCTTTGTCCACATCCTCACTTTCATCTCTTGCAATGAGATTTATTCCTCTATGCATTTGTTCTTTGAATGTTTTTATTTTCCTCTAGAGGGCTCTAAAACTCGCAGGTGTAATACCTATAGCTCTTTTGGAACCCTCTCTTCATGGAGGCATTTTTGTGCTTCAACTGAAACTATAGTGCAAACTGCCTCACAATCAATGATCTATCTACACACTCAGCCCAAACCATGGTCCTAGTCCAAACTACCTTACAATCAGTGATATGTCCACACACTCAAGAACTCTAGCTTTGATACAACTTGATGAATAGTGCTCCCCTTAATACCATAAACCCATAACAGAAACATAGAAACAATAAAAATGTGAGAACAAAATATGGAGTTTTTATTATTATTACAAATGAAAAATTATAGAATTCACAAGTACAATATACTAACCCACATGGGCATGTTCATTATAGTAGTCAACAAGATAATGCTGCAAACTACTACCTAGAGCTATCCTACACAATGTTTGGGCCTTTCTTAAATAGGTAGTTTTATTCTACCTGGGAAGGTTCTAGATGCTCAAACTCAATACCTAGGGCAAAAAAACCCTAATAATACATATAGAGTTGACCAAATACATCTTTGATGATTAGTTTAGATATTTCAGGAAGCCCAACTTTGAAAGGCCATAACTCTCAAATTGTTGCTTTGATTGGCTATTTTAACCACTTTTTGGAAACACTAGCTTATCATCTATAGGCTTGGAATTGTGTAGGTGCCCTTCCATTGAGTTTTTAGACCTCATCCAGGCACTCTAAGCCCACCAACCATGAGCTTAAAGATTTTTTTGCAAAAATTGCCACCCAAAATCTACAATAATCTCTTCAATTCTTAAGTTGGAGAAATGAGATTTTTTTTGGTAGGCTTGTAAATCTAAAATGAACCTTCATGTAGAAAATGAGAACATTTTGAGCTTATATGAAAAACTAACTAAAAATAGCAAGTTCCCATAGATAGTAACCACCCTATCTAGTAGTCCCTATTAAAATAGAAAATATTGAAAATAAAATATTTTTGGGTGATGCAAGATTGCTCTTACACCTAGGATGCTCCTACATCAAATTTCTGTTGACTTTGAACTCAAATATTGTTTCTATGAAACTAGGTTGTTTATTGAATGATTTATGGGAAAGGAGGTTAATGAGAGAAATTAAATAGAAGATCAGTGGTCATATCCAAATAGAGTCTAGAGAGAGAATAGAACTAAAGTCATATCTCGCTATTCCTACTTTTTAAATCAAAAATAATTTAAATGGTTTGAATTACATAGATAATCCAACCATGCTTGCAAATTTTTTTAAATGGCATAGATATATGCCACAAAAGCTATGCATTCCCTATCAAAAGAACATTTCTAAAAAATGCATCCCATCCTCAAACAAGTGCATGTCAACCGTGATCACAAACATAGTTTGAAAAAATGTGAAACAATCCTTTCTATATGCACCTAAATATTTTACCAATGCACAACTTAGACAAAAATGTGTGATTACCCTATCAATGCACATATCTATATCACAAATATGCATTATCTTCAACTACAAAGTATTCACATAGTACACTTGCATATTTGTACACTGCAACTATGCATCTGTCTTCACAAATTTAAAATTTCAAAGAAAATCTAACCTTTCATGTCAACCTATGAAAAATATATCAAAATCAAAAAACTCTATCAAAATTTCATGTTGTAACTATCAACTGAGTGAAAGGGATTGATCACTTTCTAACTCTCCATAGTTGGCTAGTTGTTAGTACCTCTAGACTCACTTGAAATAGTGCTCTACAATCACAAACAATATAATTGCTATCATAGTTATCCTCCAATCTCCAAACACCAAGTGTACAAATAGTGTTTTTAGGGGGGCCTCTATACAATCTATGTTGTTCTAAGTCTTAGGGTAGGGGCAATAGGGTCAAGTGCTAGTTGTCTTTGAAATAACTAGTTGTCAACAAATTATTTCAATGAGGGGAAACATATAAACACTTAATTTTTTTCAAGTAAATTAATTAATTATTTTAATATTTAATTAATAGTTTCCCTCTAATACCTTTATTAAATTATTTATATTATTAAGTAAATTCTCTTTTGCAAATTAATTAAATATTTTTACATTTGATTATTAATTATTTTATTAGTATTAATAAATTATTTAAGTTATCAAACTATATCAGCTAAGTTAGTTACACTATCCTAATTATTCTAGATAATCCTATTTAGTGATTTATTTATATTGCTTAATCATCTAGTCACTTAAAGCTACTAAGTCTTTTAGTCCAGCTAGCCAGTCCATGTCATGTGCTAGCATATATTAGAAACAATAATTAATTGATAAAGATCCTATTTTCCCTCACTCATGTGTCCTATTTTATGGGGTTAAAAAAGAATATGTTGCCTTGCCTTCTTATGTCTTTGAGACACATGTCTAGATAAGTGATCATGTCTTCTTCCATTTCCTCTTTTAACTTTGATTTAGTTAATCCACTATTGAGAATTGTGTCCCAACCTTGCAAGCTTCTTGCAGAAAACTCTAGAAACTTTTAGCCGAAAAACACTAGAATTTTTTTAGAGAATTCTAGAATTTTTTTGTGGTAGTTTTCCACATGTTTATAGTTGGAAAATGGTGTATGAGTTGTTAAAAATGTTTCTAGTCTCTAGAACAATGTAGAAGGGCCATTTTTTGAGTATAATCAACTCAGTCTATGACTTTTAGGGGTATCTAAACTAGAGGAAAAGATTATGGATGAAAATGGTATTCTTGGAGTTACAAATTACAAGTGGGTAACATGTGGCATGGTTGTTTTGCACGTGATCTTGGTCCATTGTTTTGTAAAACCACAAATGGTTTCCAAGTGGAAAATCACTATAAAAGGAGGGCTTGGGGAGGTGTTTCACTCACCGAGTTTTATTTGTAAGCCTAGGTACTAGGAGGAGTCTCTTTGAGTTTGAGTTTGAGTTTGAGTGTTGGTGATGTGCTCCTATAAGAACTTGCATTGCAAGTGTATTGTAATTTTCCAAATTTGAGAATACATTGTGTGAGTTTTTGAGGGTAGGATTTTTCTCCTAGAAGGGTTCCCAACAATAATCATTGTGTTATGCATTCATTGTTATTTTTATTATGCTATTATGCATTTCTTGATATCTCTGCAATAGCTAGTTAAATTTTCACAATCATCCCCTCAAAGATTAGTGTAGGAAGTGATTCCATGTACCTTAGCTTCCTTACATCCACCTCATATATTCAAAAATGAGCCATGAGACACTTGTCCATGCCTCCATGAAGCTAGAGTCATCTCAAGTAGTATTGATTAGATATTTGCCAAGTGTCTTTCCTCCCCCTAAATTTTCTCCAACATCTCAACTAAGTCCTTGATTTCATCCATTTCTCTATGTCAATTCCATCTATCCATATATCCTAAATTGTCTTTCCACTATTATAAGTTGCCACCTAGATTTGTAGCTAGATAATAAACTATTTTTTTTTATTTTGAAGTAGAATTACACTAAGTATCACAATTAGGTATTAGAGAATTCACAAGAAATTAGTTATTAATTCCATAGTTGTTCACCTAGTATTCATTAGAATCTTAAATCTTACATCTATCCATCATCCTTAGCACTTAATATCCTAGGATCATTCGATAGGATCTTGCATTGAATTTCAAAATCTTAAAAATATTCAAGCATCTTAAAGAAGGGAGCTACTCATGACCTAAGGGGTCACAATTCAGGAAACTCAAGCTTAGGAGGACAATGGAGGCAACTTATAGCTGGTAAGGAAAGGTTAAAACCCTATTTTTATTTATAATCCATCATTGTGTCTACATTTGATAGCTTAGATGAAATCTTCAAGCAACATGATAAGGCTTATGATGTCTCAATATTCGCAACTATAATTTGTCAACTAGCTCCTCAAATGCCAAATTATTAGAATGACTAAGTTTATCTATTTATATCCAAAAATTTATTTTATTTAAACATGTAATCTAGATAAATTAATTCTATGTTGTATAAGTTCTCACACTTTTTCAGTTAGAAATGTCTATTAAGTACATGTTTTATACTAATTTTTGTCCAATTACTATAGAAAAAAAGTTATTTTAGAAAAAATGACATTTCAATAAGTCGTACTCTTTTTAATGATATTTTTAAATATCATATAAAAACCATCTTGTAGAGCTCAAAGTCAAGACCATTCTCAAACAGAGAACTTATAGTATTTTAACAAGACATAGTATATTGTAATTAAAAAATACTAAATCTACATATTTAAACACTCAAGAACATGTAGATTTTGAGAAAGAAAAATATTGTAAATCGTACAAAAAAGATTTAAAAAGAATATGATGTTCTAGATGAGATAGTCTTCTTCGAGAATGTATAATTTTTATTTTTATTAAAATAGATTTGTTTTGAAAAATATGGTGGGAGATAGAGCTTATCAACATTAGGTGAGTTGAGATTTGAATTGTTATAAAAGAGAAAATATAGGTGAAAAAATAGTTTTTATTTTTTATTGAGCTAGCTATATATGATCCATAACATTATGGATGGCATAATCACAATAGAATAAAAAATTTGGCAAGTCATTCATACTCAACCAAAATAAAGAGAATAGGGGATATGACTAGACATAGATAGTTAGATCTAGAGGACATTTATATTACTATGGTAATTACATCTATCTATATACACATCTTCAATCAATATATTTATTACATAAAGAGACATTTGAATCATACAAGAATACAACTTAGGTTATCAACAACAAATAATCTATGATTTCTTTTGGTATTTTTGCATGATTGAACTGAAGAGCCAATTGAAACCTTTTAGATTTATTTTTTTATTTTTCAGACACAAAATATACTAGTGATAGAAGTAAATCTACATAAAATCTTCAACTAATCCATTACCTAAGCAGTATTTCCTCAAAAAAATAGAAGAATATTGGATTAAAAGAATTTAAATATTGAATTTTATATTTTTTAATTAATTTTTTTTAGATATTTTGAACTTTCATTTCATTGTAAAATTCACATATAACAAGTAACCATAAACAAAAGTTATATTTTAAATTTATCTTACTCACCCCATTCAATTATTTTAATACAAGATTTTCAATCAAGATAAATAAAACTTACTCATGTTAATCTTAATCTATAATGAAGATGTTGTAGTTTGCACATAATTAATCAAAATTTCTGGTAAAAGGTTTCTAGATCTCCTCCTTGACACTTGCAAATGGTTTTCATTACAAAATAAATAGAAGATAATGGCACTAGCTAATCTCAAGACAAAACATACTAAAACATAGTCAATCATTTTCAAAAAAATTGTTGTTTTGGATGACAATTTAAGTAGATCATGAAAATTAAATGCTAAAAATTTAGAAAAATTCATGATATTTTAAATTTTTAAATTTTTTGTCAGTAGTACATTTTGTTGGAGCTTAATAATATCCCAAGACAAAAGCCTTATTAATATTTCGAATAGGCGCTGGAATTCACTTCAAATGAAAAGGAAAAAACAAGTGAATTGTAAAGAACAAGGGTTATATTGCAGTATGAAAGCATATGGAACTATGGTCATCTCAATAATTTAGTGAGCATATCATTTTCCCTAAACAAAATTAGGGCAGCTCTAGCTACTACAATGGCCACTTCACCTACTACAATGCAGGTTGAAAAAATTTATTAAAAAAAAGATATTAGACTTGTACATGATATCAAGAACATCTAATCATACATATCTAAGCACACACTTCAATGGAAATTTTTTGAACATGCCTCTATTTTCCTACAAGCAAAGTGGCAGTCAACATCCTACCATACATTTGTTGAAAAAATATATAGAAAAAAGGCATTAGACTTGTAATAATACACATCTAAGCACACACTTCAATGGAGATTTTTCGAACATGCCTCTGTATTCCTACAGCCAAAGTGGCAGTCAACATCCTACCATACATTTGTTGAAAAAAGATATAGAAAAAAGATATTAGACTTGTACATCTAATCATACACATCTAAGAACACACTTCAATGGGGATTTTTCGAACATGCCTCTATATCCCTACAGCCAAAGTGGCAGTCAATATCCTACCATACATTTGTTGAAAACGGATATAGAAAAAAGATATTAGACTTGTACATCTAATCATACACATCCAAGCACACACTTCAATGGAGATTTTTCGAACATACTTCTGTATTCCTACAGCGAAAGTGGCAGTCAACATCCTACCATACATTTGTTGAAAAAATATATAGAAAAAAGATATTACACTTGTAGATCTAATGGTACACATCTGAGCACACATTTCAATAGAAATTTTTAGAACATACCTCTGCATTCCTACAGCCAAAGTGGCAGTCAACGTCCTACCATACATTTGTTGAAAAAGCAATGAGATAGAATTAAAGATTGAGAAAGAATGAAGATGATCTTAATGAAAGCAATGTTTAGATTTCGTAGCGTAAAATGTACGTTCTCTTCTGACCTACTCGACCAAAGCACCAAGCTTTCTCTTTGTCGATCAAGAGAATTTCAGATTTATGGGCTTTAACGTGTACGTGCAAAATAAAAAGTAAAGCTTTACTCATGGATTGGCAGATAAACACCGCTTTCTGTTAAAAAGATAATGCTGTCTACAAGGCATTAAAATGCAGGAAATTGTGCAAAAACGAATCATTTTCCTGGTTTTGCCACCTTTGGTACGTGAAGGATCCAAATAGAGATTAGAGAGAGAAAAAAACTGAAGTCGTATCTTTCTATTCATACATTTTTAATCAAAAATAATTATAAGGGTTTGAATTATATAGATTATTTTAATTTTTAATTTTTATTTATATTAAAATATTCTTTCTGAGCATCTAAATTTTTATGGGGATATATGATTTTGACATGTAATTAATTTTAGTTGCATGAGAATCATAATTTAGAAATGTCATTGTACAAATGATAAAATGAACAAACATAAAATAGAGTAAATATCATTATAGAAATGAACATTTGTATATTTTTGTTAGACAATTTGATAAAAGAGGGATAGATTTATCAAATGTTCCTAAATATCAATCCTTTGGGCAATGCATTGTAGTAAACTAAAGCATATTAAATGAATTAAGAATTCTAAAGCTTATGCAAGTAATCAATCAAATATTTTAATTACTTTGTTTCATAACAATATGACAAATAACATAAAATTAAAAAGTTAAAAAAGCATCATTAACATGTCAAACAGATGAAAAGGATAAGGGTTGAGGGATATGAATCACTCTTCACACAAATATTAGACTTTTCCAACAAAAAATTATATATTTCAAAAACTTTGATTACTGAAAATGTAACAAATGTATAGTAAAATTTTGCATGGAAAACCTAATATTAGAAAATCAATGGTTAGAATCATATGCACGGTGTAAGTAGCTAAATAAAATGATTCAAGCTTAAGTAAAAAAATCTTGCTACTACTAATTTGGACTTTGTACTCTAAGGAACAAAAAGTTAGGGAAAGATACAATTGACATGCAATGTTGAACTAGATGGTCTAAGAACAATATATATAAGGACTTGAGGCTGAAGAATATGTACTTGAGGAAAATATGTCGATAAATAACATGGAGCATGTGCTTATCATCTTGCACGAAGGTATCTTTAGGAGAATAAGATCTATCACTACTTTTAATATGGTTGTATCCCTACTAGAGATATTATTAGGAGGATGCACTCTATGCTCAAAAGATAATCCAAGAGAGGTACTATTGTAGTTTATTTTAATGTCATCAAGTTCTGAAAAGATCTTCTACAATCTACATATTCTATTTATTTTCTTAGGAATGTAATCATAAAAGACCATGTTACATGTATAATATCTTTCAAAAATATTTTTTGAAAGAAATAAGTATATTTCTAATTATTATTATGCCATACCCAATAGTACAGTAAATGAAGAACACATATTAAATAAAAAATGTCATATTATCTACTATACGACTTAAATAAATGTGAAAAGAAATATGTCTCAGGAAATTCTATAATGAAAATAAGACATACATAAATAAGATCTAATAAGATATAATATTGATGAATCAAAAGTATATAAGATGAAAAATAGAGTTCACTAGACAATTTGGAAAATTTGGGATGGTTAAACCTATCTCCATTGTTTCGATTAAGGAAGATGATTTGCTAAGATAAAGAAGGCTCAAGCATTGAGTGAATGCAATGATCCTTTTTTTGCATTTAGGAGGTTGGGATTTTGAGATGTAAGTGTAAAATCTAGTACTATTCCTAGGACTAAAAATACTCACTCATTATATTTGATATAGTTTCTAAATATTTTAGTTGCAAACAATAAACACTCCTGCGATCAATATTTAAATTTATTTGTACAGGTTCCAACTATTATTGGACAATAAATAGTAATTAAATATTTTGTATAAATATTTTTTTCTAGCTAAAATCTTAATTTTGGTTTCTTATTTGTAATGTAAATAATATATGATTTGATTAAATGTGTGCTTCTATAAAGTGGATGCTAGATCTAACAATAAGGATATCCTGTATCATAATGATATAATTATGTTTGAACATGTTCACAAGTATTGATGAAATAGAACAAGTTCAATAAAAGCCAAAATAAAACCACTAAATATACGTGCTTGCATGAAGGGTTTTTAAGTTTGATACAAAGAAGAATATAGTAAGATAGAACATTTTGAATTTTTGAGAAATTTAAATCATGAATACTTGAAAACCTAATTGATTGATAATTATTGACTGAGATCTCCCAATATAAGAGACGTAGCATTTCTTATTTAGATCTCCTAATGCATGGTCTATTTTTTATGTTTTGTTTCTTGATATTTCAGATTATGTAAGCTCAACAACTACCTTCAACACCAAAAACTAACCAATAGGAAAATGTGTGTATAAAAATATATCCTTTAGCAATATACCAAAAATAATATATTTTTATCAATCCAGAGCATGCTTTGAGGAAACAAATTAATAGGAAAATTCATAATATCTGACGTAATCTTACCATCCATCTGCATAAAACTAATACTTACAAAACTGTTCTAGTAACCAATCTCTATACTAACTATGTCATTAGAATAAAATAAACCAAAATGTGGATAACATGCAAAATTATATTTAGCTAGAAAATTTACTTATAATTAACTGATCTATTCTCTCTACATTCTGACCACACAAGGATACCCAACACCAGATTCAAGGCTTATTTTTTCTCAATTGAAATTTATCAAAATAGGTGTCACAAAAATGATTACATTTGGCACACACACGTGTGTGTGTGTGTGTGTGTGTGTGTGTGTGTGTGTGTGTGTGTGTGTGTGTGTGTGTGTGTGTGTGTGTGTGTGTGTGTGTGTGTGTTATAGAAATACAATAGGGAAAGTAAACTCTGAGGAGTGGGGAGGTGAATCAAAACTTAAAAAATTTAACCATAAAATAATTTACCTCACATCCATCTCATAATACAATAAGTAAACTAAAATACCAAATCAAGCATATACATTTGAACCATGTAAATAAGTAAACAATCACACAAATGTATGACACAAGATATGATTACCTAGAAACCCTCCGAGGAAAAGATAAAAATTGGCTAGGGATGACACCCAAAAATCTCCACTACTGTAGTAATAAAGTGTATCCAATGAAGGTTACAATGTTTTGATCATGAAACATGATCTACACTGTGAGAGGTCTACCCTAATAAAGGATTACAAAGACTATTAGGTCTCATAGTTATAGCAGTATGCTTCATATAATTTTCTACTTATGGTCTTAGTTTTGCACTCATGTGCCTTATGTCCTTGTTTATTGCAACTATGGTAGTGACCCATGAACTTCTTCTTAGGATTCATGTTTACGGTCTTGCTCCTACAACCATTGGTAGTATGACCCATCTTACCACAATTATGACAAGTAGGTTCAAATATTTTACCTTTTTTACTACTTTCGTCACCACTTTTGGATGATTCTTCTTCATCAGTACTAGTGTATCCCAATCTAGTAGTATTATTGTTGGATCTAGGAGATCTCATCAATTGCTCAAAGTACTTGATAGCTTCACTAAGTCTATTGAAGATGACAACAAACTCTTTTTCTCTTTCTACATCATTTCTCAGTTGTTCATTCTACAACTTTAGTATTGTGATCTCAATATCTTTTCCATTCAGTTCATGATTTGCAGTCATGACTTGATTCATTTTCTCTAATTGCATGTTGGAAATATTGTGCACTTTTGATGTTTTCTCGTCCACTCTATTGACCAGTGTCCTCTTCTCATCTTCAATCATGACTTTGTGTTCTATACCTTCATTTTTCTATTCAGTGACTTCACAAAGCAATACTAATTGGACTTCTTGTTCTATCTTGAGATTTTTGACCTCTTTAGTTAGTTTTTGATTCTTTTCCATTAGATCTATAACTGTTGCATCAAATTCACTTGTATTCCATCTACAAACAATTCAGCAAATTCAATCTCTTGATAATGTGTATTATTCTCTTCAATAGCTATTTCCTTCCTTAATTTTAATGATCTCTTTAACTCATCTCTTGCTTCATTCAACTGATGTAGGGGAAGTTGTATTTTAATCTTCTAGTTCTCAATAGTCTTTACCAAATTGTAGACTTCCACTTTAAAGATCTTTCCTCAAAGTTGCAAAGCTTTACTTTTAGAGAACTATGCTTTGATACTAATTGTTGAAAATACAATAGGGAAAGTAAACTCTGAGAGGAGAGTAGGAAAGAAACCCTAAAAGGAGAAGGTAAAACCGTGGTGGGGATGACACCCACAAATTTCTACTACTACAGTAATAAAGTGTATCCAATGAAGGTTACAATGTTTTGATCATGAAACATGATCTACCATGTGAAAGGTCTTCCTTATTAAATACTTACAAAGATTTTTAGGCCTATCCCTATTAAAGGATTTCTACACCTTGTTAGAAGTGTGCCTAATTAGAGGAATTCAACTTATAACGAAGTAAGCACCTTGTTAAAGGATTTACAACAACCTATTGAGACGACTTTGTTAAGACTACACTACTTTGAGATTTAACTAATTTACATCTTAGAATTTATTTGCAATTATCCTTTGGTTAGAACTTTATTTCTTGATGATAGATCTCCTCTTTCATAATGTGTACTTGATCCTTTCTGATCAAATGTATCTCTTTTGTCTTCTAATTCCTTTCCTTTATTCTCCTCTAATTGATTCCATAATGTATTTCAAATCACAATTCCTTAGTCACCATGAATGCTATGTGTACACGTGCCAACTTCTCTCCTTTCTCCTTCCACATTCCTAAAAGGTTTAGTGTCTATCCTCCTTAAGAAGACCTAGCTAACATGGGGTTAGGTATGAATAAACAATTTTGATTCGCCCATATTGTCATTTAATCCTTCCCTTTTTTTGATTGGATGCACATAGTACATAAGAATTTACAATAAAGATTTGGTCTTATAATCTAAGATCATAAAACAATCCTTAAGTTGGGTCAAAAATGATTTATATAGAAGTTTGTGCCATTAAAAAAAACTATGTTGAAATTGTATAACTCAATATTTGAAGTCCCTAATGCTCGACATCAACTACAACTTCAATGTTTCAACTTGTCCTCTAAATGACTTAGCATATACTAATTACTCAACATCTGAATAACTTGGCACATACTATTTACCTAGCATTTCAATCGCTCAACATGTATTGTTGCTCGACACTTGATTGACTTAGTCCCAGTGCTTCACCCCTATGAGCATCACCTATATCCAATGAGTGCTAAGTGTTCCATTTATTCTCATGAGAGATGGATTGATGTTGAATCACTACTCATGAAACATGGGTCAATGAGTTTGACTCCAAAATCACATAGTTAAATCCTGATAGCAATATCACAATTTGACTTGCTATGGAAATTATCTCCTACTTCTCAATTGATGAGCTTAAGTGTCTTTCTAATGAATGCTTCATACGGAACAAAACTTGGTGAAGGTCTTGTAAATGGGGTTGCAAGCTTTGGGTTTAACCATGGAGGAAACCTCGTAGTTAAGCGCGCTTAGGCTGGAGTAGTACGGGGATGGGTGACCTCCCAGGAAGTCCCAATGCTTCACCCCTGTGAGCATCACCTAGATCCAATGAGTGATAAGTGTTCCATTTATTCTCATGAGAGATGGATTCATTTTGAATCACTACTCATGAAACATGGGTCAGTGAGTTTGATTCAACAATCGTGTAGTTAAATCCTGATAGCAATATCGCAATTTGACTTGCTGTGGAAATTATCTCCTACTTATCAACTGATGAGCTTAAGGGGCTTTCTAGTGCATGGTTCATAAGGCACAACACTTGGTGAATTTTTTTCAAATGGGGTTGCAAGCTTTGGGTTTAACCATGGAGGAAACTCTGTAGTTAAGCGCGCTCAGGCTGGAGTAGTACTGGTATGGGTGATCTCCCGGGAAGTCCTGGTGCTTCACCCCTATGAGCATCACCTAGATCCAATGAGTGCTAAGTGTTCCATTTAATCTCATGAGAGATGGATTCATATTGAATCACTACTCATGAAACATGGGTCAAAGAGTTTAACTCAAAAATCACATAGTTAAATCATGATAGCAATATCACAATTAGAACTTACTAGTTACTTGGCAACTGAATCACTCGACACTTTAGTAACTTAGCATGCAATATCTAACATGTTATGATCAGCATGGATTTATTTTCCTTCATGAACTAAGTACATAACTTATAAATGACTTAAGTGTATAAAGACTTATTGTTCAATACCAATCTTAGATCAAAATTTAGCAAAACACGAACTATCAATCATACATTAAAATTCAATAACTCCCCCTGAGTTAACTGTATTATTCTTTATCTGAACCAAAATCATTCCTACTGCTTAGTAGATTTTTATAAGCTGATATGTGTTCTTTTTTTATGTCATTGATCCCCCCTTTCTCAAGAAAAAAAGCTCCCCCAAAAATATTATCTCTCCCATATTTCTTTTTCTCTTATTTCTCCCCCTTTCTTATTTTTCCCCCTTTTTTATACTTATGTCAAAGGGTTATACAATGATAGTGTGTTTGTCCAATATTTTCTATGGATCTCAAGCATAATTTTTAAAGCAACATCCTAATTTTCACAAGCTACCTCCAACGATTTGATTTGGATGGCTGACTTGGAAGCAAGGTTTACTAAGCCTTCATGAGTAGAAAGATGCAGATCCTTCTTCATGAGTGTTTGAGCAAAGGCTAGTTCTATTGGATGTTAATAAATTTATCCTTTATGTTTCCTTAATTTTCATGGAGCACTACTAACTTACACTAGGAGTTTAGGAGATTCCATAAATATTTCTCACTCTGGGCTAGAGACCCTAGTATAGTTACACTAGTTGACCACATATGACTCTCCAAATTTATAATGTTTCTCGTGACTTCCTATGTGAAGAGTGTTGGATTACACAATTTGATGTATAAAGAGAAAATGTTCTCTAGTACCTTCTTTACATTGTCAAATTTCCTTTCTAACTCAACTTTTTATAGTGAAATAGCACTTGATATCTTTTCATTAACCTTATTTTGAAAATTTCTTTCAGACCATTCAAGTAATTTCACATTTGAGTCCATGTTTGTGTCATTAACCTTCTCAACTAAGCTAGTTAACTACTCTATGATCATCTTTGTTTCTTCTTGTGCTAGGAGAATAAATACGTCAAGAAACAATTCCTTCATATCTAGAAAAGTTTTCTTCTACCTATGCTTCCTTTTGAGCAGTTCTCAATTTTTCTTCTTTGCAAGAGCATCCTATAGTATACTCATTTGTTCAGTAGTGATGGTCACAAGATCAAACTTTCCAACTCAATCACTTCATCCAAGTTCACATCACCAAATGATGTAACTTCATCTACCTTGGATATGCTTGGACTCGGCCTTGATCATTTTTAATGTATCGCTTATGTACTTGGCCTATGAAGAGCTTGAATTGGAGTAGCAATTTTTGGAAAACTCACCAATGTTTTTATTTCTAGTTCCTCCTTAGGTTTTGTATTCAAATCTAGATATTTAGTACTATCCTTTGCTTGATCTACATTATTAGTTTCACCTTGAGTTTTTTTTGTAGGTGCAAGAGTATCTATTTGACCTATTAGAACTTGTTTTGTATCCTATGCTTCTATAGCAACTTTTTGTACTAACAAAGTCTATACCAATTTGTTGATATTGGTCATGGAAGACTCTTATCCTTGATAAACTACAAGGGGTATTGTAAGTTGTATCATGGTGGATTGAGGAGGGGCTATAAATGTCTCTTATGTCTAAATTTTCTCCCCTATAGATTCCTTAGATTCCTTCTCAATCTTATCAACACTTACAAGTATAGGATTTTCACAAAGTTTTGCCTAGGTAGTGTATTATACTAGTATCTTCTTCAAGTCTTCCTCTATAAGGGGGTTGATGTTCTAAGTGATAGCATTAGAAACATTCTTAATTTTTACAATATTAGTGTCTTTATTCAACTTATGTTGAGGATTGACACTCGGTACTAGTGTAACTAGTACACTCTATTTTGTCTATTGCTCAACCCAACTATAGCCTATGCATCTCCATGTGTCTTAGTGCCTTCCACATGACCAACTATCTCAGTGTCAACTTTAGTAACCTTAGCTACTTTCTATTGTTCATCTTTATCCTCTCCTACCTCAATAGATGTTTTCTCTATTTCCTTGGATGTTATCAAACCATATAATGACTTCCAAATCTAGGTGGTAAATTGTACAACATCATCAATATTATTCTGCAATATGATAAATGCTATGTATTTAGGTGAAAATTTCCCTACATTCTTCTTTATTTCCTTTGTCATTGTTACCCTATCCAATTATGGCATTACATGTGCAAGTGTAGTCCCTCTGATTTTCCTTTCTCTATTGAGACTATATTTGGTACTTTTACTCAACTCTATCATATTGATCTTTTGGTTATGAGTTGGCAATCTCATTTGGATTCTATTTGAATGTTTCCATCATGACATATATTGACTTCTCTACTTGGTTCATCTCATTTTTTCCAATTTTATCAAACTCGATATGTTTTAGACCAAAAAAATCAACATTATTCTTTATGCTTTCGCATATATCATCTAAATCTGAGGAAGGATTATGACTTACTACTATTAATTGGTTGTTGTCATCAGATTATGTCCTCTCTTCATCAGATTTAGCTAAAGCTTTATGTTTTCTCCTTGGTCTCTTCTCCAACTCTACTTCTTTGCTAGCTGATCTAGCCCTCCTCTCTTTTCCCTTTTCTTCTTCTTGAGCCTTCCTAGGAGTAGCTCTTGTGGTGGATCGAGTAGCTTGAACTAAAGGCTTAGGTTTTACAACTTTCTCTACTTTGCTAACTGATGGGGATTTAGCTTTCCTCTTCTTTTTCTCTATGGTTGTAGGTGCTCCATTGGCTTCTTCTCCCTTGACACCTTCAATCTTGGCTTCCTCTTCTCCTTGATCTTCCCCTTGACCTTGAGTTAAGGCTAGCAGTGCTTAAGGAGGAACATCTTCTTCTTCTTTATCATCACCATCTTCTTCTTTATTTTCCTCTACTCCACCAAATTTCTTTTTAAGCTTCTTAACAATCTTAATTTTATTTCTTATGACTGAGATAGTCTTCAAATCCATTATTATCTTAGATTTACCCATATCATAATTTTAGAAGGTTGTAGCCTTAGTATCTAGATCTTCTACAAGTAGAGTTGTAATTGTTGCAAAGGCTTCATCCACATTGATCTCATAGCCTAGTGGTCTCAGCCACCTTACGCTTGGACCAACAAGTTGAACATATGTGAAATAAATGTCAAATAGAAAGAAAACATCATTGAAATGTTTCTCAAGTAGTGAAATTGGTATCCTTAATCTTTTCTTGATTAACTATGTAAAATCTTCAAAGTATTTAGTCATTACAGACTTAAAATTTTCTCCAAGTTTCTCAATAAATCCACATATTTGCACTACAATAGATTTGTATATTTTTAATGCAACTTTGCCAAAAGTATGAACTGAATTTTGTACGTAGAAGAACATATATTAAAGAATTGAACCAAATTTGCATTATCCACTCTTGGTCTTCCTTATTGCTCCCAATTTTCTTGGCAATTGTTGCAACTACAAATCAACAAGGTCATAAGTATGATCCTTCATAACTATCCTTTAGCTCATGTCAACAAAAATAGGAGGTACACTTTTGAGCCTACTAGATTGATAGAATTTGTGTAATTTAATTCTTAATAGAAAAAAAATTAGGGGATCTGAGATAGTGTTAATTGTCATTCCTCTTTTGTTCCACACTACCCCTATATTCTTCTCAATAACTTGTTGTGCTTCACTCCTCGTGGTTTTAGGTCAGCCTAGGGTAGGATATACTATTACTCTATCTACAATATTCTTTGTGGAACTATCATGATTTTTTCTCAGAACTATCTTTATCCATTCTATTTTGAAGATGTTGGGGAACTCTAGGGCATGGGCTAACCCTCTTATCTCTACAATTTTGAATTCATCTTTCGATACTCCATTTTTGAATAGTTTCCCATAGATTTCTCTAATCTCCATGTAACCTATACTACCCACCTTGCATGTGTGGCAACTGTTGCTTATTTTTGCACCCCTGCCAAAGTTTAAATTTTAAAATGCCTAGCCTGTCCAATGGTCACCTCCCAGATTTAATGATATTTTAATGCCCAAGGTATTTTAATATTTTTCCTTACCAGCGTGCAACTTTCCTCGCCTTCAAATCTTCCTAGATAGAAAATCACCACATTCTTGCATTATCAAGATGTGCGACCTTTAAATAATGTGAGAATCCCCCCTTCTGATGTGTGGAGAGGTGACGTCACGTGAGGTCTTCGCCAAGTTTCAATACACAAGTTCCTCATCGTCGGATCAAGATAGATCTACGGTCCCCCACTTGCCCACATTATCAAGATGCACGACCTTTAAATAATGTGGGAAAGCCTTTTTGTGATGCGTGGAAAGTGGGTCTATGCCTCTCCTATGGGCCACAATTTGGACATGGTTTTTGGCTGAGCTGGTAAATTGATTGGTGCCTACTTCCCGGCATTCTGAGCTTTGTCAAACCTTCTGACAATGCAGGAAAGCAGGCTATTCACGCATGTCCTAGGTGATGTCATGGTGGATGGTCATGCAAGTCTAGGAAGTACAAGTGATGGGCACTATTAGATCTAGGAAGATCAAGGGCTGGCGCTTTCTCACATTATGGAGATGCGAGGGGATTAAACAATGCAGGAAAGCGATTTGACGACACCTATCTTAGTTGACATCATGGGCCCACTTTCTCAAAAGGAAACGGTGGCTTGTCTTCTGTGGTAGCTATCGCATAGGTCAAAGTACAAAGGAAAATCTTATTGGCCCACCCAATTGACTAGACATGTAGTTCTACAGATCTTCACAGAACAAAGGTTGAGGCTTTCCCACATTATGGAGGTGTGAGGAAATTAAATATTGCAAGAAAGCGGGTAGAGGAAACATGTCCCAGCAGCTCAAGTGGCATCGATAGTTAAGGCATTAATAGTTAGTGGCCAGCAACTAGTATAACATCATGGTTAGAGTTTGAGGAGCCAGCACGGCTAGTGAATAAAGGCATAGTCAACTGTGTGAAGACCTATGAGGTGGAAAAATGAGGTAGATTGATTGGTCCACGTTGCTCATCCTGGTGCCAAGATAGATTGACTAAGTTGACTTGCTAATTCACGAACCAGGAGCAAGTGAGATCGGGTTTTTTCGTGCAATTCAATCTCTGTAATCGATTCCAACCACCTCAGAGTGAATGCGAGACAAAGAAGAACACTCCACTATCTCAGTCGATCCATCTACCTAGTTAGAGTAGCTTAATGGCACTGTTTCTATCTTCTCAAGGCATTATTTGATAGCAGGGTCAAATTTTCTTTAGATTTGTTCCATGATTATTCTCTATAGGGCTTAATGGAAGTGGTTGTAGAGTAACTTCAGCTGGAAAAGATCTCAGTTATGCTTGCACTATAAAGGAAGATTTTGCAAATTTTAAAAGGGGATCCTTCTCTGACTTTTCTCTGCTGTTGCTTTGCAATTTCAGTGTAAAAATTCCCTTTGCCTTTGAACTCAATGATATTCTACCTTATCTCCTTTAGCCATTCGTATGAAAGTGCAAGAACTCTTTACCTTTGCCATTATTTTGTGGAAATCAGTAATCTGCATGACTATATCCCCTTAGATCCATGAATGATAATATAAGTGAATATCCCTTTCCTTGTGTCATTCATCTTGGTCTTCTGATCTGCATGTGATTATCTGATTGAAATAAGTCTGAATGTGTAATATCCTTAGTTTCATTCTAGTTCAATAGTGCATATATGGGCAGAGATTGGTTTGAACACTCTATTTTGGTGCATCACCTCTTTAGATTAGATTAGGTAGATTTTATTTCATGCTCTCCTTCTCCATTTTCCTCTCCAAAAGCAGTTAGGTGCATCCTGATAGTAAGAGGAAGCTGGCCTTCTCCGAAGACTCAACCTCACAATTCAAGTCCCACAGCTTGGAGGTTTTTTCCATGTTTCACTAGGTTGTCCTCATGCATAGGATTTGGACAAGGGTGCAAACCTAAGTGACAATAGTTTTTGGCATCCCTAATGGGACTACATCTCAAAAAAATTCAAGCCTACTGGTGTCAAAAGGGAAGATTTCAAAACCAATACTGAGGAGATAGTACCGGCTTCAGTGTTCAAGCCTTCAAGAGGCTCATCCTTCAAAGTACTTGGCGACTCTAAGTTTTAATACATATCTGGTTCTAGGCCAAAGTTGTAGTGATTCATGCCCAGATCTGAAACAAGGGCACCTTCTAGAGGTAAGTTTCAGTATCAAGAGCTTTCATTTTCAAACCCTAGAAGAATGAAGACTAGAATATCTTTATCACCAGTTAGGAGTGTAGTAGTAACAAATATACCTTCAAGATCTGTCTCTACTCCTCTTGCTATTAGATCTTATCCTAGACTGCCATCAATACACATCAATAGATCACTTGTCTATATGGCATTGCCTAGGGCTCATACTTTTGCCACCTTTAATTGTGGGAGTCCTCTCTTATTAGCCCAAAGACATCACATACCAGTAGCTACACTCAAAAGTCTACCAGAGTTTACTGGTGAAACTTTTATCTCCTCCTTAGAACATATTCAAGAAGTTGCAGATGTTTGTAATATCCATGGTATTACGAAGGATGATGTTGCACTTAGGCTCTTAGCCTCATCCTTGAAAGGAAAAGTACTACAATGGTATAGAGGTTTAGCTCATGGTTCTATAAAAGATTGGGATGGATTAGGAGCAGGATTGTGCAAATATTTTGAGGATAAAAGCGACTACTTATCACTTTTAGAGTAGTTGACTACTATAAAAAGAATCTCCCATGAATGTATGACTAATTTTAATTATAGATTTCAAAATACATGGGATAGAATACCTGCTTCAACGAAGCCTACCCCTGGTAATGCCTTCTTGCATTATGTGAGAGCTTTTAATAGTGATATTGCCACTACAATCCAAACTATGGGAGGATTTACCTTGCCTAATGCTTATGATATAGTGATAAGGGTAGAAAATATATTGATACAGGGAGGTAAGTTAGCTCCAAGGCCTCCTATGCCCTTCTTTCTTGATGTTCCAAATTATCAACCAGTAGTGGCTCCTCTTCCCACAACTTCTACATCACAATCCCTTGTCCCAGTCCCCCAAGCTTCCACGTCTTCAAATGGGATAGATGAAATTAGGAGATGATGAAATCTTTGATGCAAAACATGGAAAAAAGAGAGAAGAGCCTTGATAAAAGATTTCAAGATGAGGGGAAGAAGTTAGAAGATCAAGGAATGAGGCTAGAGGATAATTTCTCTATGATGCAGAAAATGAGCAACAAGGGGGTGACTTTAAAGAGACAGCAAGCTCAAAGTAGTAAGCCTCATCAATTGCAATATCAAACTCCAAGTAGTGGTAGGCCTCCAAATCCTAATCATTGGAACAATTCTTTTGATCAGAATAGGCAGGGTGGCCATGCTTCAACCTCAATTGTAAACCAAAGTAGGGCCATTGTCCCTCAAAACAATATTGCTCAAGATCAAGATTTTTGTCCCTCTTGCAACTACTCCTATGCCTATTGCATGTGTCAGAAGGCTAAATCTTTTATGGCCTTGACAGTCAAAGAACCTAAAGAAAAAAAATCATACAAGGTGGACCAATTTAAGGATGCCTCAAATGTGCAAAGATAGGGTGATTGCAACTTTATGAATCATCAGATGGAGGAGCATTACAATGTAAACCAGGACAAAATTGCTCATAACACTAGAAGCAAAAGGAGAGCTCTGGAATATGTTGTCCCTCCTTCCAACTAGGCCTCAACTTCAAATGCAACACCTCATGAGCAAGTAGCAAATAATCAATCAAGTACCTTTCAGCAGCAAAGGCAAAATCATGGCAGAAAGGATGCAAGTGATCCTCAGGCTATTCCATCTCAACCTCATACAATTGCAGCTCCCAAGGTTTCTACCAAAGAACCTGCTATGCCATTCAATGTAGTAGAACAAATGAATAAGAAAAATGTGAATGTCTCCATGTGGGATGTTGTTGCTACTATACCCATGCAAAAGAGGTTGTTGTAGCAAGAATTGGAAAGAATTGAACCAAAGGATCAGACACTCAGCATAGAAAGTGCCACAAGCCTAGTACAACCATCAAGGGAGGTAGAAACAAGTAAAAAGGTTAAACCTCCTCCATTCTATGTTTCTCTAATTATAGGGGGCAAACTAGTTCATAATTGCATGATTGATTCAGGGGCTAGCAGTTCAGTGATGCCTAAGTGTGTTGCTGACGCTTTGGAAATGAAATATGAGCCCATTGTTAGGGATGCATTACCATTGGATGGTAGTACTATCAAGACTATAGGGATCCTTAGGAATGTGGAGATGGCCTTACATGCATTCCCTAGTTGTACTGTAATCCAAGATATCTTTGTTGCTGAGGTCAAGCCATATTTTTCCATCTGTCTATCAAGAGATTTTACTACCCAAATAGGTGGTTACATATCTTCTGATTGGTCATATATGTTTTTCTAAAACAAGATATGGAGCCAATGCTTCAATTAGAGTAGAGCCTCAAGCCCTCCATCATACTGAAACCTACAGCCCTAATTTCATCAACATGAATTGCCCTATCCTAGAGATGGATGAGAATGACATAGTGAATGAGCCCACCACTTCCCTAGCAGAGATACTTGATTTTATCTTGGATGAATGGGATAATGTGTATCAATTAGACCCTATGTTAGAAATCCTTGAGACAGGTCTCAGGGTATGTGCAGGATCATGGTGTACCAAACTATGGCCTTAAGTGGCAGTGAAAAACTAGCAAATCAGGGTTATGTCAACTTGACACATAATTTTAAAGTGGTTCTGGACTTTATATCAAAAAGTTTTAAGAAAATAATCTATAGTCAATTGAATTTAGTTTCTAAACTACAAGGCCTTATCTAGAGAAAAGAATTATTTGATTGGTCAAAAGTTTGGATTTTAATGTAGCACTACAAAAATTTCAGGGCAAAAATAAAAAGTAGGTGTATGTCTGACCACCTTAATCATAATTAAATGATAATATTTTTAAATATAATTTTAGATATAAAAAGTAGACTCATTCCTAGATGTGACGCATATTTTTGGCAATTTTTATTCCAAATAAATAATTAATTATGAATTTTCTACTATACTATTTTCAGAATTAAAAAACTCTCGTGTCTGACCACCTTAACTAGTTCAAAAAAAATCAAAATTAAGTTTTTTTTTTTTTTTCTTATACTAGTCAAAGCATAGAATGTGATGCATCTTTTGGATTTCACAAATCTTATACGGTTTGAAAGTTATAGCTATTTTTCAACCAGTATATCAATCAGCACTTTGTAGCTAACTCCATTAGAAAATAAGTAATAATTACTTACTGAACTCATAATTTGACAAAACTTAAATTTATGAAAAGGTAAGAACATTCTTAAGAAACCCTTTTCATTACATCAAATTTTGGTTTTAAAAAAGTCGTCAGCTACATGCTTGAAGTAAAAAACACATAAGAACATGCCAAAAACACATTTTCAGGATGTTTTAAAGATGACCATATAAGGTTGGTATTGAAAGATATAGTAGGAATTATAAAGGTATTAATTGTTTTCATTTAGTATCGGGATGGGTGGGAAAAAAGTGGGAATAGATTGTGAAATTCTTTGAGGCATTTCAGAACTACATATTTTTTAGATCACCACTTTTTGGCACACCATGATCCTGCACATACGCCTCAGTACATATTGTATATTGGAAAAATATGCTTTAGTTCCCAATCTTGTGGGTACTAAAGAAGATGTGAGTGGGATATGGACTATGTACTTTGATGGCTCAAGAAATAAAAATGGGTCAGGAGCTGGTGTGATGTTGGTTTCTCCTACACAAATAAGATATTACTTCTCCTTTAGGCTCCAATTTAGTTGCACTAACAATGTAGTTGAGTATGAATCCTTGATTCAAGGTGTCCTACTCTTTCAAAGAAGAGGAATCCAAGCCTTAAGGGTGTATGGAGATAGTGAGTTGGTGGTTAATCAAGTGAGAAATCAAAATGTTACCAAAAATGGTTTGCTCAAGTCTTATAAACATAGAGTATGGGATTTTCTTGAGGGTTTTAATGCATTTAATATTCAAAGCATCCCTAGAAAGGAAAATAGACTTGCTGATAGACTTGTAGCAATAGGTGCATCTTATGATGTGCTAGAGAACCTTGAGGAGGAGGAGAAGCAACAAATTAGAGTGGTAGTAAGGCCTGCCATCCCTGATAACACCCATTGGTAGGTGTTTGAGTTTGATGAGAAAATTGTGAGCTTCTTGCAGAATGAGGTAGAGTTTTCAGAGAGAAATCAGTCAAGACTGCAGGATCAGTATGGTGATCAGATCATTCATCTCAGTTCTAACAAATTGCCTAAGGGTCTCATTACCTTAGAAAGTGTTTTCAATCCTAATGACCAACCAAGAGGCAGGGTCATGAATGTAGCTGCTGATGAAGATGATCATACTCTAGTCATGATTGCTGATGGAAAGTCCTTAAACATGGGTAAGGTATGCTCCGAAATTGAGCAAGAAAATTTTATTCATTTGTATCAAGAATTTAATGATGTTTTTTCTTGGACATATGATGATTTAAAGGGTTTTGACCCAAGCTTGTTTTAGCATATCATATATTTAATTAATGATGTAAAATCAGTAAGACAAAAACAGAGGCTCGTGAATCCCAAGATTGATCCCTTAATGAGAAAAGAGCTATCCAAGTTGATTGAGGCCAATATAATTTTTCCTATCAAGCACTCATCATGGGTAGCAAACCTTGTCCCTGTTAGGAAGAAGAATGGGGAAATTAGATTATGTGTGGACTTTAGGGACCTTAACCAAGCTTCCCTTAAAGATCACCATCCTCTACCTTCTATGGAGCATATTTTTCTCAAGGTCAGTGGTTCAAAGAGATTTTCATTTCTTGAAGGATTCTCTAGTTACAATCAAGTATTGGTTAAAGATTCTGATAGGTACAAGACTGCATTTACCACTAAGTGGGGTACCTATGCTTATTGTAAAATGAAATTTGGGCTAACCAATGTAGGTGCTACATTTTAGAAGGCAATAGAGATGGCTTTCAAAAAATTGATTGACAAGTTTGTCTAAGTTTACCTTGATGATATCACTATGTATTCAAAAAATGTAGATAATCATTTTGATCATCTAAGATAGGTGTTCCTAAGATTTAGAGAGTTTAGGGTTTCCCTTAATCCAAGCAAGTGTGTCTTTGCTACTAACCAAGGAAAAATATTAGGACATATTGTATCTGAGGAGGGCTTAACTATTGATCCAGAGAGAACAAAAGCAATACTTCCCCTTCCTCTTCCTAAACATAAGAAAGGGCTGCAAAGTTTCCTAGATAGGATAAATTTTGTGAGAAGATTTATTCCAAATCTTGCTACCATGGTGAAACTTCTTATAGCTATGCTCAAGAAATGTATGGTCTTTGCATGGACCAAGGAAGGGAAGGAGAGTTTTGAAGAGATAAAGATAGCCATAGCCTAAGCCCCTACTCTCGTAGATCCAAATTTTGAGAAGGATTTCATCCTTTATACCCTAGGTGGTGAGTCAAGTATCTCTACTGTCTTGACTCAATCAAATGACAAGAATGAAGAGTAGCCCATAGCCTTCTTTAGTGAAGGGTTCAAGGAGTATGAAGATAGGTACAGTTATGTAGAGAAGCAAGCCCTTGCAGTCATCAGAGCTCTAAAGAAATTCATACACCTCCTATCCCACAATAAGATCTATTTGTTAGTACCCCATGCCAGTGTGAAGGATTTCCTTTTGAACAAAGATGTTAGTGAGAAAAGACCTGGTTGAATTACTAAGGTAATGGAATATGATGTTGACATTCAAATTACCAAGCTGGTAAGAGGGAAAGGATTGTGTAAACAGATGTTATCATCTTAGGAGCCTGATGAGGAAGTAGCTATGATATTGACAGAGCAACAAGAGGTGAGAAATGGTGACCCAAGGAATTGGATGGATGACATGAAGAGTTTCTTATTAGGGAATGGATACCCCCAGGGGTTGGACAAAGCTAAAAGGAGATAGTATAGATTGCAGTCAATTCCTTATGTCATAGTTAATGGTATCTTGTTCAGAAAAGATTTTAATGGAGCCCTATTAAAATGCCTTGATACAGACCAGGCTGAAATAATGATCAAAGAGCTTCATGATGGTCTTGATGGTGGCCACTTCTCAGCTAAAACAACTACAATGAAGATCATGAGGGCTGGTTATTACTGGCCATCTTTGTTTCATAATTTTCATAAGTATGTGAAGAAGTGTGAAAAATGTGCCTTCTTCTCTAGCAAACAAAGACTTGCAGCTCTCCCCCTTCATCCTATCTAGGTGGATCAACCTTTTGCTCAGTTGGGATTAGATTTCATAGGCTCTATCAATCCTCCTTCCAGTTTTGGTCACAAGTGGATTTTAGCTGCTACAGATTACTTCACCAGATGGACAGAGGAAGTTGCGTTGAAGGATGCCACAAAATCTCTAGTTGTTGAGTTCCTTGACGAAATTGTGACTAGGTTTGGTGCCCCTTCAACCATTATTTCAGATAATGCAAAATCTTTTGTTGGAGCTCAGATTTGTGCATGGGTAGTGGATCATAATATCTATTTGAGCACATCCTCAAATTACTATCCTTAGGGTAATGGTTTAGCTGAGTCATCCAATAAGAACCTGATCAGGATCATGAAAAGAACAATAAAGGATAACCAAAGGTGTTGGCATAAGAAACTAAGGACAGCACTGTGGGTTGATAGGATAACACCTAAAAGATCAATAGGGAACTCTCCATTCATGTTAGTATATGGTAGAGAGGCAAGGCTTCCAATTTCATTGGAATTTCCATCCCTAGAGCTAGCTCATCAGTTGGAGTTGATTGAAGATGATGCCATGACAGTGAGAATGGCAAAGCTGATGTAGCTAGAAGAAAAGAGAAATATAGCTAGTAGACCCTAGAGACACACCAATAGTAGGTGAAAAGGAGCTTTGATAGGAAGGCTAGGGTTAGAACCTTCAAGGAGGGAGATTTGGTTTTAAAATGGGATGTAGATAGGGAAAAACTAGGAAGACACTCAAAGTTTGATGCATTATGGCGTGGCCCCTATCTAATTATCAGTTGCAAACAGGCCAATGCTTTCTAGTTAAGCAAGCCTGATGGTGAGATTTTGCCCATCCCAGTCAATGGGATCTATCTCAAGCCTTGTTTTTGAGGGTTTGAGATTCCATGTACATAATTTGTTTTGTTTTGTTTCTCTATTTGTTTCATGTTTTCCAAGAAGTACACGAGCACAAGTTTGTCTCCATAAGACAACAAGCTTGGAAGTTTTGAAGGTTGCAGAAGGAAGTTTTGGTCTCTGATTCTAGTTGCAGAGATAGGGTTTTCAATTTTTTCTCCTTAGAGGTAGGGTTAGGGTTTCATAGTACACTAATTCACATTTTATGACTTTGTAGCCCAATGCATGCTTCAAGCCACTGGTCATATGCATAGCAGGCTGGCATCCCCTGTGAGTCACTAGAAATGTTGCTTATTTTTGCGACCCTGCCAAAGTTTAAATTTTAAAATGCCTAGCCTGCCCAGTGGTCACCTCCCAGATTTAATGATATTTTAATGCCTAAGGTATTTTAATATTTTTCCTTGCCAGCATGCAACTTTCTTTGCCTTTAGATCTTCCCAGATAGACAATCACCGCATTCTCGCATTATCAAGATGTGTGACCTTTAAATAATGCGAGAATCCCCCCTTCTGACACGTGGACAGGTGAAATCACGCGGGATCTTTTCCAAGTTTCAATGCCCAAGTTCCTCATTGTCAGATCAAGATAGATCTACAGTTCCTTGCTTTTCCACATTATCAAGATGTGCAACCTTTAAATAATGCAGGAAAGCCTTTTTCCGATGTGTGGTAGGTGGGTTCGTGTCTCTCCTATGGTTCGTAATTTGGAAAGGGTGGCTGGCTGACCTGGCAGATCGATTGGTGCCCACTTGCCCGCATTCTGAGCTTTTTCAGACCTTCTAACAATGTGGGAAAGTAGGCTATTGATGTGTATCCCAAGTGATGTCATGATAGATGGTCATGCAAGTCTAGGAAGTACAAGTGACGAGCACCGTCAGATCTAAGAAGATCAAGGGCTGGTGCTTTCTCGCATTATGGAGATGCGAGGGGATTAAACAATGTAGGAAAGTGGGTTGACAACACCTATCTCAGTTGATGTCATGGGCCCTCTTTCTCAGAAGGAATCGGTGGCTTTTCTTCTGTGGTAGCTATTAGACAGGTCAAAGTACGAAGGCAGATCTTATTGGCCACCCCAATTGACCAGACATGTGATTCTATAGATCTTTGTGCACCGTCAGATCTTCATAGATCAAGGGTTGAGGCTTTCCCACATTATGGAGATGTGAGAAAGTGGGTAGAGGACACGTGTCCTGATAGCTCAGGTGGCATTGATAGTTAAGGCATTAACAATTAGCGGCCAGTGGTTAGTATAACATCGTGGTTAGAGTTTGAGGAGCCAGCGCGATTAGTGAATAAAGGCATAGTCAACCACGTGAAGACCTGTGAGGTGGACAAATGAGGTAATTTGATTGGTTCACATGGTTCATCCTGGTGCCAAGATAGATTGACTAAGTTGACTTGCTGATTCATGAACCAAGAGCAGGGGAGATCAGGTTTTGCCACACAATTTGATCTCTGTAATCGATTCCAACCACCTCGGAGTGAATGTGAGACAAAGAAGAACACTTCACTATCTCAGTCGATCCATCTACCTGGTCAGAGTAGCTTAATGGCACCATTTCTATTTTCTCAAGGTATTATTTGATAGCGGGGTCAAATTTTCTTTAGATTTGTTCCATGATTATTCTCTATAGGGCTTAATGGCAGTGGTTGTAGAGTAACTTCAGCTAGAAAAGATCTCAGTTATGCTTGCACTATAAAGGTAGATTTTGTAAATTTTAAAAGGGGATCCTTCTCTGAATTTTCTCTACTATTTCTCTACAATTTCAGTGTAAAAATTCCCTTTGCCTCTGAACTAAATGATATTCTACCTTATCTCCTTCAGCTATTGGTATGAAAGTGTAGGAACTCTTTGCCTTCACCATTGTTTTGTGGAAATTAGTAATCTGCATGACTATATCCCCTTAGATCCATGGATGATAATATAAGTGAATATCCCTTTCCTTGTGTCATTCATCTTGGTCTTCTGATCTACATGTGGTTATCTAATTGAAATAAGTCTGAATATGTAATATCCTTAGTTTCACTCTGGTTCAATAGTGCATATATGGGTAGAGATTAGTCTGAACACTCTATTCTAGTACATCACCTCTTTAGATTAGATTAGGTAGATTTTCTTTCATGCTCTCCTTCTCCCTTTTCCTCTCCAAAAGTAGTTAGGTGCATCTTGATAGTAAGAGGAAGCTGGCCTTCTTCGAAGACTCAACCTCACAGTTCAAGTCCCACAGCTTGGAGGTTGTTTCCATGTTTCACTAGGTTTTCCTCATGCATAAGCTTTGGACAAGGGTGCAAACCTAAGTGACAACAGAAACATCTCACATCTTGAATCATTAAAACTTGTGGTGGTATCATTGATAGTGCACAAGATCAATCTTGTTTATAAGAAATATTAGAAATGTCTCTAAAATTTGTTTGTTTAACCTCAATTCTTATCAATTCTATATTCAAAACTTACTTACCCTCATTAACCTTAGTAGCTAAAGAAGTATATGCCATTATAAAACCTAGGGTTTACAAAAATTCAAACTGTATAGCTTGGCACATGATAAATACCTTTGTAAATGTGTTTAGATAGTGTCAAGCAATTGTTGAATCCTATTTACAAATTCTTGGAATGATCTCTTCAATTTTTGTTGAGCTTTTCATTTTCTTATTCAAATAAATTGATCATATAGACCTTAAAACTTTGTATTTAGTGCTTCATGCTTACATAGCTATAAGATTGGCTTGAACAAAAATTTCAACTCACTCAGCTTCCATTTAGTTTCCTTTAAATTTAGTAACCACTACAAGCTTGGCCAACATTATCACTAATGATAGCTTGACACCAAGTAACATTTTGCTTAGTAACTAAAATGGAACTCTTCATGCTTAATAGTAACATGAAAACTATCACAACTTAAGGATTTCTTCCTGGTTATAATCAACACTTTGCATCTTCATGCATATTTAATCTTTTCAGAACTAAATCCTTGGAATTGATGTATAGTATGCCTTTTTAAAATATCAGTCCCAACACACCTCATGATTTCTTATTTCAAAGTGGTGTGATCACTTGACCCATTGGTGAACTGACCTCATTTGAACTTGATGTGCTTCAATCTTCCTTTCTCTTCCATGTCTTATTTATCTCATCTCTGATATTCTCAACATCTACCTTTCCTTTTCCTTTGTTGAATTCACTACTTGGTGCCTTTAACCTTGTTGGACAATTCCTTCTTATGAGACCAATTTTCAAAAAACTAAAACTTGTAGTTTTACTCAACCATCTGTTGTAGTCAATTTTGAAATGTGTTCTTATGAAATTTTAAGGAACATTTCATGCTCTTGATAATAGTGACAACTATACCTAGTATTATAATCCCAATTATAAGATTTTCCATTGTGCTTTACCATTTTCTGGTTGTTTGATGACTATTTCAGCTTGGATCTACATTTTGATAGTTACAACAACATGCTTCAAATTATTTTTGCTTATGATCTTAGTTTTACATTCATGTGCCTGATGTCCTTGTTTTTTGTAACTATGACAGTGACCTATGAACTTCTTCTTAGGATTTTGATTTAAAGTCTTACTTATGTAACCATTTGTAGTATGACATATCTTACCATAATTATGACAAGTAGGTTTGATATTTTACCTTTGTTACTTCTTTCTTCACCAATTTTGGATGATTCTTCTTCTTCTTTGGTACTAGTGTAATCCAATCCAATAGTATCATTGTTTGATCTAGGAGATCTCATCAATTGCTTATAGTACACGATAACTTCACTAGGCCTATTGAAGATGTCAGAAAACTCTTTTTCTCTTCTTAGATCATTTATCATTTTTTCATTACATAAATTTAGTATTGTGATCTCAATATGTTTTCCATTTAGTTCATGATTTGCAATCATGACTTGATTCATTTTCTCCAATTGAATTTTGGAAATTATTTGTAATTTTGATGTTTTCTACTCCAATCTATTGACCAGTGTCCTTTTCTCATTTTCAATCATGACTTTGTCTTCTATAGCTTTATTTCTCTATTCAGTGACTTCACAAAGAAATACTGATTGGACTTCTTGTGCTATCTTGAGATTTTTGACCTCTTCAGTTAGGGTTCCATACAACTATTGCATCAAATTCACTTGTATTCTATCTGCAAACAATTTAGTAAACTCAATCTCTTTGTAATGTGTGTCATTCTCTTCAATAACTATCTTCTTCCTTATTTTCAATGATCTCTTTAACTCATCTCTTACTTCATTCAACTGATGTAGGGCAAGTCGTATTTCACTCTTCTGGCTCTCAATAATCTTTCCCAACTTGTAACCTTCCAATTTCAAGATCTTCCTTCAAAGCTACAAAGCTTTAGATCTAGAGAACTATGCTTTGATACTAATCAAATGAAATACAATAGGAAAAGAAAACTCTAAGAGGGGAGTGTGGGGGGTGGGGGGGGGGGGGTGGATCAACACTTAAAACATTGAGCCATAAAATCATTCACCTCACATCCATCGCATAATTCAATAAGTAAACTGAAATACCAAATACAATATATACATCTAAAGCATGTAAATAAGTAAGCAATCACAAAAATGTATGACAAAAGATATAACTACCTAGAAACCCTCAAATAACAAGGTAAAATAAAGGTGCAGATGACATCCACAAATTTCCACTACGATAGTAGTAAAGTTTATCCAGTGAAGGTTACAATGTTTTGATGATGAAAGATGATCTACCATGTGAAAGGACTACCCTATCAAAGACTTACAAATATTGCTAGGTTTCACCCTATTAAAGGATTTCTACACACTATTAGAAGTGTGATTGATTAGAGGAATTCAACTTACAATGAAGTAGGCACATTGTTAAATGATTTACAATAGCCAATTTAGACTACTCTATTAAGAGATTTAATTAATTCACATGTTAGAATGTCTCAACAATGATCCTTCAATTAGCACTTTCTTTCTTGATGATAGATCACCTCTTTCCTGATGTGTACTTGATCCTTTCTAATCAGATGTATCTCTTCTATCTTCTAATTCCTTCCCTCTATTCTCCTCTAACTGATTCTGCAATGTATCTCAAATCACAATTCTATAGTCACCATGAATTCTCTATTTTCACATGCAGACAACACTCTTTTCTCCTTCCACATTCATAAATTTTTTATGGTTTTTCCTCCTTAAAAAGAGCTAGGTGACTTAGGGTTAGGTGTGAATCAATGTTCGTGATTCACCCATATTATCACTTAATCCTTCCCTTTCTCTGATTGGATGCATGTACTGCATAGGGATTCATAATAAAGATTTGTTCTTAGCATCTAAGATCATAAAATAGTCCTTAAGTGATCTCAAAAATTATTTGCATAGAAGTTTGTGCCATTACAAACAATTATATCAAAACTCTATAACTTGGCATCTAAAGTAGATTATGCTTAGTATCAACTACAACTTGAATGTTTTAACTTGACCTTTGAATGACTCGACATCAATTGATCACTTGACATTTGAATAACTCGACACATACTATTTTCTTAGCACTTGAATCACTCGGCTCATATTTTTTCTTGATACTTGAGTGACTAGGCATGCATTATCTTATATGTTATACTCAACATGCATTACTTGTTTGGCATGAGCAAGGTACATAACTTATAAATGACTTAAGTGTATAGAAAATAATTTTTCAAAACTAATTTGAGATCAATTATATATATATATATATATATATATATATATATATATATATATATATATATATATATATATATAAACTAGTGGTTGTCACAGTGCTACAAGAAAATAACTTTTATAATTTTTCCATTTTTGATTAGTTTCATATTGAATTATTTGTTTATTTTTAACTGTAGTGGTATAAAATTATCTAAGTTATTTTTAACTATAGTTGTATAAAGTTACTATACAATTATTCTTTGACATTTTATTTTTTAATTTTATTTATGGTGTTTAATTTGTATAACTTAAATTTATTTTTATTTAACAAGATTGTTATGTAAAATGTTACACACAAAAGTAGAGGTTATGGTTAGGGTTATGATTAGGGTTATGGTCAAGGCAAGAGTTAGAGTTAGGCTTAGTGTTACAATTAAAATAAATTTTATGGTTAGGGTTAGAGTTAGGGTGCAAAGGTAACAGTTAGAATTAGAGTTAGAGTTAGAGTTAGAGTTAGAGTTAGTGTTAGTGTTAGGGTTTAGGTTAGTGTTAGAGTTAGTGCTAGGTTTAGACTTAAAGTTAGAGTTAGAGTTATAACTAAAGTTAGAGTCATGGTTAGCATTTGAATTAGAGTTAGAATTAGGTTTAGGGTTAGGATTAGGATTAGACTTAAGTTAGGGTTGGAAATAGAGTTAGGGTTAGGGCTAGAGTTATGGTTTGGGTTAAGGTTATAATTGGAGTTAGAGTTATAATTATAGTTATAGTGAGATTTAGAGATACAAATAGGGTGAGAATTAGGGGTTGGGGTAGGGTTAGAAGTAGAGATAGAGATAGAATTAGGGTTAGAGATAGAGTTACTGTTAGGGTTAAGGTTAAAATTAGAGTTATAATTATAGTTAAAACTATGGTTAGAGTTAGTGTTAGGATTATAGTTAGGGATTGAATTTGAGTTAGGGTTCAAGTTAAAGATAGATTTAGGTTTAGACTTAGAGTTAGAAATAAGGTTATAATTAGTGTTTAGGGTTAGGGTTGTAATTAGGGTTAGAATTTTAATTAGGATTAGAGTTAGGGATATATAGGGTTAGGGTTAGGGTTATGATTATGTTTAGACTTAGCATTAAAGTTAGAGTTACAATTAGAAATAGTGTTAGAATTAGATTCATAGTTAGGATTAGAGTTCAATTTAGAGTCAAGATTAATAGTATTATTGTGGTTAAGGTTACTTTTGGGGTTAGTACTCTTATTACTATTGATCTTTGTGCTATTAATAAACTTTAGTATAGTGTTGGGGTAACTATGAGGTTAATTTTTTATGTGGGTTAGTCATATTATAATGCCCATGACTAGAGCTATTCTAACAATATTATTAACATTTTTATAATGTACTCCCTCCCTCTCCCATGCCTTACCACTCTCTAGAGATTTCATTTAATTAATCTCTCTCTCTCTCTCTCTCTCTCTCTCTCTCTCTCTCTCTCTCTCTCTCTCTCTCTCTCTCTCTCCCTCCCTCCCTCCCTCCCTCTAATCTCTCTTCCTCTCCCTCATCATTATCTAGATAAAATGCCTCTCTCTCACTCTCTTTGTACACACACACACACACACACACACACACATAGAGACCCATTAATATTTGTCTTTTCCTCCCTATACTCTAAATACACCCCGTAACATCTCTACCTCCCCCTTCTCTAAAAACCTCTCTTTATCTCTCTCTATAGATATACTCCATAATCTCTTTCCATCCCTACTCTCTAAAAACACCACTTGATCTCTCTCTTTCTCTCTATCTATCTATCTCTAGTCTCTAGATATGTCCTATTATCTCTCTATCTCTTTGTAATCTATAGATACACCTCCCAATCTCTCTCCATTCTCTCTAGATATATTCTCTCTCTCTCTCTCTCTCTCTCTCTCTCTCTCTCTCTCTCTCTCTCTCTCTCTCTCTCTCTCTCTCTCTCTCTCTCTCGCTCTCGCTCTCTCTCTCTCTCTCTCTCTCTCTCTCTCTCTACGCACACACACACACAATATTGGAATCATTTAGAATAACTAAGAGGAGGGGTGAATAAGTTTTCCAAGGACAAAATGTATAGAAAAACTATTCACAACTTAGTGAACCCATATCCATAAAAAACATTCAACATACATGCATCCATTAGATCGTACATTAAATTAAACTTCCAAGTTACTATCAAATTAACTTTGAAGAAATATAAGAATAAAGCATAATAGATTCAATAACACATTTGATAGAATGATTTTTTTTGGAAAAACAATTTGGGAAAAACCTCTAGTAACATGCTACTCATTCTCATTCTTTTGAAGTGATGCCCTATGAAAGGCCAACCTTGTTAAAGGTTACAAGTCATATTCTTAAATGTGACCTAGTTAGAGGATTCCAATCACTCTTTTAGGAGTGAGTCTTGTTAGAGGACTTTAGATCATTCACTTGGAATGTCACCAAGGTAAAGGATTTACAAATGACTATTAGGTCAACCTGAATCCAAACTATTACCCTAGATTGGTACAATGATTGGAAATTAAAAGTAAGGCTTGATTTCATAACAACTTACAACTCACTTGCAAATTACAAATCTATATTTTAGTCCTCCATTCTGCTTGGATTTCATACACTTCAACTCTAATATTTTGTTCACTATTCAAGAATCCATACCCTTAAGCCTTCTTTGTTTTGCTTTCCAATAGTAGTCTCTTATATTCTGTCTCTAATAAAGCAATTCCTTAGACCTCTTGTCTAAATTAGATTTTCTGATATTGATCCACAGTACTTCTAATCTACCATCTTTATAAAGAAAAAATTAAGATCATTTTTCATTCATCCTCTATCATCCAATTTAGCGTTAAGTAGGATTCAATGAGTCTACCCATCTTTTCATTTTAGTCCCTTCTACAAAATTCTCATTCAATCCTCTTTGAATTTTCCTCAAAACATTTTACCATGAATTTTATGCCACCTACTCATTATAGTTATCTTCCAAACACTTCAAAAAATTAAAGAAAACTAAATAGTCAACACAGGTTTGTCAAATCCATGATTTAACATGAATATTGACACTTGGCATCAATATATTATCACTCAGCTTCCATACTCTTCTTTAACTTGTCATCAACTAGATCAATTAGCAAGCACTAAAGTTTACTAGTGCACAACATCAACTAAACTTTACTCACTATACACTGTATCACTTGATATACACTAAAGTTTGAACTTGCTTGGCTCCAACTAATTTTTTTCTTAGCTTGCACTAACTTTTCTTAGCACCTATTATTTACTCAGTCAAGATTGGAAAACTTAATTCTTCTTACTTCTTCTTCTAGGCTTAGTCAATGTATCCAACCTTTATAGCATTAAGTACATAATCAATGAACTATATCATCAAGTTGTCTTAACTAATCTTTCAACTCATTTTTCATACCATTACTCAACCTTTTCTCTAGGTTCTTTTGTTATCTTATTTGATAAAATCCTCTTCTTCAATCAAACAAATGATAGTACTAAAATTATCTAAGCAATTGTCTTACCAGCAAGTAGCAAGTTTGACATTAGTGAAAAAAATAATGATTGAAACACATTATCATACTTGTATCATTTTTTTTCAACAATCTCCCTACGTGGCATTGATGGGAAACTAGTATAACTAGTACAACCGATAATAATACCAAGAATGAAAATAATTCCTTGTATTGAAATTTTTCTTCTATTAGCAACCTTCATTTTTTGTGATGGTTACAATGTTTTATTCTAATCAATAGATAGTCAACACATCCTTATGACTCCCTATTGATAACTAAATTTTTACATATTCATCTCTATCCTTATATCTCCCTCAGTAGTATCTCCCTCTTAGTATCAAGATGTATGTGTCTTTTAAATCAGTAGGTACAACATCAAGTACATTATCTCCCTTTGAGTAGATATATCTTTTAGTATTTCTCACTCTGTATAATATGTCCCTCTTTGACATAAATAGCAAAGACTTGTCATCTTATCATGTAGATATGAACATTTTCAATTTCTCCCTCTATCACCTACATTGTGACTGAACTATAACTTTAGCTATTTGATTACTTTAGGCAACTCGTTAAGTAAGATCCACTGCATAAATGTGTAACATATGTCAATTATCTTAGTTGATGCAGGGCACTTTTTTACTTCTTAGATAGCCTTGGATAGGGGTATCACCCCTAGTATATCTCTTGGATACTAATGAACATCCTTACATAATCATTTTGTGAGGATATCGACTATTTTCTCTTTTGTATTCACATATTCCATCTTCACCTCTTTATCTTGATCTAACTCTCTTAAGTAATGATACTTGATTGTAAAGTGCTTAGTCTTTGTATGCATCACTTGGTTCTTTTATATATTTATAGAAATTGTATTATCACAATAGAGTATGACAACTTTAGTGATTTCCTCCTTTATACCTTTGAGTAGCTATTTAATCCATACAATATTTCTATAATTTACTGCAACAACAACATATTCAACATCGACAATAGATTGAGATATGTAGTTTTTTTTCTTGTTATTTATACTTTATACATGTAACTAGCCATTTTCATAAGAAAAATTCTCCTCATCTAGTGCTCTTTCTGTCATCAATATTTCTAGCCAAATTGGCATCAGTGTAAGCTCTCAATTTAAACTTTTCATTTATCTTGTAGTATAGACCATAGTCTTATATACATTTTAGATATCTCATTATTCTCTTAAAAAGCATCAAATGATTCTCCCTAGGATTAGTAGAGAATCTTGTAACTATCCAAATAGATTATTCAATATCAAGTCTTCTATGTAGTACATATTGCAATTTGTCAATTTTAAACCTATATAATGTTTTATACACCTCAATAGAATCATCATTTTTTGACAATTTATGTCCTATCACCATAAGTGTGCTTATTGGCTTGGAATCTTCCGATCCAAAAAAATTCTATATCTCCTTTATATATTTTGACTACATGATGTATATACCATATTTCATCTGATGTACTTGCAAACCCACAAAGAACTTGATTTCTCCAAGCATAGACATCTCAAATTCTTTCTTCATTTCATTTGCAAAAGATTTATATAAAGTATGTTGACCTTCAAATATGATATCATTAACAAAAATTTAAGATAGTAAAATGAATTTTCCTTTATTTATCTTCAAGTACAGATTGTTGTTATTATCAGTCCTCTCAAATCCAATCTTCACAAGATAATTGAGAAGCATCTCATACCATGTTCTTAGTGCTTTCTTCAAACCATAAAAAGCTTTGGGTAGTCTAGATACTTTTTGTTGTTGTTAGCATCAAAAAATCTTTCTAGCTATTCTATACAAACCTCTTCTTCCAATATGCCATTCAGAAATATAGATTTAACATACATTTGATAAATATTGAAATATTTGTATGCAGAGTAACAAAGCAAAGTTCATACTCCTTCCAATCTTGTAATAGCGGCAAATGTTTCTCCATAGTCAAACCTTTCTTCTTCTGAATACCCCTTGCAAATTAATCTTTCCTTATTCCTTGTGACTTCACCATTTTCATCTAACTTGTTTCTATATACCCACTTGGTGCCAATCACAATTTTATCTTTTGGTCTACGACCAAAAGTCCATGTCTTATTCTTTTCAATTTTTTTAATTTGTTCTTTCATGGCATTACTCTAGTCCACATATTCTAAGGCATATTTTATTGACTTAGGTTCTTGCATGTTATGAAAACATGAATGATTTCTTAACCTAATCCTTCTCACTAGTCTTGCTTTTTAATGTCTAGTAATTTGATATTAGGGTGATGCCTTTTGACATACTTTGACAATCTTGATTCTGCTCTATTTTCCTCATTTGGTTTATCAACTTCTAAGTCATTATGTACTTATCTATCAAGTAATTCAAAATCTCTTTCAAGTACATTAATCTCAAAATTAGAATGTATCTCAACTTCACTTTGTAACCCAATACCTAATTATAGGTCAGTTTCTGAATGCAACTTTGCACTCATAGTGTGTGACTCAGTAGTCACAAATTTTTTTTGTTGATTTACAACTTGATTTATAGCTTCTTCATTAGTAGGCATACCTCCATAAAAGTATTGAAATGCTTTATTTTCCTTTTGTTCCTTCATAGTTTCAACCTCATGTACTTATGTACATTCATCAAATTTCACATTTGCACTCTCCACATCTTTGTTATTATTAAAATTTAAATACTTATAAGCTTTACTTTTGGTGGAATAACCAACAAATATACCTTCTTCACTCTTTTCATCTAATTCACCATTTTTGAAATATTTGAGGATATAAAACTTGCTTTGAAATACTTTAAAATATTTCATATTGAGTGAATAGCCATATCATACTTTGAAAGGTGTTGAATGAGTACCTTTCTTGACTTGCACATGGTTCAAGGTATAGATAGATATACCTATAGCCTCTCTCTAGTATTTCAAAGCAATATTTTTCTCCATCATGGACTAGCACAATTCATTATAGATTAATTCTTTCTTTTAGTAATTCAAGTTTGTGGACAGGTTCTTTAAGCTAATGTTTGTCTTTTGATTCCTCGCTCATTACAAAAAATAATCAACAAATAGCATAATGTACTTATCACCTTTGTAGCTTTGAACATTAATTGGTCCATACAATTCAATATGAACAATCTCCAATATTCTATTACAAGTATGAGCTTTACTCCTAAAACTAGACTTTGTCATTTTACCTAACTAACATTGTTTGCAAATTATATTGTCAAGTTTCTTCAACTTAGGCGGACCTCTAACTCTTATCATGTTACTAATACTAACCAAGTTATCAATACTAGCATGACATAACCTCTTGTTCCATAACCACACATCATCAAATTATAAAGCTCAATAAGTAGCATTATCCATATCAAGATAGAATAGATTACTTCTAGTATGATTACCTTTCCCAATTAGTTTACCATTAGTATCATATATCTTAGCAATCTTGTTCTCAAACTCAACCTTATAACCTGAACTATTCAGTTGTGACACAGTCAAAAAATTATAGTTAAGTCCTTCAACATAATAAGCATTATCACATAAAATCTTTTTTGTGTGTTTGATAGAACCTTTTTTTTTTATTAGACAAGGTGCATAATTACCAAACCTTACACTATTTACTTCATAATAATTCAAAGTAATCAACTTACTTTTATCTCCAGTCATGTGATGTGAACACCAACTGTCAATGATCCACTTGTAATTCTTGTTCACACGAGACAATAGTCCAGTTGCCTCATCCTCATCAAAATCATCCTTTATTGCAACATAAACCACTTCATCATCATTATCATCATATCCATCTTTGGTGTCCTCTTCTCCAATGTAGAAAGACTTCTTTCCTTTTTCTTTGTAATCTTTTTTGTCTTAATCTCTTCTACTCTTGTATTTGTCTCCACCTTTGTAGTTCTTCTTCAGTGGACATCTAGCAACAATATGACCAACCTCACTATAACTAAAATGCATGATAGGTAGCTTTTCTTTGAGTTTCCCTTAACCTCTATGAAATCTCCTTTCTAGAAGTGCTTCAAGTTGTTCTACATCATCCTTGTCTATATCACTATCACTGGAAACATATTTAAAATATTTTTCTTCTTTTTCTCGTTAGATTCCTTGAATGACAACTCATATTTGAAATTAGATTCAACATTGTTAGATTTGAAGATATCAAAATTAGATAGCTCAAAAGAAGTGAGCCTACATACTAGACCTTGAGGAGTCAGACTAGAATCTAGTACACATCTTAGTTGTTGTATTGCAAAAACTCTAATAGCATAGATGGGCAATAGTATTCTCAAAACTTTTCCTAATATAGTATCACCACCTGTAGTACTAGTGGATCCTCTTATATCATTAACAACATCTTTTATCCTAGAGCAATATTGAGAAATGTTTTCACATTGTTACATTATCATATTATCAAACTTACCTCTAAGACTTTCAGATGTAGCTCTCAATACATTTGCATCACCACCATGAATGGTGTGAAGAGCATCCCACATCTTCTTTGCACTATTACAACCATTGATGTCATCAAGCTTGGCCTAAATTAGGATAGAGGCAATCTCCAACATTGCCTGATTGTGTTCTTTCTTCATTTTCAGGCCTTTAGCAGTTAGGGCTCCAACAAGATCAGCATGCTAAGTAATGATGGTAGATTGTGCATGTTCATCAAGGCTTCCTAGGTTTAGCATCATTACATTTTTCTATGAATTAAAGTTATATCTATTACGCTTGGGTACCTCTCTTTCTGACATCTTGATATTTTTATTTTAGTACCTTCAAACTAGTCCTCTTAAGTAGATGACTCTGATACCAATTGTTGGAATTCTTTAGAATAACTAAGAGGAGGGTGAATTAGTTATCCAAGGTCTAGATAGACGAATACATTTTTTTAAAGCTTAGTGAATGCATATCCATAAAATATAATTGACATGTATGCATTTATTATATCATAAATTAAGTTAAACCTTTAGGTTACTATCAAATCAACTTTAAATAAATGTAAACATGAAACATAAAAGATTCAATATCACAATTGACACAATGATTTTATGTGGAAATACAAGTTGGGAAAAACCACCAGTAACATGCTACTCATTCTCACTCTTCTGAAGTGATTCCCTATTAAATGCCAATCCTATTAAATGTCACAATCCACACTTTTAAATGTGACCTAGTTAGAGGATTTCAATTACCTTATTAAGAGTGAGCCTTGTTATAGGAGTTTAGATCATTCACTTTGAATATCACCCTGTTAAAATATTTACAAATGATTGTTAGGTCAACCTTAATCCAAAGGATTTACCCTAGACTTGTACAATGATTAGAAAGTAATAGTAAGACTTGATCTAATAACAACTTACAACTCACTTGATATTACAAATCTCTATTTTAGTCCTCCATTTGGATTGGCTTTCAGACAATTCAGCTCTAATAGCTTGTTCACCCTTCAAGCATCCATACCCTTAACCCTTCTATCTTTGCTTGCCAATAATACTCTCTTTTGTTTGGTCTCTAATGAAACACTTCCTTAGACCTCTTGTCTAACTTAGGTTTTCTAACATTGATCCACATTATTTCTGAGAAACCATCTTTATAAATAAAAAATTAAGATATTTTTTTGTTCATTCTCTATTATGAATTTTAGGGTTAGGTAGGATTCAATGAATCTACCTATCCTTTCATTTTGTTCTCTTCTAGAAAATCCTCCTTCAATCCTCCTTGAATTCACCTCAAAAGGGTTTACCATGAATTCTATGCCACCAACTCATCATAATTATCTTCCATAAGCTTCACAAAATTAATGAAAACAAAATAGTAAACTTAGATTCATCAAATTTGTGATTTAACATGAATATTGGCACTTAGAATCAATATGTTGTCACTCGGTTCCATACTATTCTTCCACTCATCATCAACTAGATCACTTGGAAAGCACTAAACTTTACTGGGCTAGAAGACAAAAAGTGCAAAGAAAGGTTATTCCTATTTCATTAGTCCTAGAAACCATTCTTGAAGAGGATGAAAAAGATGAAAAGGATAAAATTCCCTATAGTTAGAGGACTTGTTTGGCTAGGGCTACTAAGGTAGAATGGAAAAGGAGTTCCATAGTAACATCGCCATCTATTCCCACACAACCTATTTAGGTTACAACTTTAAAGGATGAGTAGCAACAATAGATTGAAGAATAAGAGGGTCAAGGGACTGATACCTTTACCTTGTCAAATTTTGACTTGGTGCCTATGGGTACTAAACTTATAGGCAAAATAATAAGGGATACATTAATGAATCAGCCTTTGGAAGAAGATTGGAGTCAATTTCCACCTTTTTCATAAGGACCTCTAGGTGCCCACCATCACCAAGTCACAATTTATCTTTCTTTGATAGAAATTCAACCGCTCATGTCCCTCATGTTAGTGAAGAGTAAGTACAAGATGTACAAGAAGAAGAGACACAACAAAAATGTATCTATGAAGTATCATAAGAGGGGAAAATATGTGAAGACCCTCAGCAAACTTCTCAAGATATAGAGGTGAGGACTATGGACTCAACAAAAATAGGGATTCTTAATGCAGATCTCTCATAGAATGAGAAGACTATGTTGTGATGGGGAGCCTAATTAGACTCAAATGTTTATTTCATGTAGTTTTGTCCCCATATTATTTCTATAGGGGTTTGGGGGTAGTCCCCAAGTTGGGTTCAAGGGGTTATTTTTCTATTTGGACAACTTATTCTTTCCCTAATTTTGTAAGCATAAAAAACTTGTATAAAAAGGCTTAGGGTTAGGGATTTCCTAATATAATGGTGATATTGTATCTTCTTGCAGTAGTATTCAATTGTAAGGGATTTTGGATTGTAATTACTAGATAATAATAATATTGGACTTGTTGTTGGTAAACATAGCCCAGGGATTGGGTGAACCACATTAAATATTCAAGTGTCTTGTGTTCTCTTTTGTGCAATCTCTTACTTTCTGATATTGGTTCTATTTGTATGTAACTATTATTTATGTCTAAGTTTAATCCCAACAAGTGGTATTAGAGCTAGATGGTCATCATTAATTTTAGCAAGACTATCAATAATTTTTTTTGGTTTTTTAGTGATCCTTTGTGGGAAGGTCTCATGGTCAATTGGGAGACTCATAGTTGAGTGGGAGCTATGGTAGACAAGTGTAGGGTAAAGGTGAGAAATTTTAATGGGAAGAAATTTTAGTTATGGAAGATGCAAATGGAGGACTATCTTTATCATAAGGACTTATGGAAGCCATTGGTAGGAAAATCCAACAAATAGGGAACTATGATAGATGAGCACTAGGAGATTTTAGACACAAAGGAACTTGGAAGCATTTGACTATGCTTGATTCAATCAATGATATTTAACGTTACAAAAGTGAAGATGATGGAATAGTTGATGTAAACCCTAGCAAAACTATATAAAAAGCCCTCCACTTCAAACAAGGTATTTCTCATGAATTTTTTATTTAATATGAAAGTGATAGAAGGTGGATATGTGGAAAATCATTTAAATGAGTTTAATACTATTACTATTTAGTTATCTTATGTGGGTATTAATTTTGATGAAGAAGTTAGCTCTCTCTTAATTTTGTGTTCTTTGCATGAAAATTGGAATGGCTTGGTAATGATTGTGGGTAATTTTGTTTTTGGATCTAATACCCTAAAATTTTACGATGTGATTGGTGTTATTTTGAATGAGGAAACATGTAGGAAAACCTTAGGTGGATATACATTAGGAAGTGCTTTGAAGGCACAAAGCTCAAGAAAAATGACTAAGAGAGGAAATAATTCTAGAAATTATGGGAAATGAAGAGGGAAATCAAAGTGGAAGAGTTCTCAATTTAGAGGACCAAGAGATAATTGGTACTGTGGTGAACTAGGGCATAAGAAGAAATATTTTTAGACTTGAAAGAACACTAAAGGAGACAAACTAGAAGGGAACAAGGAGGAAAATGTGGTAAGTAAAAAATCCAAAGAGGATCCCTTGCTTCTGTTTTTAGAAAGTGTTGATGATTCATGGGTTTTAGATTGTGTTGCTCAATTTCATGCTACACCTCATAGAGGTTATTTTATTGATTATGTCCAAGGGAATTTTGGGCTTGTTTATTTGGGAGATAATGTATCATATTAGATTTTTGGAAAGGGAAAAGTTAAGATTAAGTTGTAGAATGAGAATCATTGGCTAATACATGAGGTAAGACATGTTGCAAGGCTAAGTAGGGATTTAATTTCAAAAGGGAAAGTCAATGACGAGGGTTGTGTAGTTACTTTTAATGATAAAAATTGGACGGTTTGTAAAGGTTCCCTTGTAGAAGAAAAAGGTGTGAAAGTAGTCACCTTATATCTTTGTACATGTCATATTGTTCCTTGTACTTTGATTATTTTAGAGAAAAATGAATGTTAAAGAACAATTGCTGGAATTGAGTAGGGGAAACAAATAAACGTTGTAGATTCTAATATAGTGCTATGGTATCATGAACTTGGGCATATGAGTGAGAAATTTATCAAAGTAATTCATTCAAAGAAAGCTTTACCATGTTTGAAATGTGTTAATATGGATTTTTGTGAAAGTTGTGTGTATGTAAAATGAAAGAGAGTAAGTTTTTTGAAGACTAGCAAGGAAAAGAAAAGTAAGAGATTAAAGCTTGTGCATATAGATGTATGGGGACTATCTCATGTATCTTCCCTTAGTGTCTCTCATTATTATGCTACATTTATTGATGATGCAACTATAAATGTATGGGTTTATTTCCTTAGAAATAAATTTGATGTATTTCAAACTTTTAAGAAATGGAAATGCTTGGTTGAAAATGAGACTAGTAAGAAACTAAAATGTCTTAGATCTGATAATGGTGGTGATTATTGTAGTCATGAATTCAAATATTAATGCTCCACTAATATAATTTGTAAACAAAAACCTATTTCAAGGACTCTACAGGAAAATGGAGTGGTTGAATGCATGAACATGACTAAAATGGAGCATGCAAGGAGCATGAGATTACATGTTGGGTTTCCCTTATACATGTGGAAAAAGGCTATCAATACTGATGTATATTTGATTAATAGAGTTCCCTTTACTCCTTTGGGTTGTGGTATTCTAGAGGAAGCATCGACTGGTAAGAATGTGTGTTATTCTTTTCTAAAACCTTCATTCGTGAAGCATTTTCTCATATAGATTTTGAAAATAGAACAATGCTAGAAGATAAGTCAAAGAAATGTGTATTTGTTCGATATGGCATCGATGAATTTTTTTATAAGCTTTGGGATTTTGAAAATTGTAAAAATTTAAGAAGCAGGGATGTCACATTAAATGAGAAAGTGTTGTACAAAGATCTATTGCAAAAACATAAGAAGAAAGAAGATGATTATATAGTTTTGGATGATACTCTAAAACATGATGTTCTAGTAATTCCTCATGATGTGCAACAACCATAATAACAAATAGCACACACACCAGTTAATGTTAGATAGTCGACAAAGCTAAGTAGACCTCCAAAAATATTTTCTCCCTCTTTGTAGTCTATTTTATTTACTGATGCTTGTGAACCTAAATTTTATTCTGAAGCTATGTAGGTAGATGCTAAGATTTTGTGGGAGTCTAAAATGCTAGATGAAATAGACTCCTTGCTAAAAAATAAGACATGGGATTTGTACTAGTTTCCTGTAGGTAAAAGGGATTTACATCATAAATGGGTTTATATGTTAAAAGAAGAAGATGGAGATAAGAAATGTTTTAAAACCAAGTTATTGGTCAAAGGTTTTTGCACAAAAAAAGGCATTGATTTTGATGAGATATTCTCTCCTATTGCAGAAATGACTTCTACTCTCATTGTTTCAAGTATTGTGGCTACTAAAGATTTGCATTTGGGGTAGAAATCTCAAATCCTTGGTATGAAGATTTGCAGAGATAGGAAGAATACAAAATTGACATTACCTCAGGCTGATTATATTGTGATGGTGTTGTAATGCTTTTCCATGTAGATTGCTAAAGTTGTCAGTACACCATTACCTGATCATTTGAAATTGACTAAGGAGATGTGTCCAAAGACACAAGAAGAGGAGGACAGGATGTTCAAGGTACCTTATGTTTCAATTGTATGAAGCTTGATGTATGCTATGGTATGTATAAGGCTAGATATTGTACGTGTAGTGGGAGTTGTTAGTAGGTATATGAGTCATCTAGGAATTGAGCATTGGAATGCAGTTCAATGGATTCTTAGGTATTTGAGAGATACATCTAGTAAGTGTTTACTCTTTGGGGACTCTACCACTAATTTATAGGGATACGTTGACTCAGATTTTGCATGAAATATTGATACTAGGAAGAGTACTATAGGTTATGTATTTATTGTTGGTGGAGTAGTAGTGAGCTAGGTTTCTTGGTTGTAGAAGGTCAATGCTTTATTCACTATAGAGGAAGAGTATGTTGCTACGATAGAGGAAGCCAGGGAGAAGATATGGCTTTAGTTCTTCTTGGAAGAATTAGAACATCCTCATAAGAATAATTATTTGATTATAGATAGCTAAAGCATCATTCATCTTGCAAAGAATTCTAATCTACATTCAAAGACAAAACACATATAGTTGTGGTACCATTTGATTTGGTTACTTTTGGATGATGTATAATCAAAGCATGACAAGATGCATACAGATGAAAATCTAGTGGATATGTTTGCAAAGGTATTGAGAAGGGAAAATTTGAATTCCTCTTTAGCCTTGGTTGGTCTTTTAGACTGAATAGAATAAAAGAACAAAAACTTCTAGGGCAGCACTATCTCCCAATGGGAGCTATAGGTCTAACTGTGCTATGATCTATCTCCAAGTGGGAGGATATTTTCATGGAGTCTAGTCAATCTCTAAGTTGGAGATTGTTGTGATGTGAAGCCTAATCAGACTTGGAAGTTTATTTGGCATGGTTTTCTCTACAATTATTTCTATGGGGGTTTAGGGGTAGCACCCCCAAGATGGGGTCAAGGGCTAGCATTGCTATGGGATCCTAGGGTAGTACCCTAGGTGTGCTCCCTGTTATAGTATAGGGTAGGGTCGAGGGGAAATGCCCCCACGAGGGATTTTGGGGGTACTACCCCTAAAGCTAAAAATGACCTTATATTGTAAAAGGCATCAGATGCTATTTTTCTATTTGGATGATTTATTCATGCACTAATTTTGTAAGAAGTGAAAGCTTTTATAAAAAGGCCTAGGGTTAGCGATTTCCTAATGTAATGGTGATATTGTAGCTTCTTGCGGCAATATTGACCCATAAGTGATTATGGATTGTAATCACTAGATAAAAATAGTATTGGATTTACTATTGGTGGATGTAGCCTAAGGATTGGGTGAACCAAATTAAATCTTGGTGTGTGGTGTTATCTTCTATGTGATATTTTATTTTCTAATATTGGTTATATTTGCATGTAGCTTTTATTTTTTTCTAGGGTTAATCCTAACAGACTCATGAGAGCAATGATAAGTGAAAAGGTCTAGCAGTACCAACACCCACTTCATTTAAGTATATTATCCAAAAGGAACTACTCTAAGCTGGTTGATGAGGGAGGCGATGGCTAGGTAGAAAAGGAAAGTATATTGTAATGTGGATGAGGAAATGAAAGAATTAGGTGCATACCTTAAGAGACTTGAGCCACCTACGAGTGATGTGCAAATATTGGCCTTTATTATGAAGAACCTAAATTAGGACTTGTTAACTCATATTTCCATCCCTCCTCTACATGTAGATATTGAGGATATAACCCTAAAAGATTATTAGATTAAAGAGGCCTTGCTGGGAAAATTGACTATGCACACTGTTAAAGTGTTGGTCACCATAGGAATTTTTGAAGTATTTAGACATTTGAAACAAGATGAGTCTAAATTGGTGAGGCTCTGAAAATAGAATGAGCTTCTAAAAGGCTATTTACATGGAGTGGTTGGTCCTCTAGACCCTGATCATCCTGACATGACTCTAGGTGCAGCACTTGATAGGAAGGAGAAGACAAGTGTACAATTAGATCCATTTTTTAATGCATTTCATGAATGGTGAGAAAGTTTTGAGGAAAATAGAGTGGAGATAAAATAGGGTAATCCTTAATTGTTGCACCATATGCAAATTAATACATACAAGCTAGTTGTTATACTAAAATAAGATTTTGGATTGATAGATGAGGTACATACCTAGGGTAAAGACCTTCCAGAATTACAGTCAATAAAGGTTAGAGGTATCATATGCTTATGGATGTATATATAGGGGAAGAATTGGATAAGATAGATGATTAGATTGAGAAGATTTCTTTTAGTAATAAAGTAATGGAGACATTACATGTGGATATTCATAAGCTCATGGATCAAACCCAAGAAAAGATTTTGGAAGTTGAGAAGTATTACAACCATATTTGCCTTGAAATTTTTGAAGATGACACAAGGGATAAAGTCATGTTTTTGCAAGCATTTGTCAAAAAAAATTGAAAGGCCTTTGAAGAAGCTTTGTTTAATGAAGATGTTAGACAAGAGTTTAAGACAAAAGAGGCATTGCTAGAATTGGATGTAAAATTCGAATACTTTTTAAAGACTCACATAGAAGTGAGCAACTACTAGGAAATAGTAAATAATAAGTATGATGCTTTGAATTTTTTGGATGCAAGTGAAGTGATAGAGATCATGGAGAAATCCAAGAGAAAAAATCCAAACATACCTTTGGTATAAAGTGGAAGAAACCCAAAAGCTATAATTTTAGTTTTGACACTTGTGAAAATTTTGGACTTTTGGACTTATCTTTAAGGTGCACTTCTCCAAAGGTGCACATGGTGTGCTTATCTAAAGGTGTGCTTCTTCAAAGGTGCACTGGATTTTTTTGGAGAAGTTAGAGGTGCTTTGAAAGTTAATTGCCAGTTCCAAATTTAGAGCTTTTCATGCATCAGAAACACATTATAACAACAATTTAACTCCTATAAATATCCATATAATATTGAGCTTCTATTTTTGGCATCTCTAGAGACTCCTACATCATTTGATAGATTCCCTATTCTTATCTACTTCTACTTTCATTATTTTTAAATCATGTAAGGCTCATACACCCATTAATTAATATAAACAAGGGTGGAATGCTACTTAGCTTCATTTAGGGAGTCAATTTGTACATAATTAGATTTATTTTATTAGTTTTAAGCATATATTTGCATGAAGGAATCTCCCACTCTTAACAAAATTTAAGGAGATGATTTTCTATAAATTGAGGAATTAAAATTGTATTCCCAACCAATATTTTGATGCAATAATATATGCTTTTGGTACTTTCATTTTGTGTGTAGTTATTCTCATGAGACTATGTTATTTTTGTGGATTATTTTTTATGATAATAATGGAGCCAATAATTTTCTTGTGTTGATTTAATTGTGCAATATTTTACTTCTAGTGTTTGTCATGTGTTGATGAATTTTGTTCGCATACATAGTTGGAGAAGTGATCACCCCTTTTGTTCCTACATAGCTTCTCATCTTTAATGAGTGCACTTTCTGTGGCCTTGCGATTTCATTCAGTGAAACATATTTTGGTCTTACTAAGATTCCATTGATGATTTCATAAGTGGATTTGAGAAAGCGTTGCTCCTACTTTCACTGGTTTCCTACCTAATATTTTCAATGATTTAACTCGCAAATGTGTTTTTGCCATGGTTTATGTCCATTAGGAATTTCCCTTTCATGACATTTACTTTTATCTCTCGTTACCCTTTTTTTCCCTTTTCTTTTTCTTTCAGAACCCTTGGTTAAATTAGGAATTCATATAGTGCATTGTTAGATTACATTCATTAAAAACAAAAAATATCAAAAGACATATCATTTTTGTGGTTAATTTTGGAATAGAAAGCAAATTTATCATCTTATTTGAAATTGGTATGAACTAGCGAAGACCTCTTTGTGAACAAATATATTTATCATCAACTGAGCAGATTATAGTAGGTTGTAAGAACACTCAGAACCTTGGAGTTGGTCCTAGATCATCTTTTCAAGAGAGGAGTTTGAAAGAATTTTGGCCATTAAGCATCATGAAAAATGATAGCTCAACAATAGTAAATTCTGAAATTATCAATATCACTGATTCGACAAATTTGTGCAAGACAAAAACTCATTACAAATAAGTTTTATCCACTATCATTGAATTAACATAATTGTACCCAATATCCTATCATGGAAGTCATAGAGGTCACAAGTTCAAATTCTACTAGGGGTAAGGTATGTATGCCTCATTTTTGGAATAGATAGTTACCCCTAAAAAGGTGTACAAGGTAGTCCCATATCACTATCACCATATGTCAACCCAAAAGCTATCGCTAGTGTCATGGACTATAAAATCTGTTTTACTTTCCTTTCCTTTTGTTGAGCAAAAAATGTGAAGAATCTTCATGACATGTCATGTTCATAGGTAACCTTGTAAAACACTTCTCTCTATTATGAAATTATTTCTCACATGGATGATGTTCAATCAAATCCATATTAACTCCAAGATGTTCTTCATTGGTATGATTTTTCTTTTTTTTGGAAATTTTTTTAGTAGTCCTTCACAACAAACTATCAAAAATGTGTATAAAATTTTTGCATGAGTGTCAAGCGATCCTATTAATGCCCATGACATATTTTGATCTCTTTACATTCATTCTTCCATTGCGAGATCTAGATGTAGAAAAAGGTTTTTGAAGGAGTGCATATAAATAGTCATCCAAAATTTGTAGCCTGCAGAAGTGAGTAAATGTATACATCTTGTCATTCATGGGTGATGGGGAGCATAAGAAAAAATCCATAATGTTTGATGAAATCTTTGATGCCTAATTTTTTTGGATAGGAGCCCCTCATGAAGACCAACCAAGAATTTGAAATCTCATGGGAAGCCATGAGTTATAACCATGTAACAGTGATGTTTTGGAATAGAATAACGTCTTAAGAACCAAGTGGTGATATTATGAAATCTATTTTGTGAGATCAATGGCATGATAGGAATTTATAAGCCATCATATTTAAATTTGATCAATGGCTCATAGCTAGTATAGAAATGAGGTAGATAGGTTCTTTGAGTATTTTGAGTCATTTGTAAATAATCTTGTTCAAGTTTAGAGCCCTTTGTGTGCAAATTTACAAAAGTTGTCAAAAAGTTGAATGATAACTTTACGACAACATAGGAAACATTAATCAAAAGTTGAAAATATAATTTCATGCAACTGTCAAAAAGTTTTAAATATCATTGGGGAAGTTGGTAGGATGATATTTAAAGGTGTAAATGTGGACTTGATTAATGAACAAGTTTTACTAGTTTTTCTTTGACTTAGGGTGTTCTAAAACTTGATACATGTTGACATATATTTATGACTAATTGAAATCATTTGAAGAGTGTAGATAAATGTGTTAGCTAATCATTGGGCTTGATTTTACTATACTTTGCATAGATTGAAGGGAGATACTCTCACTCTTGTAAGACTCACTCTTAAACCATAAGTCTAACATGGTTTTCAAATTGAAATACTATTTAGTTGAGTTTCAGCCATTGTAATTATATGGATGTGGGGAAAATAAAAGTTGAGAAACTATTCTTAATTTTGAAAATTATTTTTTGAAGGTATTCAACTAGACTTTACATAACCAACAAGCTCTACCCAATCATTTTTATGTGACTAGTCAAAAAATTAATTCAAAACTTACTAGAAGTATGAAAGACACATAAGTAAACCTAATTTAAGGGTAAAATTAGTGATTTTCAGGTGTTGCATTCATTTCCCAAGCACTTAGACAAAGATGTTTGGTGAAAGAAGGGTAGTTACTTTGTAAAGTGGCAAATTATATGCCTAATTTGGAATATTCATACTAGTACAAATTGACTAACCAATATTGGAATAAAAATAATGGTTGAAGTGTATTACGTTATGTGATTTATTTTGGGGATTCTTAGGGGAAACATTTAGTGAACAAGGAGAACTATCTTCAAAGGGTTAGCTAGAAAGAGGTTTCCTCTAGACCTAAAAGTCTAAACCCAACACAAAAGTGAAAATGGATTGTAAAAGTTCGTAAATACATTTCAAAAAAGTCAAGAAAGAGAGAGGTCTAGTGTAAGGTAGCAATTTAGTGGATCTTGTAACACAAAATTTTAGACGCATATTAGAGACTTGGAAACTATGAAAATGGTCTATCATAGTTTGTTACAAGGAAATTTATAGTTTATCTCTCCAATATTGTATATTAAAGATGACATAGTCAAAATGGTTGTCCTAAAAATTTACCTCATTATCATATTGGTATAACAACTTGTACTAGTCACTTGGAGAGGCAGGAGACAAAGCTAATGCAATGCATCCCAGCGGTATGTCAGAAGGGATTGTTTGTAAATTGACATCTTCAAGAAAATATCAGGAAATTTAAATACACTAAAGGTAAGGAGAAAAAATGTGAATATTAAATTCACGAAGAAGTAGATGAATATGAAGAGGGACACAATACTAATTAGGTAGGAGAGTTACCTACATATGAAAAAATCTTTTGTAGAAGCCTTAAAATAAGTGAGTAGATATGCCATAGAAAGTGAACTTATGTACAATGGAAATATGGATTAACCAAAAAATATAATAGATTAGATTGAGATACTTAATAATTATTTATATAATAAGGATGTGCCAACCAAAAAGAGGGTTAAATTGGCCAAAAAAGGATAAAATAGTATGCATTCACATGGTATAATTATGTCCAAGGAGAAAAGATTAAACAAGCAAAGAGAATGGTATCCTCTTTGGAAAGTATAATGACAAAAAATAGAAATTAACTTATACTAGTTTATTATGACATATAGGTAGATAGGTTTTAGAAACATATGAGGCATAGAAACCTTGATGTGATCACCTAAATAAAGGATTTTGGTTTTAGAAACATAAGATGCATAGAAACCTTGATGTGATTACCTAAATAGAAGATTTTCATTAACTAAATCTTAGGTCAAACAAACAGGAGGAGGAATCAAAGAAGGTAACTAGGTATCTTAATGGCATAAGAATGAATATTCAATATTAAATTATCATCCTAGAACTAGATACAATAAATAAATCTTTTAAAATTCTTGTAAGAGAAGAAGAGAAGTTGTAAAGGAAAACTAGGTAGAATAGTAGCTCAAAAGAAGAGGAAGTAACTGTAGATGTACTTTTGGAGTAAAGAATCAATGTGAAAGGTTCCAAATGAGTCCAAATGGTAGATGAAAGTTTGGTGGAATAGTGAGATGATATAATTTCTTTATATTCTCTAATTACAATCAAGTTGGGGACACTATAGATAGGTGCCCACAAAAAATAAAGTTTAAAAAATCCTTAAACTCACAAGGAGGAGAAATAAGAACAATATTTCTTCCATTTGATGTAAGATGTGTAGATTCAATAGAAGTATATTTGGATTATTATGAGGAATCCTTTTTGGAATCTTAACTTATGGACTATTTATAATGTAGAATATTTAGAAGCTTCAACTATGTTAAGATTCCAAAATGGATTCCTCATAATTATCCCTATAAGATCATTTTTGTAGAATAAATGATAACATGCATTTGTCAATTTAAAAAATTGGGTAGAATTAAGTATACAAGAATAAAACTATTAAAAAAATGATTTCCTACCAATGGATTATTTCCATATCCTTTTTGGAAGGTATAGACAATTTTATAGGAAAGCACAGCATCATGGGGGAAAGATATATTATTCCTTCCAAAAAGATGAGGTAACATACTTAAGATACAACCATTAGTCAAAGAAGAAATATTAAAACATATGATCCATACTATAATGATGGTACAAGATATAGAATTCATGGACATTGTAAAGGAAGAAGGGGGAGAAGGATTTTGTGTTTTCCTAAAGACAAAGGACCCAAAGAATAAGGATATGAAAGAGAAGATTCCAATAGAAGTGCAAAACAATTTGGAGATGTAAAAGGGAGTAGTAGAAAAAAATATTCCAAAATTACTACCCCTATTATGAAATATGATTCATTAGACCTATTTGGTCTATATAACCACCCTTCCAAAAAAAATTCCTACAAGATAAACCCTCAAAATAATGAGGAGGAAATGTTTAGATAGTTTTAGAACTTCTAGAAAAAGTATTGGAGATAAAATATCTTATATCATGTATTGTACCTACTATATTATCCCCCCACCCTCTCCCATCAACAAAACAAAGAAGATTAAAATTGGACGTTATGCATCCTCTCAAGGGCCATCAATAGGATTAGTTGTCAAATATATACCATCCATGTCCCTAAAATAGAATATTTCATTGATTTCTTAGGTGGAGATGCTTGGTTTTCAAAAATTAATCCCAAAAGTGGGTGTGATGAGATAATAATAATAGAGGGTGATGAGTGGAAAATTATGTTCAAAACAATTGAAGGGTTATATGAATGAATGTTTCTTTATCTAGTTGAGCTATCCAATATTCCTTATACCTTTATGATTTTAATAATTAAGGTGTTTCTTTAATTTATAGATATTATTGTAGTGTTATAAATAGATGATATCTTGTTATTCAATAGTTATTTTAAATTATCATGTAGATAGGACTATAGGAGAGTGTTGGATACAATTGGTTAATTGTGTGTTGTCTTTTATGTTACACAAATTTCATATCATTATTAGTTAGTATACGCCAAGCTCACTCTGGTAGTGAAGACAATTCTCAATGTCTACTGAGCATTCCCGTGTTTGCATAGTTTAGAAGACAGTGTCTATCAAGTTCACTCGAGCATCAAAGGAAAAGTTACAAAAAGTGAGTGTTAACAAGCTCACTCAAGTAACAAAGGAAAGTTGGATGGAACTAGTGCTAACCGAGCTCACTTGGTTGCTAAAGGACTTTCCTAAGTTTTTATTGATAACTGAGCTTCTGTTGGTTAATAAAGGAAATCATTTCTTGATCAGTTTCTACCAAGGTGGGTCATCTAATGAAGGATTTTCTTATTTTTTTGTACTAAGCTTAATTGATTTATCCATTGATTCTAGCTGACTAAGGTGATGAATACTAATTATTCTAAGTTGTATTTGAGCCAACTTGACAAAGTGGAAGATATAAGTATAAGGTCAAGGTGTGATTCCAAACTGTGTAAGTCATGAAGATGTTATTGAAGATTTGATGATGAAAAGAGGAAGCAAATTTGAAGGATAAACAGAATATCCTTGTGGAGTAGAAAATATATATTTGATGAGGAAGGATCAAGTATAAGCAAAAATAGTGATCTAAAATAAAAAATTAAGTTGCATACAAATTAGGTCATCTCATTGTTACTCTCTAACCATTGTAGAAGTGATCTAAATCCCATAATAGAGTTGGCTTAACACCTATTTACAAATCCTCTAACAAGGTGGCAATTCTATTAAATTGTTATCAAGACCTCTAACAAGGCCACTCCTAACAAGATGATTAAATCCTCTAACATGGTCACACCTAATAGTGAGTTTTTTAACCTTTAACAGGGTTGGCTCCTAATAGGTCTCACTTCACAAGAGTGAAAAAATAGTAACTAGTTGCAATTGGTGGTTTTTCCCAAATTGGGTTTCCACATAAAATCGTGCTGTCAAATGTGTTCATGTTAATTTATTTTATGTGTTTGCAAATCAGTTAAAGTAATAGTAATCATAGATAATGCCTAAAGGTTTATATGTTAATCATTTACTGAGCTAATCTACTTATTATTGAGTTATAACATTCTGTGTGTTTACTAAGCTTTAGTAGTATTCTATTATCTGTTTGTATTTTGTACTAATACCTAAATGATCTGGGATTTACTTTGGTAGTAATTGATTCCCCCATCCCATCTTACTTACTCCTCATATATTTCCAATAATTGGTATAAGATATTTTGGTGCTTGTAGAGAAGGTTTCAAGAAATTAAGCTAAAGATTAGGATGTCTTACAAAAGAGAGATTCCCAAGCTAAACAGAGACAATTTTTTAGCATCACAAGGACTTATGAGATTACATCTAGCTACTATCCATGATTCAAGTTGAAAATATCAAGATGTTGAATATGAAACTCTCACTGGAACATTATTAATTGAAGATATTTCTAAAAAGAAGAATCATAATATCATGATGATTGACATTGCATCTACTCTTAGTTATGTTAAATTTGAGGTGGCAAAACATTACAAAATTGCTTTTGAAATGTGGAACAAACTGAAAGATATATATGGAGGACATGACAATGTAAGAAGAGCCAAAGTGAAAATTCTTAGAGCACAATTTGATCAAATGAGAATAAGAGAACATGAAAAGATTGAAAAATATGTGGAAAGGATCAAGGCTAGTGTAAGTGCAATCAAAGCATCTAGAGGAGAAATTGAGGAAACTTTTATAAGTAAAGTGCTCAGAACTCTTCTTCCTATTTACACAATTAGAGTATTTTCTATTTAAGAAATAAGATGTGATCCAAATAATAAAATAGGCTTGGATGCTCTAGTTGGAAGATTAATAGCTTTTGAATTAGACAATTATGATAACTATGTTCATGCTTCAAAGAATATTGAATCTACATTCAAAGAAAAACTCTCACTCAAAGAAAATGGTAAGAAATCAAAGTCCAGTCAATTAGGAACTGAAAAATATGGATCATCAAAAGAAAGTTTAGATAGTGATCTTGAAGTTGTTGAAGCCCTACTTGCAAGAAAGTATTCCAAAGGAAGAGGAAAGTGCAAAGGTAACGTTCCTCTGATCTACTTTTCTTGTGAAGAAATTGGTCACATTGTCGTTGGTCTTAAAATGGTTTTGAAATTTGAGTGTCAACACAATTAACCACTTTTTACATTGAAGCCGAGTACACTATGTATGTTGAGCCATATTATGTGCCGAGTAAGAATTCTAACAGGTGCAAAGTGACTTTAGGTGTCAAGCATTATATAGGTGCTGACTGATATATAGGTGTCGAGTCATAGTTGATGCTAAGAAATTTAGAACACTACATATGCCAAGTAAGCTAGATTCATACATGTGCTGAGCAAGATAGAATGCAATAGGTGTCGAGCAAAGCAAGATAGTATAGGTGTTGAGCACCAGTAGTCCAGTATGTGCCGAATAACATAGAATCAGCATATGACTTTTTGCACTCACAAACTCAGATGCAAACAATTTTTTGAGCTGACATAGAAATATTTGAAAGGATGATAAGGATAAAAATGAATCTTTTATATTTCCTATGCAAGCAGCATGCAATCAATCAGAAAAATAGAGAAGGTATGCAACCAATCATAAAAATGCAAGGAATGAGTAGGAACTCAAGATTCAATATGGATCATAGCTCCATACCTAACCTTGAGTCCATGAAGTCTTTACAAGGAGGCTTAGCCCCCATGATTTTATGTTCTTGAAGAGAAGTCAAGGAAGTTGGTAAGAAGATAGCAAATTGCAGAGCAGAGAAAATAGCAGGGCATCACAGACTTAGTGAATTGAAAAGCAATTACATACCCAGCTGATTAGAATAAAGCAAGGGATACGAATAGAAATTAGATCAAGCAAGGATCACATCAAAATGAGAAAATCAAGTGCCTAAAATAAGAAATTGAAAATTGTAAGCATTCAAGTCAAAGTTTTCTAATACTCTCTAGCAATTGTATTAGATAGTGAAAACCCTATGTTGATAGGTTAGCTTAACAGCTATTTTGTAGATCCTTTAAAGAGGCAACTAAATCCTTGAACAGGGTGACACTTCATGTAGAGTGTTTGAAAATCCTTTAACCACATCACTATTGACACTGTGTAAAGCCTTTAATAGGAGAAGCCTTTCATAGGGCAAACCATCAGAAGTGGTCAAAAAATTATTGCTACAATGATTATTGTGGGTATCATCCACACCCTTGTTTTACCTTCTTATTCCTGAAGGGTTTCTGTGTTACCGAATCTAGTGTTATGTGTGTTATTGCATGTGTTTTCTTTATGTTTACTTAATATGTTTATATGCACGCATCTTATTTTCAGTTTGTATTAAAGGATTAGAAAAGGTTAAAAATGTGATACTTTTGATTCACACCACCCCCCCCACCCCTCTTAGAAGTACTCTTCCCATTTGAATATTCCAACACTTGGTATTAGAGCATAGGTTCTCACAAGGAGAAGCCTAACAACTTAGATAAAAGGTCTGAAGATGGAAGTCTTCAAACTTGGGAAGATCATAGACAATTAGGTGATTGATGTGCACCTCGCTCTACATAAATTGGAAGAAGCCAGAGAAGAATTGAGAAAGTCCATAAAAAGAAGGAAGGATCTAGCCATAGCTGAAAATGACATATACTACAAGGAGATTGATACCACACAAGTGTTTTCCTTTGGAGATTCCAAGGAATTTGATGTAACAATAGCTGAATTGATGGAGAAAAATAGAGCACAAGCTGAAGAAATTAGAATACTCAAGCTTGAACATGAATCACAAGCCATAATGCTTTGTGAAGTGACTGAACAAAAGAAGAGATCCATTGAAGACAAGATCATGATAGAAGATGATAAGAGAAATCTTACCAATATATTGGATGAGAAGACAATTGAGTTTGAAAGAATCTCAAACATCCAACTGGACACCTTAAGTTAGATGATGAATGCTCATCATGAGCTAAACATGAAGGACAGTGAGATTTCTACCTTGAGAATGAAAAATGAGAAATTAAAAAATGAATTGAAAAGATAGAAGGAGGTAGGAGAAAGCTTCAACAAATCCAATGAGGTTATCAAGTACTTTGAGAAACTTTTGAAATCACCAAAGGCTAGTAATGACACTTCAAGACTTGGTTACACCAACACTGTTCAACGAGAATCATCCAAGACTGCAGAAGAAAGGAGTAACAAAGGTAAGAACACTAAACCTACTTGTCATTACTATGGTAAAAAGGGACATACCTCTAATGTATGTAGGAGCAAGAATAGTCATCAACATGATAAGCTTACAAATGCAAGCTTTTGTCACAAGTGCAAAAAGCAAGGACATCAAGAACATGAATGTCGAATCAAGACCATGAGGACACCAAGATTTGAAGGTTATTGCTACAACTACAAAAAGTATGGACATAGAACATTTGAATGCAGATCAAAGCCTATGTGGACATCTAATCAGCTTGCAAAAGGAAACAACCATGGTCATCACTACAACTAGGATTACAACACCAGGTATAGTTGTCACTATTGTCATGAGTATGGACAAATTCCTCAAAATTGCATAAGGAAACATTTTAGAGGGAATTACAACATATGGTTAAGTCAAACTACATATTTAAGTTGCTTGAAAATTGGTCATATCAGTAGGAATTGCCCAACAAAGTCAAAAGCACCCAAGACAAAAGTCAACAAAGGAAAAGAGAAGGTTGATGTTGAACAAGTAAGAGGGCAAAAGAACAAAACTTGGAAGAAGAAAGATGAGTGCAGCACATCAAATGGAGAGATCACTTCACCCAAGAGGTCAAATGATCACATCTCATCCAAATAAATAAGAATAGGTGTATGGGACTAATATACAAAGTTATACCATACATCAGGTCCAAGACAAAGAAGTACTACAAGGAAGAAATCTGCATGAGCAAAGATGTCAAGTCAAAATTTGAAGTTTTTGCAAAATAAGGCCAAACTATCCTTAGATGTTGAGTAAAGCTCCAATGGATGCTGAGTTTTTAATAGCGACCGAGTTGATAGTTGAAACCAAGTGAAATAGAAATCTAATGAAGGCCAAGTAAACAAAATACAATGGGAGCCAAGTCATGGTGAAACCTTCAAGTGATGAGTTTACAATTGTATGCACTAAGCATTTAATGCTATCTTTTGACAAGTATAAGGTCAAATTTTGATCATTTTCATGCCATTCAAACATAGAGTGAAGAAAAAAAGGAGTGCAAGAGTGATCATATAGAAACCTTGAAGCCATTTACATCGATCTCAACAGCGATTCAACATTTGTTTCAACAATCTAAGGTATTTATCAAGTGTCGAGCTATGTAGAGTTAAATTTTTTAATACATTTAAACCCTAGTTTGGTATAATGGCTTCTAGTTCAAGAAACCCCAAAGGAAAGGAAGGCCATGAGGTCCAGTTAGTTAGTAATGAGGTAAAACAACCCGAGTTCAGGCCAATCCCTAAAGTCGCATACAAAAGCGATCCAGCTGGTGCATTGTCTATCATTCCACCAAAAGCTATCATGGTACAAGATGTGAGAAAGTGTTATAGCTATAAGATAAGTGTAGTAGGTTTTCTTGAGATATTCCAATCATATGATAAACTGTATTGAAATTTTTTTTTGGAGGATGAATTCCAAATAGTCAAGAAAAATGGTTTGACCAATGCCCTAGTTTACCCTAGAGGTTTCAAAACAAAATGGATATGGATTATCCTTAGGAGAATTCACAATGGATGTTTGTGGCTGCAAATAGGACCAGTAAAGATTTAAAAAAGGATAGTGCATAGGGTTACACATTTCCCAACCCTAGATCGGCCTAAGACCCTGCGCAGTGATTCCAATGAAATCATTCAAAAGAATATAGGTGCCAAATAGAATAAGAGGGGTATGACTATTAATATTGTAGTTGATCCTCTTCTAGATTTTTTAGTGAGAGTGATTTCTCATAAATTCTATCAATCTAGCAGATTGAATAATTTTCCATGTATAATTGTTGATGTAGCCTACAAACTGGTAAAGAAAGATTACACATATGATCTGTCAAAACTAATGTTGTAGCAAATAAATGAAAACCTAGGAGCAATAAGGAGATCAAAAGGTGCTCAATTCAAATTTGGTTCAGTTCTTACGTGTATATTCTTTTATGTTATGGAAGAGTTTCCTTCTATTGGAAAGTTGAATTTGAACACTAACAAAACTGCATTTACACAGATCAATGAGTTCATTGATCAGAAGGGTGACAATTTTGAGGCTCAAATGACAAGCTATTTTGAGGATTTTAAGAAATCCATGAAGTAAAGGGTTAGAATACTAGTTTCGCTAGTGGAAAAACACATTAATGACATATGCTTTTTGGTTGACATTGATTATACCTACATCTAGGCAGCAATACCAAGAGTAAGATGGCTAAGGCCATTGGGATATGAGCTTGACATAGATGAAGCCTCAGCAACAATCACAACATTGCTTGCATAAGAGATAGATAAGAAGGCTCCTCACTTTGGAACATATGATGTTGTCAAATCCAAAGTTGAAACTAAATTGAAGATAGCCTCTATTATTAAGAAGAAAGATAAATTAGTAAGGAAGATAAAGAAGAAATTTTGAGAAAATATTGAAGGAGAAGTAGGTGGTGAAGAAGAAGAAGAAGAAGAGGAAGAAGGAGAAAGTGAAGAAGAAGAACAAAAAGGACAAGGCCCAATGAAGTTGACCAAGCACTAAGGAGAAGATAGGGAGGAAAGTACCGAGGAAGAAGAAGCCAAGGAAGAACATACACTAGTTGAGAAAAAGAAAAGAAAGGCTAAAACTCAGTCTCCAGCTCAGCTCAAGCACAAGAAGGTCACTAAGCCTACACAAGCAAAGCTAGCACCAGTAATAAGAGCTACCAGAAGGGCATCTACACAAAAGGCTAAAGAGGAAAAAAAAGAGAAGAAGAAGACCACTGAATAGCCTGATGAAGGGCCAAAGAAGAGAAGAAAATATGTGGCACAGCTAGACATAGATGATGAGGAAAGAATAGAATTAGAGGATCTCAACCAATTCAGAGTGGCAAGTCATCCTCCCAAATATGCCTTAGACAAAATTTGTGAAAATGTTAGGAATGCAAATTTGAATGATCTAAAAAGTCTTGATTTCAACAAGTTAACTAGAGAAGAACAAAATAGAATAGAGGAATCAGTATATGCCATGATGGTTGAATTCAAAAAATAGACCTCTAGAACTAGGAAACCCCATGCCTAGAGAGCTATATGAGATAATTGAAAATAAATGGTATTATTGTCTAAAAATGGAAAAGGAGATTAGAGAATCTACCTTAGCACAAGTGATACCTGACCTAACAAGAGGTCAAATAACAAAGGTTAATAATAAACATGGTGGAAAATTTGCACCTAAATATAGAGCCCTCAACATCCTACAGAACAAGATTGAGGATGTAGTAAATAAATCTAGACAATTGTGGAAAACAATTTACAAAATAACTAATGACAAGGAAGAGGAAGAAAATAAGGTAGAGGCTAGTACCAAGGAAAAGGAAAAAAAAAGCAAAGAAAGGAGAAGAAGAGAAGTAACAGGAAGAGAAGCAAGCAACAACAAAAATAGACAAAGAAAAGAAGAAAGAGGAGGAAGATAAGAAAGATGAGGATAAAGAAAAAGGTGAGGAGGAAGAAACTATTTTAACAACTGAACAAAAAGAAGAAGAGGAACATAGTGTGCACGACACACAAATGCCACCTCCTATTCCTCTTCATGTAATGATCACACCTATAGACACAATAATTATTAAGGATGTTCCAAAAAATTCAGCTCAGAACATCAATCCCCTCACTACATAGGATCTCTCCAAGATCCTTCACCAATCCACTCTATAGGAATAGTTATGCACAAACCCTATATTGGTGAGTGTAGATGAGCTACAAAAGGCAGTAGAAAAACCAAAATGAGATAAGGTGAAACCACCTTTCACCCATACAGCTATGAGCACTAAAATTTTGTTGCTTCCACCACCTATATTAGCAAGTGATATTTTATAGAAGCCAAGCATAGAAGAAGGGAAGTCCAATGAGAAGGAGGATATATAAAAGGAAAAGGAGTAGGTCACTATCCAAACATTGGTAGAACTACCAAAGACTAGTACTCCTACAAGAACCCTTCAGAAGTCAAGCACTGAAGCCATACCTTTGCAAATCTCAACACTAGGCTCAAGCTCAACCAACATTGCTAGGGAACTTCACTATGGAGACCCTAAGTTAGATGAAGACATTGTAATACCTTCTTATGACTCCAAGACCATCACCATGGATCAGATCACATAAATGCAAGATGCATTAAACAGAAGGAAAAGGTGGGAAATACTTAGAAAAGAGTATAAACACAAGCAAACACTACATGATATTAAGGACATCTTTATGGATGAAATCAACTTGTAGTAACCAGATGAAGCAAAGCCCATAATAGAACAACTATTTGATATAGTTGGCCAAGTGACTAGTGAAGACTAGGATACAAATGTTAAACTTATGTAATGGTCTAAAATGAAATTTTAGGGGAAGATGAGAAAGAAAATATCAAGTGGTATAGCACTTGAATAGGTAGAATTGGCCAAGAAAATTGACACGGTCAAAGCTATACTTGAGAACATTTTCTCATTGTACAAAAAGCTATGTGATTTCTCCAATTTCATATAAGAGACAAATCAAAGGATATTGAGCTTGGAGAGAAATTTGAAGATTTCTATCATGCAAGTGCCAAGGGATCTAGCTTAAAGTGAGAAGCATTTTGCCCAATCACTTCACACTCAAAGAGAGTTAGCTGCATTACCAAGTGAAGAGGACATCATAAAGGCCAAATTAATGCAAATTAAATCCTCCATAACCCCACATTTGGAGGTCCTCCACAAAGAGCAAGTCTATGCCAAAATTTTCTAAAAGAAAGATTCTAATCTTTCTACATTAGATGGACTTGTACATCTTGCTATAGAGACTGTCATCCAGCACAAGTCATTAGACATCTCTTTGGAGAATTGGGATGCAGCTCTAAAAATAATAATGGAGGTAAACAACACACATTTGGAAAAATATGGTATTACTCCTTATGGTCCTTTGACATAAGTGTCAAAATGGGGGAGAAATAATAAGGAAGATAGGGGGAGAAATAATAGTAAGGAAGATATATCTAAGGGGGAGATTACTAAGTTTTGATTACATTGTTTCATGGGGAGATATAATGTTTTGAGGGAAATATGAACAAAACTAGCAAGTACAAATAGAGTTGACAAAACTGCTTAGCACACAGGCAAAGGGTAAAGACAAAGAGTATCGAGCACATCTAGCACAAAATTTTGGGATACAAGAATGAAATGTCACAATAAGCTCAACGGAGTTATAAGGTATTTTTTGAACAAATTTTAAAAAATTTGTACATATGCATAACTAATTGGATAGGGTGCTCATAAGGATGAATTAGTAATGTTTAGTTAAGTGTTTTTGACACTCATGTCAAAGGGGGAGATTGTTGCTCTTAGAATGGTTTGTACATTTGAGTGTCAACACACTTAACCACTTTCTACATTGAAGCTGAGTACACTATGTATGTTAAGCCATAGTATCTGCTAAGTAAGAATTCCAACAAGTGTTGAGTGACTTTAGGTGCCTAGCATTATAGAGGTGCTAAGTGATATAGAGGTGTCGAGTCATAGTTGATGCCGAGCAAGTCAAAACACTACATATGCCAAGTAAGCCAAAGCCATATATATTCCAAGCAAGACAAAATGCAATAGGTGCTGAACAAAGCAGGATAGTATATGTGTCGAGCACCAGTAGTCTAGTATGTGTCGAGTAACACAGAATTAGCATATGAGTTTGTGCCCTCACAAACTGAGATGTAAACCATTTTTGGAGCCAACATAGAAAGATTTTGAAGAATTGAGTATGGATTGTAGATCCATACCTAACCCTATGTTTACGAAGTCTTTATAAGGAGGCTTAGCTCCCACAATTTTATGTTGTTGAAGAAAAGCCAAGAAAGTTCCTAAGTAGATAGCTAATTGTAGAACAAAGAAAATAGTAGGGGCATAATAGACTTAGTGAGTTGAGGAGAAATTACACATCTAGTTGATTAGAACAAAGCAAGGGATATGAACAGATATCAGATCAAGCAAGGATCACATCAGAATGAGCAGAACAAGTGCCTAAAATTATCAATTGAAAATTGTAAGCAATCAAGTCAAGGGTTTCTAATACCCTCTAGCAATTGTATTAGATAGTGAAAACATTTATGTTGATAGGTTAGCTTAATAGGTATTTTGTAGATCCTTTGAAGAGCTGAATAAATCCTTTAACAAGGTGACACTTCATGTAAAGTGTTTCTAAATTGTTTAACCAGGTCACTATTGACATAGTGTAAAACCTTTAATAGGGCAGGCCTTTCACACAGTAGACCATTAGAAGTGGTCAAACAATTATTTCTACAGTGATTTTTGTAGGTGTCATCCCCACCCCAATTTTACCTTCTTATTCTTTGAGGGTTTTTGCATTATCAAATTTGGTGTTATGTGTGTTATTACATGTGCTTGCTTTATAAATACTTAATATGTTTACATGCATGCATCTTACTTTTAGTTATTTGTTCTAAAGGATTAGAAAAGGTTAAAAGTATGATACTTCTAATTAACAACCCCCCCCCCCCCCCCCCCCAAAGTACTCTTCCCATTTGAATATTACAACAATTGCTACTAGGTGTCCAAATAAGGAAATCTAGGATGAGATGAAAAGAAATTAACTTAAAGGTAAGAAGGACTCCAAGAACTACAAGAAATATAAGGGAAAAGGTAAGAAATCTTGTTATATAGCTAGAGATTCTTATAACAATGAAGATGAAATGGTATATATTGTTGTGAAAGATGAATCTGATGCTGAAGGAGATAAGATGGCACTTATCTCTCATGTTAGCAAAAAAGATATATGGATTATTGATAGTGGCTACTGACATCATATGATTGGAGACAAAAAAAAATTTGAGCATATGGAATATTATGATGGAGGTAGTCTAAGCTTTGGAAAGAATGAACCTTGAAACATAAAAAGAAAAGGATGTATTTTGTTGACTAAAGAACTTGTATGTGACAATGCTTATTGGGTTGAAGGACTACAACATAATCTACTTAGTGTGGAAAAGCTAAATAACATTGGATTCAAGGTAGAATTCATGAATGGATAGGCCAAACTGTTGGATGAGAAAGGAAATTTGGTTGGATCTAGCAAGCAAACAAAAGGTAATCTATTTTATCGTGATTTCAGTGATTGTTCATGTTTTATTACTCAAGTAGAGGAAAGTTGGTTATGCCACAAAAAGCTATGTCATGTAAATTTTGATAATCTAGTTAAGATAAGCAATTATAGAAGAGTAAGAGTTATTCCTAGTTTGAAGAAGCCTAAGATGGGTCTATGCAAGAATAGTCAAATTGGTAAGATGGGAAAGAATAGATTCAAAAGTAAAGACTATTAGTTAGAAAAAGTCTTTGAAATTGTTCATTATTTTTGTTGATGATAGTAATGTACCTAAAAGAAAAGCTAGAAGCCTTTCAAAAATTCAAGTGGTATCTAGCAAGAGTAGAAAAAGAATTTGGAAAAAATCTAAAATTCTTAAGATCAAGCAAAGGTGGTGAATTCATCTCCCATGAATTCAATAATTTTTGAATTGAAATATGAATTGAAAGACAAGTATCAGCCCCTAGTACACCACAGTAGAATGGAATAGTTGAAAGAAGAAATAGATCTATCATGGACTATACAATAACACTGACGATTGAAAAGAATGTTTCTCTCGAATAGTGGAAGGAAGCTATTAGCACTATAGTTCATACCTTGAACAAAGTTTAGTTGGAGAAAGATTCAAGCAAAACACCTTATCAACTATGGTATGGCTACAAACCCAATATAAGTTGCTTGAAAGTATTTGGTAGCAAATGTTATATATTGAAAGAATCTAGAAAAGGAAAATTTGATGTAAAAGGTGATTAAGGCATATTTCTAGGGTACTCCTACATAAGTAAAGCATATAAATGTTTGAATTTGTCTAGGCATAAAATTATAGGAAGTACACATGTTAGAATTGATGAATTTGTAGAAAAGGGTGAAGAAGAAAGCAACAACGAACCTGAAGATTATAAAAGATTTTTTTTACTATTAACCTAATACTCTACCAAATCTATTTGAAATAAAATAAGTTTCATCTCTCAAGTCCCCAAAAAATCCAATAGTTACCAAGTTGCAAATAGTGCAACCTAAGCTACAAGGACTTGAGTCACAGTCAAAGGCTATCGAGATAGTTCAAATTGAGCCTGATGTACCTAAGTCACAATCAAAAGGACCAAAGCTTGAAACTAAAATTCAAGAAGATGGTGGAATTCATTCAAAGACGAAGAAGGCTATGTTAGCAAGATATGTCAGAAGGCATCATGCACCTAATTAGATCATTGGAGACAAATTTGATGGAACAATGATAAGAAACGAATTAAAAGGTACATGTTTACTTGCTAAATTTGAACCTAGAAGTGTTAAGGATGCTCTAGAAAATGAAATTTGAATTGAATCAATGAATGAAGAAATAGAACAAATATAAAGGAATAAAAATTGGACTCTTGTTCCTAGACCTAAGGATAAAAATGTAATTGGTACAATGAGGGTATTTAGAAATAAGCTGAATGAATATGGAAAAGTATCAAGAAATAAAGTGAGATTAGTTTGAAAAGGTTATTCTCAAGAAGAAGGTATCGATTGTCGTGAGACTTTTGCTCCTATAGCAAGACTAGAAGGTGTTAGAACTTTAATAGCATATGTAGCACATAGAAGATTTAAAGTAGATCAAATGAATGTTAAATTTACATTCTTAAAAGGAAATCTTGATAAGGAAATCTACATTGAGTAACAAGAAAGTTTTGTAGAGATTGGTTTTCAAACGTTAATGATAACAATAGTCTATATATCAAGGAAGGACTAGACAACAAGATTGTACTAGTAGAAATATTTATTGATGATACTCTATTTACAGGAAGTGATGATTTGTGCAAAGCATTTTCAGAAGAAATGAGTAAAGAATTTGAGATGTCCATGTTTGGTTAGATAAAATTCTTTATTGGATTGAAAATATAGTAGAACAAGAATGGTATCTACATCACTCAATCTAAGTATATCAAGGAGATACTAATGAAATTTGGAAAGAAAGATTCAAGACCAGTTGGAACACCCATCTCTACTAGATATAAGCTTCCCAAAAAATGATGATTCCAAAGATGTAGATAAGACCACATATAGATCAATGATTAGAAAATTGTAGTATGTAGTACACGCAAGGCCTAATATTTCTCTAGTAGTAGGAATAGTGGCAAGATTCTCAGCAAATCCTAAAGAAAATCACATGATGGCAATCAAGAGAATCATTAAATGTCTAAAAGGTACTAAAGACTATGGTTTATGGTATAAACATGGATGCAATTTGGACTTGAAAGTATTTACTAATGCTGATTGGGTAGGAAGTCTTGATGAGAAAAAAAGAATTAGCAGTGCAAAATTCTTTCTGGGTAAATGACTAGTATCTTGGACAAACAAGAAGCAAAATTGCATGTCTCAATCTACAGTAGAGGTAGAATATGTAGCAATAGTAGTCAATTGTTCTAACATTTTTTGGTTCAAAAAATTGTTGGAAGGAATGAAGTTAGAGATCAAAGATCTAGTTGTCATATATTGTGATAACACTAGTGCAATCAATATATCAAAGAATCTAGCAATGCACTTCAAAACAAAGCATATTGCTATAAAATATCACTTCTTAAGAGAGCTAGTGTGAGATAAAGAAGTCAAATTAAAATATGGGAATACAAAGGAACAAATTGCATATATATTTACCAAGACATTACCTAAGGATGCATGTCTATATCTAGGAGGTAATCTAGGGATCATTTCCCTATCTGAAATTTACTAAATGAAGTATAGTGAATGCATCAACCAAAACTTGTTGAAGATTAATAAGTTGTTGCAAAATTGGTGAGGGCATATTTCAGATGAATTAGTACTTAAGGTACATTGGTATTTACAAAATTATTGTCTTTGGCATCTATTGTCAAAGAGGGAGAAGTCTACTATCATATCTTGGAGAAATGTTTAGAACCAAAATAAAGTAAGGAACCAAAGAAGGAGAAGTTTTCTAAAGAAGAAGTTTTCTGAAAGAGGGAGAAGGTTTTGAATGAACTTGGTAGTAGTTGTTGCAAATAGAATCTAGTAAAAGAAAGAGCTCATACTGATAGAGGGAGTTCTCCTAAAATCTAAAATTTCATTATGCTATGACATGTTGTGTTGCCATTAATGCCAAAGAGGAAGATTTTTGGATACAATTGGTTAATTTTTTGTTGTATTTGATGATACACAAATGTCATATCATTATTAGTCAGTATATGCTAAGCTCACTCGAGTAGTGAAGATAGTTCTTAGTGTCTAGTGAGTGTTCCTATGTTTTCCTAGTTTAGAAGGTAGTATCTAATGAGTTCACTTAGGTGTCAAAGGAAAAGTTACAAAAAAGCAAGTGTTAACCGAGCTCACTCGGGTAACAAAGGAAAGCTAGATGGAAGCAATGCTAATTGAGCTCACTCGATTGCCAAAGGACTTTTGCAAGTTTGTAGTGTTAATCAAGCTTCTGTTGGTTAACAAAGGAAATCATTTTTGAGTTAGTTTTTACTAAGCTAGATCGGCTAATGAAGGATTTTCTTATTTTTTTGTACTAAGCATAATTGGTTTATCTATTGATTCTAGCCAACTAAGGTCATGAAAATTGATTATTCTAAGTTGTATGTCAGCCAACTTGATAAAGTGGAAGATATAAGTATAAGGTCAAGTTGTGATTTCAAAGTGTGTAAGTCATGAAGATGTTATTGAAGATTTGATGATGAGAAGAGGAAGAAAATTTGAAGGATAAGTAGAATATCCTTGTGGAGTAGCAAAGCTATATTTGATTAGGAAGGATCAAATATAAGCTAGAACATAGATCTAAAATCAGCAATTTAGTTGCATTAAAATTAGTTCATCTCATTATTTCTCTCTATCCATTGTAGCAGTGATCTAAATCTCCTAACATAGTTGGCTTAATGAATATTTTCAAATCCTCTAACAAGGTGGCAATTCCATTGAATTGTTCTCAAGACCTCTAACAAGGCCACTCCTAATAGGGTGATTAAATTCTCTAACATGTAATAGGGTTGGCTCCTAATAGGGCTCACTTCAGAAAATAATAACTAGTTGTAATTAGTTGTTTTTCCCAAATTGGGTTTCCATGTTAATTTCTTATGTCAAATGTGTTCATCCTATTTTCTTTCATGTGTTTATAACTCAGTTAAACTAATGGTAGTCATAGATAACATCTAAAGTTTATATGTTGATCATTTACCAAGCTAATCTAGTATTACCAAGTTATATCATTTTGTGTGTTTACCAAGCTTTAGTAGTATTCAATTATCTATTTGCATTTTGTACTAACATCTAAGGGATTTGGGATTTATTTTTGTAATAAATTATTCACCCCTCCCCTCTAAGTTACTCCTCTTATATTTTCAATAGAGAGGTCAAAAGATTTCATGGAATTAAAACTTTGAAGTTATACTCTAACTATGGTACAATGACTCTCCGCAAGGTTCTCAACCAAAGGCAAAACTAATTTCTTTCCACCAACCCAATTAATATATTTATTAGATCTACCATCATGCAAATAATTTCTATCATACTACCAAGGTCTACCACAAATACTATGAGAATAATCCATATTCATAATATCACACAAGACATCATCATTGTAATTCTCAATTTTGAATTTAAAAAGACATTATTCACTTACAAGTACATTACACTCCTTTTAGACCAAAACAAAATTGTAAGGTCTAGGATCTCTCAATCTCTACAACTACAACTTGTCAACTAGCTCCTCAGATGCCAAATGATCATAACTTTCACTATCAATGATTACCTTATAACATTTGCTAGTGATCTTACATCTGGTTTTGAAGAAAATTCTTCTCAAAATAGGTTCTTCACTAATTTTTTCATTCTACAAGATCCTTATCAGCATTAGATTCTCACAATTTTTAGGCTCATTGGGAGTTTCAAAAATTTCTTCACAAGAAAAAGTGTTATGATATAACTACCTCCAATCTTCTTTCCTGGGCTAGCACACTCAAAAGCTCTATGGCCTTCTTCTCCACATTTGGATCAAGTTCCCTCAAACCAAGATATTTCCTCTCTTTTACCACAATTACTATTCCTAGGTTAACCATTAAAACTACCTCTAGTTAAATTGCCTTATATTCTAGGAAGTTCTTCTCTCAAATTTGTGTTTCCTTTATCTTCAATTGCAATGTCAAATTAGATACCTTTTGCATAGGCTCTCCCTCTTCTTCTTCAAAATTTACCACCTCTACCTCTTTGTCTTTGATCAATTTTCTTGACCAATGTTTCTTTAGGATTTAAAGCATATTGATATGCTTCTTCCAAACTATCCACTTTCACATAGTTGATCTCATCTCGAATCAATTTCCTTAAATCATTCAATGATCTAGCCACTTTCTCAACTTCATCATCAAAATGTCTAAATCTAATATCCGGCTTGTAGATTCCTTAGTATATTTTTTCACACTCATGTTTGTTTTCCTTAGATTTTGCATTTTCCTCAACAAATTTACCTGGTAATCTATGGGGAGAAACTTATTCTTCATCTTTCTAATCATCTTTATCCATATCTTGATCTTTCCTTTTCCTCTTTTCTATTTTTCATTTTGAAAATGCTCCCACCAAACTGAAGCATGACCCTTCAATTTTGTCACTTCCATTTTCACCTTCTTATTATCAAGATTGTCCTCATATTCAAAATATTGTCCATCTTAGAGATCCAATCCAATATAGTATTAGTTTCAAATCTTCCATCATAGAAAGCAACATCAACAATAGGTATAACATTATATATAAACAAATCTCTCAAAAGTATTTCTTCTTTCGTGGGTTGCCTTAACAATTTTATGTATCACTATAATCTATCTCAACATGTCAATTATAGAATTATGAGTATTTTCTTTGACACAAATAATGTTGGCAATAGTTAGTACAATAATGTAAAATTCTACAAGTAATAGGTCATCTCTCAAATATTCCACCCTAAAAACCAATCCAGTAAGGTTCTACATGATCCAAGGCACAAGAAAGAAATATTCTTTGATACCACCTAACACAATGAGAGAGGGTCGGTAGAAGTAAGATAGGTCCGCATGGGAGTTAATGGCTTAGGTCCACAGTCTTAACTCTTAAAGATAGGTCCACACTCCTAACTCTTAAAGATAGGTCCACATGGGAGTTAGGAGTCAGCTCCCAATTGTGCAAGATGCCACATCATCATACAATACTTTGCTAAAGGAAACAACACACATCATTGGATAAAAATTATAGTAATTAAAGACAATAAATAATGGCATAGAACTCAAAGAATATGAAACCTCAAATGATGTTCCTTTAGGAGAATAATCCAAGATAAGTCATCAACATAATACCAATTGTACACAACCTAAAACAAAAAGGAACAATGAATTCTTTGTGAACAACATACTGGTACATGAAAAAAGAAATATTTTTGGTAGAATCAAGATTGGTCAAAGACCCAAGAAAATCCTCCATCAAAGAGTATAAAATAAATTTAGATAGTGAAGTATTATATCAAACATTAGCTATTACAACTTGTCCATCAGAATGAATAAGAATAGATATTTTATTAGGTTTACCAAGGAAAAATGAAGGATTTGATAAGATGCAATGGTACACAATCTTATTTGAGAATGGATAGATTTAGGAAAATTGATGCATTTATACAATTTGAAATCACAAGAAAAGTTAGTTAATGGATGAGTTTCTATTTAAGGAAGTGGGTAGAATACATGGATTTACATTTAAAATTGTATCAGATAAGGATTAAAAACTTGTGGAATGACTTTTCAGGTGCCCTAGGGAAAAAGTTTTGGAAAAATATTCTTTCATTATATATATCACCCTCATATTAAAAAGAAAATATAAGTTTTCAATAGGTTCATAGGAAAACTCTATATATGCGTAGCAAGGAGGGTGGTCAATCTTGGGACATGGCGACAACTCAACTAGAGTTTTCCTATCATGAATCTTTCATTAGAAATGTTGGAATTAAATTAATTCTTTTGAAATTTAAAATGGAGATCACCCTAGGAGAGGGAGTCTTTGAGATAAGAAGTGCAAATGGATTCTTATAGAGAAGTGGACATGTTGAAAGTTTTAGTACCCATGAAGGATCTATCCATTAAAAAAATTAGAGATAACATCTAATAGACTAGCTAAAGAGCTAAAGTAAGAGTAGATAAAAAAATAAGGGATACACATTTCAAATTTGGTGACTTGGTAATGGTACATCTCAATAACGATATAATACCTAAAGGAATTCATGTTAATTTTATGATGAATATAATTGATGCTTGGAAAATATTGTGAAAATATGGAGTAAATTCCTACAAGTTGGATTTAATGATACAGGAGCATCTTGCATGGAAAAATTATTGGGAAATTTTTTTTTTTTGAAAAAAAAAAAAGAAAAAAAAAATTGTGGAGGAGAGAGAAAGTGACAAAAATTAGAGGAGAAATAGTAAAAAAAATAAAAAGAAGAAAAGAAAGGAAAAGGAGATTTCTATTTTCGAGGTGCATAGGTGGCATAATAGAAAAAATAAAAAATAAATGGTTGTGATTTCATTTATCAAGGTGTGTGGGTAGAATTCTAGAAAGTTATGAATATTGTAGAAGGTTGTGGAAGTTGTAGAAGGTTGTGGAGGAATTCTAGAAGCTTGTGGGTAAGTCATGCATTGGGTGGTAAATGCCTATTTAAGCAAGGCATATGAGCATTTCTAATCAAGCTCAAGGGGAAGCTTGAGGAGTAGAAGCCCGAGGAGTAGAAGCTTGAGAAGTAGAAGTTGTGGAAGGAGAAGCTCAAGGAGTAGCTTGATATCATCTTGTGGGTGTTGTAAGGATCTTCAAGTATAATAAAATTTCTTGTGAAGCATTTTTTTTATTTCTCTTGGTCTCTATATTGTTGCTTTCTTGATTGTGAGTGGGTAAGGGTGGTGTGGCCCCCTCTCAAGTGGTATCAGAGTAGGAGTTCCTAAGTGTACAAGCAGATCGCCAAAGTGTGAGGCAGTTTGTACCAGGACCTTGGTTGGGTGAAGTTTATTAGAGTGGGAGTTCCTAAGCGTGTAGACAGATCGCCGAAGCTGAGGCAGTTTGCACCAAGACCTTGGGAGGACATGCAGATGGATTGATGGATGCAGAGATGGAAGACTGAACTTGTTGAGGCATGATTGTAGAGAGCTTGTGGATTGCAAATCCGTGGTCCTAGACTTGTGATGTGGTTCCTGATTGTTCGTGCGAGGTGGCAAGTTGCAATCTGACTTGCAAATAATTCAAGGTTGTCACAAGAAGTGTAGGAAGGATTTGTTGCAGACGGTTTATGAAGATCTTGGAGATGGCCCTGAGAGGATTGGATCCTAAAATGATTTCAAAAATCCATGATATAGTGGAGAGGAATTTTTCTAAGATGTTTGCTCGGTTCGATGCTAAAGCTAAGAAGGTCAAGGTGGAAGAGGATGGTTTTGCTGATCAGTTTGTGGAGTCTGATGCAGAACCTACAGAGCAACTAGAGGTTGTTGTTAAAGATATTCCTAATGTTGTTGATGTTGGGACAGAGGTTGGTTTTCATGATCAGTTGGTTGAGTCTGACATGGAGACTGTAGAGCATTTGGTTGTGGATGATCTAGTTAATGTTGGTGGTGACCTGTTTGTTGCAGAGCACTTGATCATGGATGATCTAGTTGTTGGAGGTGAGTTATGTATTGTAGAGCATCTTTTTGTGAGTAATGAGATGATTGGTGTTGAGATTTTGGCTTGTGTTGATGGAGATCTACATGTTTCTACTAATATGGGGTTTGTTGCTATGAGTGTGAATTCACTAGTTACTGATGTGAATGGGAGTTTGGTAATGAAGCATTATGTTCAGTTTGTTCTTGGGAGTGAGCATGTTGATTGGATGGTTGAGATGTTGGTGTGTAAGATTTTCATGGTGGTTTTGTTGTCCCTATTGAGGTGGAAGCCTTTGGTGAAGATGAAGATGGTGGTAGATCTTTCTTTTAGCATCAAAGTGTGGGACACACTTTTCTATCTAGTGGGGGAGTCTGATGCAGGAGCATCTTGCATGGAAAAATTATTGGGAAAATGTGGAGGAGAGAGAAAGTGACAAAAATTAGAGGAGAAATAGTAAAAAAATAAAAGGGAGAAAAGAAAGGAAAAGGAGATTTCTATTTTCGAGGTGCATAGGTGGCATAATAGAAAAAATAAAAAATAAATGGTTGTGATTTCATTTATCAAGGTGTGTGGGTAGAATTCTAGAAAGTCATGAATATTGTAGAAGGTTGTGGAAGTTGTAGAAGGTTGTGGAGGAATTCTAGAAGCTTGTGGATAAGTCATGCATGGGGTGGTAAATGCCTATTTAAGCAAGGCATATGAGCATTTCTAATCAAGCTCAAGGGGAAGCTTGAGGAGTAGAAGCTCAAGGAGTAGAAGCTTGAGAAGTAGAAGTTGTGGAAGGAGAAGCTTGATATCATCTTGTGGGTGTTGTAAGGATCTTCAAGTATAATAAAATTTCTTGTGAAGCATTTTTTTAATTTCTCTTGGTCTCTATATTGTTGCTTTCTTGATTGTGAGTGGGTAAGGGTGGTGTGGCCCTCTATCATTTAACACCTAATATTATCATATCCCTTATTTTTTTGTTTAGCTAATCTCTTTCTATACTAAAGGGTTTATGATGTAAATGATAGTGATAAGGCAATAAACAAGGAGAAATACAATTATATCAATTAAATACAAACCATCGGAGGGTGGAAAAAATATTAGATATATTAGAAGCTAAAATGACAAGGAGAACATATTATGATCATTAATTCAAGGGGCATGGATTACTTTAAGCTAATGAAACTTTCATATTTGAAGAAGATATCAAAAAGAAAGGGGAAGATTTGGAAGATTTATGATTTAGGAGGAATAGACACTTTTCTTGTCCAAAGGGTACTGTACAAGAAAACATCATGAAGATTAAGAAATAAGTTGAAGGCTCATGGGTTCCATGCTAAACATGCAATAGGGATATTCAACAATAGAAAAATGTCTATCAAGTAGTAATGTAATAATATATATTTTTGAGACCACAAGCAAGATAGTCACATATAAGCCATCATGTTAAATTTGGTTAATTGGTATAGATGACCTATAGAAATGAGGTTGATATGGTATTTGAATGCTTTGAGTTATTTGCCATTTTTTTTTTCATTCTTTTACTCCTTTGTGTCTAAATTCAAAAAACTAGTAACATTCTGCAACAATTGTCAAAACATAGAGCATAATAATTTTTTGACAACATGAAAAACTTTTGGAATTCTAAGAGATAACTTTACCGAATGAAAAAATAAGTTTAAAATATTATCAAAGAAACTATTAAGGTGATATTTAAATATGTTTTACTTGATTTTAAGTTATTATGTATTTGGGTGTTGATCAATGAAAAAGTTTTAATATATTTTTGGCAACTTTGGGTGTCCCATAGCTTGATACTTTACCACATAGATTCATGACCAATTGAAGTCAAATGTAAAGGGTAGATAATTTTTTTAGATATCATATTAACTTCATTTGACTATTTTCATGCTTGATTTAAGGAATATAAAACTTCTTTTATAAGGTTGGGTTTGAAACCCTAGGCCTAATATGGTTCATAATGTAAAATTGCTCTAACTTGAGTTTTCACCATTGGAATTCAACAACCATTGAGAGAACACAAGGGGAGAAAATATTATTCAAATCAAAAAATATTTGGTACATGAACCCTAATCTAGGAATACTAGTGATCAGTAGCTAGTCATTTTCATGTGAGTGGTCAAATAATTGATGGAAAAATCATCAAAATAGTAAAAGTGACTTATGTAAACCTCAATTATTTATAAATTTTATGGTTTTGACATATGTCAAAACTAATCCTAGCCTAATTAGGAGTATTCATAGTAGTACATTTTAACTAACAAAAAAAGGAACCAATATCTCTTTTTTGGTGAATCTAATTTGAAATATAAAAGGGGTACTAGGATATGTGATTTTTTTAGAGACTTTATTTAGAGGAATTTTGACTTAGGGAAGAACATTAATGTTTGGAGGGATAATCAAAATTAGGCCTCCTTTAGGCCTAAATTGCTGAATAATATCTAGAACTGAAAATGGGGTGTCAAATCTTAATAACTGAGTTCCAAACAATTTAGAAGGTATTTTTATGGGTCTATGAAAGTTATACTTTAGAGGTTCTATGAGTAAGGTATCTATAGAGAGAGGATGTGTACAAGGTACTAATTTAATTGATCATATGACCAATTTTTTTTAATGGGTTAGGAATATAGGAGCCTTGGAAATTATCAAAATACCATAGGAAATAGTGTAATTGTATTTTCCTCTTAGGCTAATAGGTTCACTTCTCTCTTACAATTTTAAAAGGTTAACTTTCCTAGGACTATTTTGGACACATTCCAACCCCTAAGAACATGTTTGGATCAATTTGGGACCATTATAAAAAATTATTATGTCATGTGTCACTTATAATGTGCATCAATACATTATAATGTGTCCTAGTGATTCCTAGATAATCCTAATGAGTTGTAATTGGTTCTAAGGGGTCCTTGGACTAATTTAAGATGTATTATGACCTCGTATAATACATCAAGGCCACTTAGAAAACTATATCATCATATAATGGTTCAAATTTTCTAAGAGGATACAATAGGTTGTAATGTTCCTTATGATGATTAATTCTCTCTCTCTCTCTCTCTCTCTCTCTCTCTCTCTCTCTCTCTCTCTCTCTCTCTCTCAAAACTTCATATGATAGTGCAACAGAGAAGTGTTAGTATTCCAATCAATAGTTGATTCAGAATTATTTTCAAGACAATCTATTTATTCTTGAAATTTGTCTATCTAAAATTCTTATCATTTGACCTCAAAATCAAAAATATTTATCTTAATTCCTATGTAGTTGAAGCCACTCTCAAACATCCTAAATGTATATAGATATAATATAACTTAAGTAAAAGAGTGGTAGTGCATGAATATCTAAGTTATACTTAAATCTTACATTTTATGTATGCTTCTCTAACAAAAATTGAAATGAGATGGACTATGTTACATTCTATGTATGTTCCAAGTGTTGAGATTATCATGAGAAGGACTGTTGGATTTTACATTCCTAATTAGAATTGTTTTTCATGTTTTTGCATTCATTTAGAATCTTTACATAAGATGTATGCACTATAATGTGCATGTGGTATGGTCTAAGTTTCATAAGCCTAATACTTGTGCAATCCATAATCTTTATGAAATTTTTATGTGAAAGAAAAGAATATGTAAACTTTTGGTCCTCCATATTTGTGTCCTTGCCCATTTTTAATACTACATTGGGGGCAAGTAGACCTTCAATTTACAACATTGAAACCACTGTTGAACACCAATAAAAATTGGAACATTAAATAAATTCTCTTAATTGATCTTGAAAGGGTATAAATATCCTTAATTGAATAAAAAAATTTAATAAAAAATAACTTACACTAGAAACAAGACTTTCAATATTAATATATTCTTTGAGCTTGAGTTTCATCACCATTGAGTATTTCAACATTTTGAAGTGCATAAGGTTTCAAATCAATCCTTACAACATTCTAAAATAATATTACTCATAATAGATCCTTTCAAGGATAACAACTCAATACTCCAATACATACTGAACATTATTGTTCCATATAATTAGTAGCTTTTTTATGTTTACTATTTACCTTCATGAGGATTAATATTTATCTAATGAAAATAATAATATGACTCATAAAATATATGAAGGAACTGAGCAAAGAGGAATCTAAATGAGTTAATCCCTTTTAGTGTGACTTACAAACATGTATAGATCAGAATATGTTAATATATAATCATCAAAGTCATTACACCATTAATCATAGAGATCTTAAAGTTTATTCAACAATAAATTTATAGATGCAAATAGAAAATTGTTGAATTTTCTTTTCTAATTATCCATGAAAATTTGTGAAATCCCTCTTCTTAGAAAGACAATTCATAGCACTAAACATTTCCATCGATTTTAGTTGGTTAAATATTCATAGACGAATGGATGAATCTTTGCAATAATAACAAATAATTCTTTTTTTGGAAGCTGCAACCTATAAAATGAACATAAGTTTCACAATACTCCATAAAAATTAATGAAATGAATGGAAAAATTAAGGGGACTCATAAAATAGTCCATAAAAAATAGCCTTTTATTATTATTAGGTTGTGTGTGATTGTACAAGTTCTTGTACAACAAAAAATTGAGGAATTTTTAAAATCTTATATTTTATTCATTATTTTCACATTCCAAAACTCCAACTAAACTCCACAACCCTTCAATTACAACAAAAAATTATTTAGCATCAAAATATAACACTTACAACTACTTTTCATACATTGATGACCATTAGCCCACAAAAACTCACCCATTAACAATATTCTTCTTCAAATTTTGCATTTGAACTATATGACAACATTGCGACATTTTGGCAAACCTAACAATATTATTGACAAATTTGTCCTTGTTTCTCAAAATCATCTATTTAGACACTAAATATCTTTATATCACCTAATTGCATCATTTTGACCCAAATTGTGCAATTTTACATGGTTCAACATTCTTTGACCTTATTAGGACCTTATAGATTTATTAGCAAGAACTTGTATAGAAAATTTAACTTTGACTAGAACATTTTACAATGACACTTAGGACCTTATTATAACACCAAATATCATGAGTACACAATAGTAATGTTATAGTCTTTCCAAACCATCAAGTAATGTCTTGTAATATGCAATTTCTTCCACATCATGCACTAAGCACTAAGCACTAGCATTGTCTTAGTGTTCTAGGTGCATGTGGGTGATTCTATGTGGAAATTGTTTAAGGATATTGGGTTGTTAGTTGCAAAACACGAAATCATATCAATTTATGCCTACAAAATAGGTAAGTGAGGTATATCAACAATATCACATTTAATTAAGATATATAAGTAAATGATATCAAATATGTTGTATTCAGAACATACATTCTATTGCTTCAAATAATATTATTGATGACATTTAAAGCATTCTAAGCATAATAGCCAAATGGGGGCAAAGGTGTTTACATTGCAAATGTCCATTACTTGTTAGTTTTAATAACTTTTATGAATTCAAAACCTATAGTGAGTAGTCTTAGCTTGTGACTGTCAACTACTCTTTGCATGCGTTACTCCTAAAGAACTCACATCCACTATTATTTTTAAGTGGATGAGATTTCTAAGCAATTACACCTATATCAAAGCATTTGTTGAACTCTAAATCTTGATCATCAATTAAATATTTTTACCTAGCTTTCCTAATCAACAAACAATACTTCATTTTAAATAATATATAGATATAGAGATAAATTAAGATACATATATGCATGCATGGATTCATACATATATACATATACCTTGAGAGATGAATTCTCAGAACTGTCTTTCCTATGTACCATCATTTCAATAAACTCGGATTTTCTAAACTAGATTTTAACCTGAAGAACTCCATCATCTTTACTAGTCTTAGATATGGTTGTATTTGATGATGGCTTACAATTCATTGGAGAAATACATGAAAACCTAGACTTCCCTTTGGTGGGTATCCTAGAATGAACCCATATTGGCTTATTCTAAACATTTGCCAATTTCGTGCGATAAAATAGAGCTTCTAAAAGCAAAATGACATTGACACTCACATTTCCATCCATATATTTTTCTCTGATTTCCATATGATGAACTACTTATGAATGTAAAATGACAGGATGCGCAGATAATCTATGAGGATGTCATTTACAATCAGAGGCCCCTTCAACTCCAATACTTATTCCAGCTCTTAGCCGTCAAGTTTGGACATGGACAACCACTCTACATGGCCTTTCACTCACCATAATGTTATTGCACAGACTTTCAGACATATAATCTTAAAATATTTGTGGAAATTTTCTTGCTTAAATATTTTTCTGCACATTCTATTCCATCCATTTGGAATGCTCAATGGTTTGTGAAAATCTTTCCCATTATCTTAACGTCCTTCAGTCTCATACCCAAGACAAAGTGGAATTCCAAGCCTTTCTAAGAGAGCGGCAAATTCAATTCAATGTATTTGAAGAGACCATTATTGGATTTGATTGTAGGATGGAAAGATTTTAGGATAGTGTAAACTGATAGGAAGCTGATATTATTAATGACTATAGTTTGTTTTGAAGGTATTTATGTACGAAGAAGAAGATGGAGCATATGAATTTTATACTAGTAGACTGATTTCTGAGAAGATGTAATTTTCTATTCAAATGCTCATTCTGTAACATCAACAATGGTTTCTCAGCATGCATAGATGACTATGTTTTTTTTAATGTTGTATCTATGTTTGATGTCTATATACTTTTATCCAATGAAAAAACTTCAACATCTTCCCACCTAACCTGCCTATACTAACACGCCCATGATATCGTGTGAAAAAAATTGTGTTCTCCATCAAGTACAATTGAGGAAACTAATTTTAGATGAGAACATTCATTGCTAGGTCGTTCTACGGATTTTACAGGCATTTCCATGGAAACGTCTAAACAACAAACTAAAATGGTCATTTTACTAACTGGTCATTTTTGTTTCAAACTCCTCTTAAATATTATATGATTTAGTTGGCGCGTGATTGGAATATGTAAGGATAATTCTCAGGTCCATGACAAGAGTATTTTTCCAACATGTTTAAATATTCTCTATCCTAATTCAAAATAGGTGAATATTGATTATTTGGAAATATTTAACACCCGCTCTACACGTATGCTAGTAGATGTTGATCTATCAAAGTATTTACCCCGAGAAGTTATTTTACAGGTGAATGGATGTCGTTAGTGTTAGGACACTGATTATTAGTGTGTCTCCTTCTACTGTAGACCTGTAGACCGTGTTGCTTTCACACATTGCTTTGGCACCTAGCATTTGTATTCATATTTTGTATATGCTTTTTGACAATCATTTTTTCTTTAAATAGTTTGCAATTCTTTACCTTTGTTACTAATTATGTCAAGAGGCATTTTATAATATGATGGCACAAATACCCAGTATAGGAATATGTCAAAATAGATTCTCCGTCAATAAAAAAGAAATGGGAGTGGTTACACACTAATTTAATTTAAAATGATTTTATAAATGCATTTTATTTCACCATGGCCATGTGGCAACTTATAAAAAATTTGAAAAAATAAAAGATAATAAATCTAACTTAGAAATTAATTTTTAAAAAAAGTGTTCTTAATTATTATAAATACTACATAAAAATAATTGTTATAAAATAATATGTATATTTCAATGATACTATTATTCATAAAAATATGTAATATAGAATTTTAGCTAGATATTTTTTTATATAAAAGATTGAATGGAAATAAAACATAGCTTTTCTATAATATTTATAAAGTATTTTTTTTGTTTAATTAGAATTAGGAAAAAATAGAATGTTTTGTATGCAAAATATAAAATACGAATAGAAATATTCATAAAATATTTAGAAAAGTATAAAAGATTCTATTGAAATCTAGACTTTAGTTCTAAATTTATTTTAAAGGATTTTGATGATTCATTCAAATAATTTAAAATTTAAAATTTTATTTAAAGGGAAAATGTTAATTGATTTACATTTTAGTAAACATGTTTAAATAATTAAAAAATAAAAAATATTTTATAAATCTATAAGAAAAAAGAAACTTGTATATTCCCTTAACAACATGTAAAAAGCACCACTTGTTTGAAACTCTATATATTCCCTTGACAACATGTAAAAATCACTTCTTGTCCAAAACGAGTTTTATCCTTAAATGTATGGAAATAGAAATGTTAACACTTGTTATAATCAATTTGATTCTTTAATAAATTCTAACTTAAATGCATGGAAGTGGAAAGGTTACTAAGTTTAAATAAATTCAACCTCTGCTTCTTAGATTCATTCTTCTTGGTAATTTCATTTGCCCAAAGAAGGTTCAGGTAATGAGATTTTGTTTCCTTATTCATTACTATTTTGTAGGATTTTTGTTGTATGCATATTGCAAAAATTTGTTGTAAAAATCTGTTAACATTTTCTAATGTGTTGGGTGTAATTTTCTCCCAAACTTACGGCTCTAAAATTTGGCTTTCAAATGCGGATGTGTCATATTTCATTACCAATGCATTTTGTTTAGTGCACTATTTTTTCACAACGCTGGTGCATGAGAAAGACATTTTATTATAGCATGATAGAAACACTGCAACTATGATTGGGGATTCAACTTTCACATTAGCAATACTTTCTTTTGCACCCAAGGCTACAAATGTTGTTTTGTGGACTATTGTGACCACCTACTCCATTGGAAAGCTTCCTCCTCATTCATTTTTTCCTATTCCTTTTCCTCTGGATTTAATTTTTTAACTTTACGTATCTGACTCTCTGACAAATTTTGTGATTGTGCCACCAGACATCAACCATTTTCCATACCTTTGTTAGCCCCAATGCAAGAAAATAAATTCATCATATCTTTTTAGAAGAAGATCCATATTTGATAACAAAGTTTAATATTATGAGATAGATACGAATACATTCTAAGGACCTACAAGTACATAGTTTTTAAAATTAGGATAACTCAAAATGAGTCTCCTTTGTTGAAATAAGAGGAATTCAAAAGTAACAAGGGATACCCAGACAAAAAAGTCAGGGGTTGGTGCCCATTGAATTGGTTCCAATTTATTTTCTACTTAAGTTTTATTAGAATTAAGACTTCTTAGGTTTCTGACTTTTTGATGAACACATTTTTCAAATATTACAAGCACATTCATTGTAGAGGTCAGTGGTTAAAATGAAATTTATATTGAGAATGTCAAAGTGTTTGATTTGTGTTTGAGATTTTTATACATGTTTTTGGACACTTTCTTTCTTGCAAGTGCTCCATTTAACCATCAAGTTTGTTATGATTAAATATTAGTTGGATTGAATATGGTTGAAGATGAACAAATTTTATGCATATTACAATGTGGCATGGTAATAGAAGGAGAAACAATCAACCATTTTTCCCATTCACATATGGTTAAGTGTGCGTAATCAATAATTTTATTGTTATAATTGAAATGAAAGTTAAGCTTGAGCATATTGGTTTCAAGCTATAAAAAACATCTAAAATATAAACTTAGGAGCTTTATTTAATTTTAATTTTAATTATTTTTTATCTTCTAAATATTCTTAGTGATGTATCTAAGAAAAGGGTAAGATAAAAAGAATTTCATAAAAATTATTTTTATTTTGGTAAAAATAATTAATTAAAAAAATTTAAATTATCTTTTTTTAAATACTTGATATTATTAATTTGATGAAAGGTCCATTGTCTTTGTAGATTCTAATTGATTTTTTATGAATCTTAAAATTCTACTAATTTGTATGTGAAAAAGAATTTTGAAAATAATAATAAAGTAATATCTTATTCTTATTTTAGATTTATTATAAAACTAATCATTTCTTCACAATCAAATGTAAAGAAAATTGCTTGAAGTTTATAATTCCAAATTACATTCACCAAGAAGACAAAAATATTGTTGATTTGTTTCAAAAAAAATTGAAAATAGAATTTAGTTCAATTTTAGAATCTAAAATAATTTGCATGCATAAAAAGGAAAAAATCATATAGAAATTTTGCTTATGTATGAAGATTACATTCTATTTTTTTCAATTTCCCAATTAGAAGGATAGAAATACAAAATAACAAAATAGACTAGAATTGTTTCTTACATAGCCCAATATTTTTTTGAAATATTTCATTCTAAAAAATTGAAAAAGAACATACTTTTATATTAACATTTAAAGTGATTTCATGGGAAAAATAAAAAAATAGAATAGAAATGTTGCTCAATATAAGAATCTATCCACCTATATTCCCTATTCACTCACAACTATAATATTAAAAATAAAAATTGATTTAAGATATTATTTGATTATTCTAAATCAAGAAATACACATGGTGACATAATTGTATTTATTTAAATATAATCATATTGATTATAAATCTTTAAAAAATTGATTATTAATTGACTATATATAAACCGTAACACCAACCATTAAAATTATTCCCAACCCTAGCCCTGGCTATTTGGTAAGCCATAACTATAATCATATTCCCAATCTTAACCATGAACCTTGATTATAATCCTAACAATAGCTTATACCTTTAACCAAACCCTAATCTATACCATCTAATTATAACCCTAGATGTTATGCAAAACCAACTATAATATACACCATGACCTTGACTCTAACCCTAACCATAACCTAAGTCCTAACCTTAATACCTGCCCTAACCCTAATCAAAACAATTTCTTCAACTTAAGGCATTGAACTTGACTAAACATAACTACCCCAAAATGTAACCAAAACATTAATCATAAAGCCTTATTGTACTAATAAACCCTACCCTACCCATACTATAAACTCTAGCTATAGTTATGGCTTATATATACCTTGAAAAAAACCATAATCTCAACCTTAACCATAAACCTTTAGTGAATTTTTAACCCAAACCCTAACCATAACCCAAATCCCAATGAAAATTCATATGCTTAATCTCAAATTTCACATAAATAGGAAGTCACCAAATTTGAATCATAATCTTAAACCTTGAATTTAATACAAATCCTAACTTTCATCCTAATCACACACTTGGAATCCTAACTATAATGATAACTATAGTTCTATTTTTCTTGAACATAAGAATAACCCTAAACCTCACTATATCATTAATCCAAAATATAACTCTAACCCCATAACTATAAACTTTATCCTAACCGTCAAACTAACCCTCACCCAATGCCAAACCTAATAAAAACCTAATCGAAGTAGTAACCCTAACCATAATTACAACTCTAACTCTAACCATGACAAAAACCCTAACTCTTATGTAATATACTTTTCCAAGATAAGAATAATGAGAAATCTAATTGTATTTGTAACACAAAACCATACCTGAACCCTAACTATTATATAAATACTAATAACAACACTAAACCCTTATCAAAATCCTAGCTATAATACAAACCCTAAAACTTAGCCTAGATATACCCCAAAACCTAAACATAACTATATCATAAATCTAGAACCTATTTGACACTGACCATAATGTAAGCCCTAATTGTAAATATTATCCTAAGGTTAACCCTAAACAAACCCTAATGAAAGCCTTATAACTTATTCAATTTAATTATATATTATACCATGGTAAACTTAGCCCTCACCCTAATTATGACAATTAATGTTAAACCCTTATAATAACCCTAATTATACACGATAAACCTTAATACTAAATTATAAACCCTATTCCAAAATATTAAACCCTAATCCTTGAACAAATTATTTGACATTAATCCTAATTTTTTATTCTAATTATGATCATATCTATAATTTTTATCATAATCGTAACCTTAACCCTAATTTTAACCCTAATTCCAACTCTAACTCCAATCTTAACTCTAACTATATCTCTTATTCTAACCCTAGCCATGTCCCTAATTCTAACCCTAACCTAACTCTAACTCTAACAATAACCCTAACTATAACTATAACTATAACTCTTATTGTAACCCTAACCCTAACCCTAATCATAACCCTGACTCTAACCCTAACACTAAACCTAACCCTAACAGTACCCCTAATCCTAACCCTAACATTATATATAACTCTAACTCTAACTCTAATTCTAACCCTCACCCTAATTATAATTCTAATTCTAACTCCAACCCTAATTCTAAACCTAACTCAAGACCTAAATCTAACCCTAACTCTAACCCTAACCCTAAAGACAACCCTACCCCCAACTTTATCTCCAACATTAACTCTAACTCTAACTCTAATTCTAACCCTAACCCTAACCCTAGCCCCAATTCTAACCCCAATTCTAACCCTAACACTAACACTAACACTAACACTAACACTAACGCTAACACTAACATTAATAATAACTCTAATTGTAACCTTAACCCTAATGCTAACCCTAAGTCTAACCATAACCCTAACTCTAACCCTAATTCAAACCCTAACCCTCACCCTAACCCTAACCCTAGCATTAACCCTAACTCTGACTTAACTCTAAAACTAATTCTACCCTTAACCATAACCCTAACCCTATATAAGCCTAACTCTAATCCTAACTCTAACTCTAACTCTAACTCTGACCCTAACCCTAATCCTAACCCTAACCCTATATCTAACTCTAACTCTAACTCTAACTCTTAATCTAACACTAATTCTAACCCTAACCCTAATTTTAACCCTAATTCTAACTCTAATTCCAATCTAAACTCTAACTATATCTCTTATTCTAACCCTAACCCTACCTGTAATTCTAACCCTAACCCTAACTCTAACTCTAGCAATAACCCTAACTATAACCCTAATTATAACTATAACTCTTATTATAACCCTAACTTTAACCTTGACTCTAACCCTAACACTAACCCCAACCCTAACCCTACCCCTAATCCTAACCCTAACACTATATATAATTCTAACTCTAACCCTAAGCCTAATTCTAATTCTAACTCCAACCCTAATTCTAAACCTAACTCTAACTCTAACTCTAAATCAACTAACATTAACCCTAAATCTAACCCTGCCCCCAACTTTATCTCCAACTTTAACTCTAACTCTAACTTGAACCCTAACTCTAATTCTAATTCTAACCCTAACTCTAAACGTATCCCTAGCCCTAATTCTAAACCTAACACTAAGACTAGCACTAACACTAACACTAACTCTAACTCTAATTATAACCTTAACGCTAATGCTAACCCTAACTCTAACTGTAACCCTAGCTTTAACCCTAATTTAAACCCTAACTCTAATCCTAACTCTAATTTTAACTCTAACCCTTACTCTAATTCTTATTTTAACTCTACCTCAAACCCTAACTCTAATTCTAACCCTAACCCTAATTCTAACCCTAACTATATTTGTAACCCTAATTCTAGCCCTAACCCTAATTCTTACCCTTACCCTAACCTTGACTCTAACTCTAATCCTAATTGTATTTGTAACCCTAATTCTAACCCTAACCCTAACTCTAATCTACCCCTACCCCTAAGACTATATAACCCTAACTCTTATCATAATTGTAACCCTAACCCCAATTCTAGCCCTAATCATAACCTAATTCTAACCCTGGCCTAATTCTAATCCTAACTCTAACCCGCACTCTAACTCTAATTCTCACCCTAACCCTAGCCCTAACATGAATTCTAACCCTAACTCTAACTCTAACACTAATTCTAATCCTAACCCTAATTCTATCCCTAACACTAACACTACCTCTTGTTTTAACTCTAACTCTAATTGTAACCCTAACCCTAACCCTAACTCCTACCCTAACTTTGACTCTAACCCTAATTCCAACCCTAACCCTAATTCTAACCCTAACTTTAACTCTAACCCTTATTCTAACTCTAATTCTAACTCTAAGTCAAACCCTAACTCTAATTCTAACCCTAACCCTGACTATATTTATAACCCTAATTCTAACCCTAGCCCTGATTCTTACCCTTATCATAATCCTAACTCTAACTCTAAATATAACCATAACTATATTTGTAACCCTAATTCTAACCCTAACCCTAACTCTAACTCTAATTCCAAACCTAACGCTAACCCTAACTCTAACTCTAATTGTAATTCTAACCCTACCCTAACTATAGCTCTAATTGTAACCCCAACCCTAACCTTAACTCTAATTCAAACTCTAATCCTAACCTTGTCCCTAACCCTAATTTTAATCCTAAAACTAACCCTTACTCTAACTCTAACCCTAACCCTAACCATAACTCTACTCCTAAATGTAACAATTTACATAATATCCTTAAAATAAAAAAAAATTAAAGTCATGCAAATCAAACACGACATATAGAATTAAAAAATAAAATGTTGAACAATAATTTTATAGTAAGTTTGTACAATTACAAATTTATAGTAACTTTATACAACTATATTTAAAAATAAATAAATAATTTGATACTAACCTTATCAAAAATAGAAAAATTAAAAAATAGATTTTGTGTTGTGCTGCGATTGCCACTAGCTTAGATATATATATATATATATATATATATATATATATATATTACGCCGAGAGTAATCATTCTCGAGGAGCCTTTTTTTTTTTTTTTCATAAATCCCAACTGTGATTAAAATAACCTTGTGATTAAATAAAAATAGGTGCCTCAAAAACAATTACTCTAGGAGTATATATATATATATATATATAGATAAGCTAATTTATTAACGTTTCTTTGAATATTAATGTTTCTTTAAATATAGCACTCTCAATATAGAATATATTATATGTAATTATTAACTAGCACTTGCACCAATACAATGCAATGGTTATCCAATTAAAAACTATTCTTTGTCTAATATTTTTTATTGTATTAAAAAGTTGATAGATCAATGTGAGAAGAAATCGTACATTATTAATTCATGGATCAAGTATTTCAATAGTTAAAAATAAAGGAAAGAGAAACATAATATGGTTGAATGGATCATTGTTTTTAAATTTTTTGAGACCTATAGAAAATGCTCTCACTATACAAAAATGTATCGGAATACCTCCCTCGAAGACTTGCTCAAATGAAAGAAGAAAAAGTATTAAAATTGTGCTTGATAAATTTAGTACCCTAAGAAATTGGTAATGTTGTGTTGTGGTCCTTAGAAATCCTATGAGGAGAATGTGTGATAAATCTATAATAATAAGTGACCTAAGAAAATGGTTGAGTTGAGTTGTGTAGCTTATATTTGTTAGAGAGAGGCATGTTGCAATTGAGTTTCCTCTTTTTTCCTTGAGATTATCTATAAGTTGTCTTGCATTTTGGAGTACTTCTCAAAGGAGAACATTGGTTGAATCTAAAGGTAATTCAATGTTCTAACTCTAGACATAGATGTGAATGTTAACCCTTGCCTTTCTGTCTTCCCAATGTCAATTGTTTCTTTTTGTAGTGCCAGGCCTTGAGATTATTATATGGTTATAGTCCATGCCATTGTGAGTGGTATTTTTTTTCGACTACCTAGTGATGCGAGAGCTATGGGTACAATCTTGGGGTCATCTTCATTCCATGAGGATCAAGTATAATTATCGATAGTTTTCATAACATACATTGGAATATTAGGTGATTTGGAACCAGGACTATACACAATATCAACTACCTCACCAAGAGATCCATTTATAAGATTTGCTTGTGTCCATATGCTTTTCATGGGCATGATGTGTTGGCCTTTACAAAGTAGTGATTGTTTTTGAGTTTGTCATCACCATTTGAATTATATATTTTGTTCTTGATATTTATTACAATACTTAATGCAATAGGGCAGTTCAACAATTTCAGCATTCATTGGTTCTGTATGCTAAGCAAATCATTGGTAGAAAATAGCTTGATTGAGAGGTCAAATTCTTCCCTTTCAGATGATGTTACTTGTTTGTTTGTTTAGGTCATCAACAACTGCCAATCTTCTTGCCTTGGTTGTACATTTTGAATGTTTAGTAACAATTCATAGAATTGTGTCTGGGTTGTACTTTTACCCTATTGTCAAAACATTATTTATAAAGTGAAAATTGTTGTGGTTTATAATTATTTATAAAGCAATTTCTTGCTTTGCTAACAATATATAGTTGGGGATGTCAAAGTTAGACAACATGCTTTCCTCTTGCCAATTTGTTTTCTTTGTATTTATGATTTGTGTTGTATTTACAAGTAAATGTTCTAGTATTGCAACCAAATCTCATCTATTCTTGTGATCAAACTTACATCTACCAAGAATATGAAGTTCACTTAGGTTGACACTACTTGAGGGCCCCATTTGTGAAAATAGTTGCCATTCATTTCACTCTACTATTTTTTCCATCTTTTTATATGGCTCACATTCATCGTCTTCTGAGGTTGCTCCCTTTTGGAAAATGAATGACCTGCCATATAGAATATCTTGTTGCATTTATCTGATTCCATTTTGTAATAATTTCATCCTTTGTAAGCCCTATTTCAATCTCTATATGATGGAAATATTTATATAAGAGTAGCTCACTCCAACATAATATTTGAAATTTCTTTGACTCATCATTTGAAATGTTATATAACTTTGGGTAGAAATTGACTTTGGATTTTAACTCTTTTTTTCTAATTACTTTGTTTACAATTTGTACAATAGGTGTATGATCTTGCAGATTATAAAAGTGTCATTGTTTCAAGCTCAAGGGGTCATTCAGTGTAGCTATGCAAGTAGGTAAACTGCACTTGGCTTTCTCCCTTTGTCTTTGTTATCCATTGGAATATTTTTCATCCAAAATTCAAGGATTTGAAAGGATGACTACATTGTTGGATATAATTGTTCAATTGTGTCTTGTCTTTGATGTTACACAAATGTCATATCAATCATTAGATAGAGTCTACCAAGCTTAGTTGGTCGGCAAGATAAAAGACAGAGTCTACCAAGCTCAAAAGGTTAGCAAAGAAGGTTTACAGTTTCTACCAAGCATTCTAAGGCTTTACCTTGTGCAGACAGTTGTTACTGAGCTTTCAAGGTTAAGCAAGGAAATTCAGTCGTTACCAAGCTCACTCGATCATCAAAGAGAAATATGGCAAAGACAGTTCTTACCGATCTCTCATGGATAGCAAAGGAAATTCAATTCTTACCAATTTCACTCGGTAGCCACAGGATTTTGAAGACTTTGTAGTATTAATCAAGTTGAGATGGTTAACTCAAGAAATTATTTTTGGAAGTAGTGCTTACTGAGCAGGGTCCACCAATGAAGGATTTCATTGTTTTCTGAAATAAAGTTTATTTGTTTAATGTAACATGTGTAGTCGACTGATGTATGGTTTATTGGTAAATGTAACTTGTGAATGAGCCGACTTAATAATCTGAATGGTATATATAAGAGGTCAAGTTGAAAATTCTAAGTGTGTGTGGATTTGATGTGATATGAGTGTGAAGGAGGACTAATTATTGTGAAAGTGAATTTTGAAGGATGATCAAAGATCATTAAGGAGCATCAAAGCTATATTTGATTGAGGAGGATCTAATGGTGTAGAATAGAGATCTATAATTAGAAAATTTAGTTGTATCATATTTAGGTCAATTTATTGTTACTTTCTAACCATTGTAGCAATGATTCCAAAATCTCTTAACAAACTTGGTTTAATAGCCATTTTGTAAATCCTCTAACAAGGTGGCAGTTTAGTTGAATTTTTCTAAAGACCTCTAGGAAGGCCACTCTTAATATGTTAATTAAATCCTCTAACAAGCTCACACCTAACAGTGTGTAATGTAACCTTTAACAGGGTTCGCTTCTAATAGGGCTCACTTCAGAAGATTTAAAATTGGTAGCTAGTTACTTGGTGGTTTTTCCTATGTTGGGTTTCCACGTTAAATCTGGTGTCTCTTGTGTTCATGTTATTTACTTTTGCATGCATGCTAATAATTATGAATTCTTAAAGATTAGTAACAAATTAATCTACCGAGTTACAACATTTTGCAATGTGTTTACCGAGTATCAACAATAGCTAGCTATTTAAGACATCTATGGGATCAACATATTTTTAAAACTAATTCACCACCACACACACCCCCCCCCCCCCCCCATCTTAGTTACTTCATTTATAATCCCAACAATTGGTATCAGAGCTCTTGGTGCTTGCAAGAAAATATGTCAAGGATCTAAGTTAAAGATCAGGATGTCTTGCAAGAGGGAAATTCCAAGACTTAATAGGGATAACTTCTCAACATGGTAGGGATTACTTCATTTGGCTTTTATTGGTGATTCAAGGCTGAAGTACCTTGATGAAAAATATGCAGAACCTGTTGGTACATTATCTGTCAATGAAATTGTTAAAAAGAAGGCTCACAACAACATGATGATAGATATTGCATCTGCTCTAAGTTATAAAGAATTTGATGATATCGAGAATTGAAAAATTGCCTTTCAAATGTGGAACAAGCTAAATGAGGTCTATGGAGGTGATGATAATGTGAGAAGAGCCAAGGAAAAAATTTTGAGAGGACAATTTGATAAGATGAGGATGAGAGAGGATGAAAACATAGAAAAATATGTTGAAAGACTTAAAGCAAGTGTTAGTGCAATCAAATAATCTAGAGGAGATATCAAGGAGGAAATGCTTATGAGTAAAGTTCTTACAACTCTACTTCCTATTTATGCAATCAGAGTTTCTGCAATTCAAGAAAGAAGATGTGAAGCAAATCATAAGATAAATTTAGAGGCCATAGTTGCAAGATTGATTGCATTTGAGCTAAACAACTATGATAATTATGTTCTAGCTACCAAAAACATTGAATCAACTCACTAAAAGAGAAAGGAAAGAAGATAAAGGATCCTCGGTCAGATAGTGATCTTGAGGTGGTTGAAGCTCTACTAGAAAGGAAATATTCAAGAGGCAAAGGGAAATAAAAAGGTAAGGTTCCTCTAATCTATTTTTCTTGTGAAGAAATTGGACATATTGTTGCTAGGTGCCCAAATAAGAAGAAAAAAGATGAGAAGAAAAGTCACAAGTGCAATGACCAGAAAGACTTCAAATCATTCAAGAATAAAGGTAAGAAAACATGTTTCATGGCTAAAGATTCTAATGATTCTAATGATGAAAAAGAAGATGAAATTGTTTACATTTATATAAAGGATCAATCCGATAATGATGAAGAAATGGCACTCATTTCTCATGTAAGAAAAAATGATACATGGATTATAGATAGTGGTTGTTCTCATCACATGAATTGTGATAAAACTAAGTTTCAACATTTTGAAGACTATGATGGTGGCAATGTGAGGTTTGGTAATAACGAACCTTGTTGCATAAAAGGAAAAGGAAGAATCTCTCTAACCAAAGAACTTGTATGTGATAATGCATATTGGGTAGAAGGACTGAAACACAATCTATTGAGTGTGGCATAGCTACTCAATAATAGATTCAAAGTGGAATTCATGCATGGAAAAGAAAGACTGCTAGATGGCAAAGGAAAGCTGATTGGATCAAGAAATCAAACAAAAGGTAACTTGTTTTATCTTGAAGATGGTGAATGTTCAAGTTTTATTGCTCAAGTTGAAGAAAGTTGGTTATGGCATAGAAGGTTGTGTCAATATGAACTTTGATAACTTGGTAAAAATAAGTAAATTCAAGAAAGTAAGAGGAATTCCTAACATAAAGAAACCTGAGGTTCATCTATGCAAGAATTGTCAAATTGGCAAGATGGGAAAGACAAGCTTTAAAAGCAAGAACTATCAGTCTAAAAAAATTTTAGAAATTGTGCATATTGATTTGTGTGGACCTATTGAAATTGAAAGTTATACTGGTGAAAAGTTCTTCATTCTTTTTATTGATGATTACTCAAGAATGATGACTGTCATGTACCTAAGAGAGAAATCAGAAGCATTTGAAAAGTTCAAATGGTATTTGACCAAAGTAGACAACGAAATAGCAAAAATACTAAAATGTTTGAGGTCAGACAAAGGTGGTGAATTCATTTCACATGAGTTCAATAACTTTTACATTGAAAGGGGAATCAAAAGAAAGGTTTCAGCACTTGGAACTACTGAACAAAATAGAAAAGCTAAAAGAACAAATAGATCTATCATGGACTATGCAAGAACCTTAATGATTGAAAAGAGCATTGCTGTCAAATACTGGAAGGAAGCTATTAGCACTGTAGTTCATACCTTGAACCAAGTACAGCTGAAAAAGGACTCATTCAAAACCCCGTATGAGTTATGGTATGGCTACAAACCTAATGTAAGTTACGTAAAAGTATTTCAAAGAAAATGTTACATTTTGAAAGAATCTAGAAAAGGTAAATTTGATGTGAAGGGTGATGAAGGAATATTTTTGGGATATTCTTGCAAAAGTAAAGCATATAGATGTTTGAATTTTTCTACTCACAAAGTCATAGAAAGTGCACATGTAAAAGTTGATGAGTTTGTAGAAAGAACTAAAGAATAAAGCAAAAGGGAACCTGAAGACTATAGGAGATTTTTTTTCATGGAACCTGATATAGTCCTAGGTACACCTCTCATTCATAAATCTTCTACTCCAAAGTCTTTTGTAATCAAGTTGTAGAAATTTCAAACTGAGCTAATGCCTACCGAGTTGCAAGAACTCGATTTGTAAATAGAAGCTATCGAATCAATAGCTATCGAGCCTAAGCAACCAGAACCAAAACCAGAAGTTGAAGCATAGAAGGATAAAAATGCAAGTAATTCAAAAGGAAAGGAGCCTGTGCGAGCCAACTATGTCAGGAAGCATCATGCACCAGATCAGAACATTGGAGATAAATATGAAGGAACAATGACAAGAAGTAAGTTGAAAGGCACTTGTTTAATTGCTTATTTTGAACCTAGAAATTTCAAAGATGCATTAGAAAATGAAAGTTGGAGTGAAGCTATGAATGAAGAGAAAGAATAGATAGAAAAAAAAAAAAAACATGGACTCTTGTACCTAGGCCTAAAGACAAAAATGTGATTGGAACTAAGTGGGTATTCAGAAGCAAGTTAAATGGAGATAGTAAGGTGCCAAGGAAAAAAGCTAGACTAGTATGTAAAGGATACTCTCAAGAAGGAGGTGTAGGCTATGGAGAGACTTTTTCTCCTATTGCAAGATTGGAAGGTGTTAGAACCTTACTTGCATATGCTGCATACAAAGGATTCAAGGTTTATCAGATGGATGTCAAGTTAGCATTTCTCAATGGTACACTGGATGAAGAGGTTTACATTGAATAGCCTAAAGGTTTTGATCTAGACAAGAAGGACATGGTCTACAAATTACATAAAGCATTGTATGGTCTAAAACAAGCAAATGTATGAAAGACTACATAACTTTCTTATTTAGATTGCTTTTCAAAGAACTAATGATAATGGTAGCTTGTACATAAAGGAAGGACTAGATAATAAGATTGTTTTCATAGAAATATTTGTAGATGATACTTTGTTTATAGGAAATGATGATCTTTGCAAAGAATTTTTAGAACAAATGAACAAGGAATTTGAAATGTCAATGTTTGGTGAGGTCAAATTCTTTGTTGGTCTTCAAATTCATTAGAGTAAGAACGACATCTATATCAATCAATCTAAATACCTCAAGGAGATACTAAAAAAATTTGGTATGGAAGACTGCAAATCATTTGGAACTCCTATGTGTACTAGATTGAAACTTACCAAGGATGACAAATCAAAGGAAGTGGATCAGACATTGTATAGATCTATGATTGAAAAGTTGTAGTATGTAGTACATACAAGACTAGACATTTCCCTTGCAGTAGGAATTGTAGCAAGATTCTCAACAAAATCAAAAGAAAATCACATGATGACAATCAAAAGGATCATAAGATATTTAAAAGGAACTAAAGATTATGCTTTATGGTATAAACTTGGAGGAAATCTGGATTTAAAAGTGTTCACTTATGCAGATTGGGCAGGGAATGTTGATGATAGAAAGTGTACAAGTGGAGGAGCTTTCTTTCTTGGAAAGAGGTTGGTTTCTTGGATAAGTAAAAAGAAAAACTATACATCCCAGTCCATAATAGAGGTTGAATATGTTGTAGCAATAGTAAACTATTCAAACATCATTTGGTTCAAATAGTTGTTGGAAGGTATGAAGCAAGAAATCAAAGAACCTATTGTTATGTTTTGTGACAATACAAGTGCAATCAACATATCCAAAAATCTAGTAATGCATTCAAAAACCAAGCACATTGCTATATAGTATTAATTTGTCAGAGAATTGGTACAATATAAGTAAATCATATTGGAATATGTCCATACAAAGGAACAAATTTCTGACATATTCACAAAGCCTTTACCTAAGGATGCATTCTTGTATCTAAGAGGTAAGTTAGGGGTCATTCCTCTATCTAAAGCAAACTAAAATATAGTTTTAGTGATGCACCAACAAAAAAAGAATTGAAAATCTATCAGTCGATGCAGCAAAGTAATGAAGACATTGCATATGAATCAGTACTTAAGGTACAGTGGAATTTATTTTGAAGTTGTGTTGTCTTTGGCATGTGTTGTCAAAGATGGAGAGTTTACTATCATATCTTTCTAAAATTTACAAGAAAAAGAGAGTTTATGTAAGAGGGAGAGATTACTATGAAAGAGGGAGATTACTATAATGAAATATAAGAGGCATTCTCAAATTTCATTCTGCTATGACATGTTGTGTTGCCATCAATGCAAATGAGAGAAATTGTTGGATACAATTGTTCAATTGTGTGTTGTCTTTGATGTGACACAAATGTCATATCAGTCATCAGATAAAGTCTACCATGCTCAATTGGTCAGCAAGGCAAAAGATAGAGTCTACCAAGCTCAAAAGGTTAGCAAAGAAGGTTTATAGTGTTTACCGAGCATTCTTAGGCTTTACCTTGTGCAGATAGTTGTTACCGAGCTTTCAAGGTTAAGCAAGGAAGTTTAGTTGTTATCGAGCTAACTCAATCATCAAAGGGAAATATGTTAGAGACAGTTCTTACCAAGCTCTCATGGACAGTGAAGGAAATTTAGTTCTTACTAAGTTTACTCAGCAGCCAAAGGATTTTGCAAATTTCTTCGTATTAACCAAGTTTAGATGGTTAACTTAGGAAATTGTTTCTAGAAGTAGTGCTTACCAAGTAGGGTCAGCCAATGAAGGATTTTATTTTTTTGTGAAATAAAGTTTATTTTTTTAATGTAATATTTGTAGCCAACTAATGTATGGTTTATTGGTAAATGTAACTTGTGAGTGAGTTGACTTAATAATATGAATGGTATATATAAGATGTCAAGTTGCGAATTCTAAGTCTGTGTGGATTTGATGTGATATGAGTGTGAAGGAGGACTTATTATTGTGAAAGAAAATTTTGAAGGATGATCAGAGATCATTGATGAGCAGAAAAGCTATATTTGATTGAGGAGGATCTAATGGTGCAGAATAGAGATCTATAATCAGCAAATTTAGTTGCATCATATTCAGGTCAATTCATTGTTAATTTCTAACCATTATAGAAGTGATTTCAAAATCTCTTAACAGAGTTGGTTTAATAGCCATTTTTTAAATCCTCTAACAAGGTGATAGTTCAATTGAATTGTTCTAAAGACCTCTAGCAAAGCCACTCTTAACAAGGTGATTAAATCCTCTAACAGGGTCACACCTAACAGTGTGTATTGTAACCTTTAACAGGGTTGGCTCCTAATAGAGCTCACTTTAGAAGAGTGAAAATTGGTAGCTAGTTACTTGGTGGTTTTTCCCATATTGGGTTTCCACGTTAAATCTGGTGTCTCTTGTGTTCATGTTATTTACTTTTGCATGCATGCTAATAATTATGAATGCTTAAAGATTAGTAACAAGTTAATCTACCGAGTTACAACATTTTGTGATGTGTTTACCGAGTATCAGCAATGGCTAGCTATTTAAGATATCTAAGGGATCAAGATTTGATTTTAAATTAACTGATTCATCATGCCCCCCTCTTAGTTACTTCACCTATAATCCCAACATACACACAAGAAGTGGTAATTTTCGGATAATGTGACATGTTACTTGTGCCCATATATCATGCTCTGCAACAATATATGTTATGAATTTTCAATATGTAGCAAGATCTAACATGTCTTCTTGCTATTTTTTTGATATTCTTCTTAACATATTTGTACAAGTATCAGATCATTTTTCTTCTTTTTATGCATATTTGGTGATGTACTTGAGAATAAGGGCTCATTAGATAATCAACTAACAATCTATATTTTTTTCTCTAGATCTTTAACATTTCTTTGTTGTGTATGTTTATCCTAGCATCATTTCATGCAGCTTCATATTTTTTAATCCCAACACTATCACATGATAGATTGAAGACATTTTGATCTTTCTAGTATGTAAAAAATGAATGAAGAGAAGGTTATTTTCAAAAAATATCAACTCACCTTCAACTATAGCCTCGTTCCAAAACACTACAACTCCTCTAAATGTGCCTTGGGAACTACAACCCAACACTTTACCTTTTTTGAACAATGATATCATTTTAACTTTTTCTCTAGTCATTTTAGTCTCATGGACTACTAGAATATATGATTCATGGTCTTGAACTACACTTTTTATAATGTCTTTCTTATGAGGCACATTCAATTCTCCTATGTTCCAAGATACGCTCTCCATTTGGAACCTTTTGAGAAACTCTCCTAGGTGGTCAGATGTTTTCCATCTGCAATATTCTCTTTTCTTGCCATCTCTCCTGAATTTTTATTAGTCTTCTTACCTTGACCAATCTTCTTACCACCCACATCTAGATTTGGTTTTGACTTAGAGATAAAGACAGAAAATATTTGAAGCTAGGAGTTTCTTCTTCTTCCTGTTAACCTCAACATACTGACTTTGGGATCCATCATCCAACTCTATTTTCTCTGAACTTGATACAAATTAGATTTATCAAATAAAATAATGAAGAGGCTCTAGAAGGTTGGAAGAAACCAACTTTGTACCCCTTGAAAAGGCCATGATTACTAGACACAATAATCCATCCTTCCCTAAATCTCCCAAACCAACCAAAACTAGTTGTAAATAATACTGACTAACCTTGAAATCTATCTGTCTTACCTTATCATCTTCAAACTATTATATTAACCTTCCTCCCTTTTTAAATCTTTGAAAACCCACCACCACTATAGGAATTTTCCCTACCAATAGGGCCACCAAAATAGGACCTACTAGAAGAACTGGTTGTTGATCTTGTTTCCCCTATTCCATGCTAGATCTTAGAGTTTCCATCTCGAATTTCTCGAATGTATCCTCATTTCTACCTTGAATTTGGGCATCAATGAGAGCTTGAATATCATCCTTTTGTTCTATTGATAGTTTCTCTATCCAAACCTTTTTAGAGAGTGGGATAGAGGAAATGAGAATTGGATGGGAAAGGGCTCCCTATTGAATCAATTTCTTCTTCTTATTCGATCTTTTTTTGCTGAGTGGCATATTTTACTACATAGAAAAAAAGATAAATAGAGATTCAAACTCCACTTTCTAATTTGAAATATCTTGTTCCAAGTTAATTGATATTATTGAGGGAAGATTCTCTTATTTACTTATGATCACATATGCCCTAGCATAGAGGACTCTAGATTTAGAAGAGGTACTCTGGTCAACCGAAAGGAGTTCCCCAAAGCAACTTGATAAGCTTTTTAGATCTTTCATGTTCTAAAACTCTAGGGGAAGGCCATGAAACCTTATCTAGAGAGGGACAACTAAGAAGAAATATTTATCATAGTTCCATTTTAGTGACTACTTACTAGGATAAAGCTATCTTACCAAATATATAGGATCCTCCACAAAGGACAAGGTCATAGTTAGCCTTGTTAGCAAACTTACAAAATTAAAAAAACCCTAGGAAGGGCTCGAATATCTACCTGACCTTTTAGATACAATTTTCTCTTAACAAACCTATAGTTAGCTTTAATATTTAGGTGGGGACCAATAAACCTCCCAATTAGGGTCACCACAAGTGAAGCTATTATTTTATGAAGGATAGGGTCATGGAAAAAATACTATTTTCTCCATCCTAACACCCAACATTAATAGGATCATTGGAAGGAGGAGAATGGAACATACCTTTTGGATTCCTAAACAAGAATGATTGCTTCTTAGGAATGATAAAAACCATGTTTAAAACATTGGGAACCTCTACTTTGCCACCTTTTTCCTTCTGAGTACCAAGGGGTTTCAAAATCGAGGGAGAACCATCCAACATTGGTGTTTCCAGAGAAATCTCCATTTGAGAGAGGATAGAAACCAGCTTTTCCTTGGGCATGACATTCTAGAAACCTTGTAGAAAAACTAGGTAGAAACCCCCAATCACCATTCCTATTTACTTTTGAAGCTTTCAAATTTAAAAATTTTACACTTGAAGAGATAACCATTCGAGCTAGTCTAATGCCTTATAATGGTTGGATATTATTATTTGTGTTAAAACAACTAGTTGTTTAAATTGAGGAAATTGTTGAAATATTTAGTAATTTATGATATTTGTAAAATTTCTTGGTTTTAATTTTTAATTTTTCTTTATTTAAAGTAATGTATTTTGTGCATTGTGAGATTCTACAATATTTTGGATGTATTTGAACCTCTATAGAATAAAAAACAAAATATTATTTAAATACAACTTAATTTAATTCTTCCCTAATGATCAAAAAGCTCTTCCAATCTTTTAAATCAATTTAACACTTTACAAGTGCTTTAATTTTAAATTTGTTTTGTAAGAATGAATCAAATAAATAATTGTACTGATTTTCATATTGAACATAATTAATCTCTTCAATTTTAGTTGATACTATCACTATCTTGATGTATAAACATCACAAATACTTAGAATGCTAGAACATTTAATACACTCTTCATCTTATTTGCACTCTTAAAACAAATTGAGAGGAAACTACATTGAATTTGGTCAATCTTGAGTAACAACTTTTTAGAAATTTCAAAAAAAAATAGTGAATCAAAAGATTTTGAAGGGAAGAATGGGCATCTTGATATACAAAAGATCACAAATATTTATAATGCTAGATATTCAATAAACTCTCTCTACTTATATGAACACTTTATCAGTGATTTGATTAAATGATAAAAATTTATTACAATTGACATAGTATATTAAAATCTTTAAAGAAAATTGTTGGATGGATTTTTTGATGTGACTAATAGTACTCCAAGAATATACCTCCCATATGGTGTCAAATACTTTTAACCTAAAATAAAGAAGAAACTAAGTACCTCCATTTTTTTATGAGCTTTTGGGTATTCTACTAGGTAGGCTTTTAGTGGGAGCTTTCCTTGTAGTTCCTCTTATTTCTGTTGACCTTTCTCTTTTAGCTTCATGGAAATTCACATAGTTAATGCATGAGTTAACCTTTATTTCTATTGTCTTATTTATTCTACACAAATCTTTAGTTCAAAAATGAAAAATCTACTACAATGCAAGAACTGTTGAGAAGAATATGTTCTAGCTCCTCATTTTCCTCGAGTTGATTTCATAATAGTTCATAGTAGGGCAGAGAATAACTATAATCGGCCATATTGTAGAACTAGTTCAAGTAACATAGTGTGAAAATTAACAATGTTGTAGTTAACAATTATTAATCTCCTATTATAAACAATTATTAAAATGTTGAAAATAAATTCATAGCTAATATCAAAAAATAACATAACTACAACTTCACCAATAAAATACAAAAAGAAATTTAGAGCACAAAGAAAAAAAATTTTTTTGACAAAATGTCCCTAAAAAAAGCCCTAAGGGAAAACCAGTTCTGCAAATGGAAAATATAGTAACTTCAGCAAATCAAGAGATACAAAATTCCTTGTCTCTCACTAGCAAAATTTAGACAACCTCCTAATTTCTCCTATAGACATTCTCCAATACTATCCCCAATGCTATCATTGCACCCTTGCTAACACTGCAAGACTCTTTGCTATCACTAAAAACTCATTTTCTAACACTACAAATAGTTCTACAACTCTTGTTGTTCTCTATTCTATTCTATTATGTTCTCCAAATTCCTCCCTTGATCCCCTTTTATACTTCTTAACCAAGAGGTTTCTAGTTTCTTCTTTATCAAGATGACTCAACCAAGAAGTTTCTAGTTGCTTCCTAACCAAGAATTTTCTAGTTTCTTTTCAATTAAAAAATCCTAACCAATAGGTCACTAGTGGCTTCTAGAAGAAGTTAATTAATTAACAAATAATTATTTTTCATAACTCTAATAATTATTTTCCAATTAATCACATATGAACGAACAACTACCCAGGCTACATAAAACTAACACTCCCTCTTAGCAAGGAAGTTGTTCTACATGACACCCAACTTATCTCTAAAGAAGATGAATTTCCCCTTCCCCAATGCCTTTGTTAGAATGTCTACTACTTGCTCTTCTATAGGTATGTACTATAGCTAAACAACCCCCTATTGTACACAATCTATGATGAAGTGACATCTGATGTCTATAAGTTTAGACATATCATGAAATATTGGATTGTTAGACAACTTGATGCAACTCTGACTATCATAGTGTATCATAGTAGTCTCAACCTTATGAGCAAACAAGGCTACTAACAACTTCTAAAGCCATATAACTTCACATTTTTCCATGCTAGCTGCTATGTATTCTACTTCTACCAAACTCAGAGCCATGTCTTTTTTCTTCATGCTAAACCGAGATACAACTCCTGATCCCAAACTGAAACAACACCCTAAATTGCTCCTTTTGTCCATTTTACTTCCTACCAATCTGCATCAGTATAGCTCATCAACCTAATACCTTCACCTTAGACATATTTGATCAACTTGCACATGTGGGTCTCTTTGTTGTGTACTACAAAGCCTTCTAGTTACTCTATGTATACCTCCTCCTTTATCTCACCATTAAGGAACACTATCTTGACATCCATTTGATGGATTTTCCATCCCATTTGTGTTGCAAATGAGATCACATCTCATGTAAAAGTATACCTAGCCACTAGAGAAAAGGTCTTCTTGTAGTTTGTTCCCACCTTTTGAGAGAACCCCTTGGCCATGAACCTTGCCTTGTATTTCTCAATGCTACCATCTGTACGGTGCTTTATCTTATAGATCCAGTGAGATCCAACTACTACTCTATATTTTGGTCTAGGAACTACCTACCACACACCATTTTGCATTATTGAGAAATATTCCTCAACCATAACATCTCACCATAGCTAATGCTCTATAGCCTCCTAATAGCTAGAAGGTTCACTATCTATCAACTGACTAACTAATGCCACATAGTCATTGAACTTGGTTGGTTGTCTCCAATGTCTAGTACTCTTCCTAGGAGCTCCCACAAACTCTTGAGTATCACTTAGTGTCTATTGAACCTCATTGTTATTGTAGATGATCAGATACGAGCCTCTATTTCTTCTAGATGCATTTCCTTTTACACCTATTGCTCCATGCTCTGTGAATCTTCATCACCTAAGCCTAAACTTGTACTGGTAACTGTACTTGCACTCTGCTACCCTTGACTAGGCCCTAGAGCTTTTGTTGGCTACTCATTCTAATAATCTATTGGCAAATATCTAGACCTTCTAAATGCCTTGTCCTCCATGAACTTAACATCATGTCTAACAATAATTCTTCTGGTCTTTGCCATAAAAATCATATATGCCTTTGTGGTTTCACTTTACCCAAAAAAGTAGCCCCTCTCTATAGTCTGATCTAACCTGGTATGTCTATCACCTAGAATATGGCAATATACCAAACTCCCAAATATTTTGAAATGGCTAACATTAGGCTTCTTACCTTTGAAAGCTTCCTCCCTAGTACCTTGTGTGGAACCCTATTCTAAATGTAGATTGTTGCACTACATGATTCTTCCCATAAGTAGTGTGGTATATCTTGGTCATGTAGCATAGCTTTCACTACCTCCAATACAAAATGGTTCTTCCTCTTAGTAACTACATTTTTCTATGGACTATAAGGAATAGTCCACTATCTCTCAATTTCTTCCTGATTATAAAACTCCTAAGAGTTAATTCCTTTGTACTTTCCTTCATTGTCTGACTAAAGAACCTTTATCTTCTTTCTTATCGAGTTGTCCACTAGAGCCTTGAACTCTTGGAACCAAGTAAAAACCTGATCCTTGGTCTTCAAGAAGTATATCTAGGTCTTTCTAGAGAAATCATTGATAAAAGTATCATAGTACTCATATCGATTGATATATTTTATTGACATTGATCAACATACATCTAAATACACTAGATCGAGAACACTTTCAGATTTGGTGTCACTCCTTGGAAAAGATGCATTCACAAACTTCCCCAACACACATCCCTTACATACATCATCATGCTCTGTGCTCACCTCTGGAGCACTTGTCACTATCTCACGAAGCAATTTGAGTCCTCCATGATGAATATGGCCCATCCTCGTATGTCATAGCTCTCCAAGATCTCTAGGATTAGTGATGCTCATGAGTGCGTTAGGAGCATCAAACTACAACTTGTAAAGGTGACCACTCCTAACTCCAATAATTATGGGTGCTTTCCAATCCTTATGCTTAATCAACACATGTGTCCCTCTAAAGAGTACATTACACCCCCTATCTTGAAGAATAGATATAGAAATAAAATTCACACCTAAGCCTATCACATGAAATACATCATGAACTAGAACTATCTTTCCATTCTCTAGCTAAAACTGAACAGTCCATTTCCTAATTGGGTTGAGTTTGGACAAGTTTCCCATAGAAATATGGATATTGGCACTCTCTTCCTTATAACTAGAGAAGTACTCTCTAACTCATGTCATATGAAATGATTCCCCATTATCTATCTACCAAATATTCTATGAGGTTGAGCTCACCATACAAGCTATAAGTGCAAACTCATCTTCCATTTTACTAGAGAGTTCTTCTACACTTGCTGAAGTTTCCACCTACTTCTTTTCCTTCTTCCTTTCTAGGAAATCACTAACATAGTGACCATACTTGTGACAACCAAAGCACTTGATGTTAGCAAAATCCTTCTTCTTCTTCTCACATTGTGAGCTAGATCCCTTCATTGCTTGACCTTTCCCTACTAAGGCAACATTTTCCTATTCCACCTCACTTTTCTAACTCTTGTTGGACCCATTAACAAGGCTTAGTCTAAACTCCTCTTGAGTAAAATCAGTCCATAGTCGATCCCAACTCGGTAAGGTAATGCATCCACTAATAACTTGAACAAAGACACTCCACTATTTAGAAAACCCATTCAGGGCTATCTTCACTAGCTCATCATCACTAAGATAATCTCCAACAACTGGTAACTCATCCTTGAGAAGTCTAAGCATGGTGAGGTAACTTGTAACATCTTCTTCCCGATTCATCCAAGTATTCTTGAGCTTCTCTCTGAGAATTATCTTACTATTGGTGGTAGCATTCTAGTAACAATTCAGAATGGCATCCCACATCTTCTTTGTTGTATCTATCTCCATGATATGTGGAACAATATGATCTGTGAAACCATATAGGATAATCCTCCTCACCTTGGCATCATCCTTCTTATATGGTGCAAGATATATAGCTTTTGTAAGTACAACTATACCAGTGGTAGTATAATCCTCCATACCATTCTCTTCCAACAATAAAGAAATCTTGGCCTTCTAGACACCAAAATTCAAGGCACCATCCAATTTTTCCTGATCTCTCAAACCAGCTAAAGCCATCTCAAGGGAATAAAGCAATAATTCTAAAGAGATCACAATTTATTTCCTAGGAAAAACTCTTCTACCCTCAACAATGCTCTAATACCATGTAAAAATTAACATTGTTCTAGTCATTGATTATTAATCTCCTATCGTAAATGATTATTAAATTTCTAAAAATAAATTCATGGCTAATATTAAAAAATAACACAGCTAAAACTTCACCAATAAAATATAGAAAGAAATTCAAAACACGAAGAACACAATTTTTTGGAAAAAATCATCCCTAGAAAAAGCCCTACGGGAAAACTAGTTTAGTAGATGGAAAATATATTAACTTTAGCAAATTAAGAGATACAAAATTCCTTGCCTTTCACTAGTAGAATTTAGACAACCTCCTAATTTATCCTACAAATATTCCCCACTAATCTCCTCAACACTATCACTATGCCCTTGCTAACACTACAAGGTTGTTTGCTATCACTGCAAACTCATTTGCTAACACTACAAATGCTTCTTCAACTCTTGTTGTTTTCTATTCTATTCTATTTTGTTCTCCAAATACCTCCCTTGACCCCCTTTTATACTACTTAACCAAGAGGTTTATAGTTGCTTCTTGATCAACACAACTCAACCAAGAAGTTTCTAGTTACTTCCTAACTAAGAAGTTTCTAGTTGCTTCTCAATTAAAACAACCTAACCAATAGGTTACTAGTGGCTTCTAGGAGTCAATTAATTAATAAATAATTATTTTTCATAACTCTAACAATTATTTTCCAATTAATCACATGTGGATGAAGAACCATCCAAGTTACCTAAATCTAACACATAATTTGATAAATGAATACTTCAGTACTTTTAGAAAGCCCCAAAATACTGATCAAACACATTATACTTGATACTTTCCCTAGATCAGTGATATATCAAAGAGTAATTTGAGTCATTTTTACAATATATATTTTTTGGAACATTCTCTACATTACAAATTAATTTTTATCACTTAGAGGAAAATGAGGAACCAACACACATTTTTTAGAACTTTTCTTTCACAGTAGCAGGCTAGGCAAGATACCATTTATTTTTCCCAAGAGTGCTCTTGACACTTTGATACCTTCCTTGCAATCTACCATAACTAATCTTTGACAATCAGTGACCTGAGAAAACATTTTATGTTGCATGAAAAAAAAATTAGATTAATTGAAGATGTATGAAGTATCTTATTATATAAAAAATTCAGATACAATTTTTTAGAATTTTTTTAAATTTAAGTATTAGTTGAGTACAATTGGCGAGCTTATGATAAGAGGAGGTAATGTCATCTACTAAGATTCAAACCAAAGACATGTTTGAGTTAGGTTCTACATATGGATTAATTTAAAGAATGGGATCTCCCTATATGTATCTAATGGAAGATTTGTATGCTTATTTATAATGTTGTAGTCCACTATATAAAGGTAGAAAATGCTAATATCTATATTTACTAAAATATTTTTATAAAATAAATTAAAATTAAAATTAAATTAAATTGATAAAAAAAAATTAAAACACCTAAATATTACAATAGCCCCTGATATTGACCTACAACCTTTGTAAGGGTCATCATATATAGACTCTCATAATCCCAATAATGTGTGTGTGTGTGTGTGTGTGTGTGTGTGTGTGTGTGTGTGTGTGTGTGTGTGTGTGTGTGTGTGTGTGTGTGTGTGTGTGTGTGTGTGTGTGTGTGTGTGTGTGTGTGTGAGAGAGAGAGAGAGGGAGAGAGAGAGAGAGAGAGTGTGTGTGTGTGTGTGTGTAGATACACACACACACACACACATGAAAATTCAAAAAATAAATCTTGATAAATTGCTCAAAGTATTTGAAGGATTAATTGATCAATCTTTTGACACTACAATTATGCATCAAAGGTAAGAATACTACAACATTTTGCTAGTTGGAAAAAGGCGTGGGATCTTGATCCCTGAAAGAGGGCTATTTGTTGAGAATGTTAGAGAATTATGTTGAGGGAATTCATTGTAATTCTTTTGTAAATCATATGTAATTTTCTATATAATGCATGTATATGACAAGGACTCTAGATTTTCTTCGTATTCTTTACTAGAGGAGATTTTAAATCAATTTTTAATATAAATATAAATATGGTGGCTTGTCCACTTTAGCTTTTAAAAGAAAAATAATACTATAGCATAGAACTTAGTCTTTTTTAGATTATACTATAATAAGATCATAGAAATATTGATGGTGTAAAGAGATACCACAAAAAACCCCTCTAGTTTTGAATAAAATTAAAAACGTGTAAGAAAATTTTTGATTATTCATTCAAATTTATAAAACATAGATAAAGATGTTACTTATAACTTTTTACTTAATACAAATTAAAAAGAAAAGAAATGCTATGCATAGAATTGAAAATCTAGAAATTTCTAATTATTCATTCAAATTTCGAAAACATAGATCAAGTTGTTACTTTACAACTTTTCACTTCATCCTTACCTCTTCTTTACAGAAGATTTCAAAATGCATTTTCACTTCATCCTCATCTCTTCATTTTTTCAGAACATTCTATATTTGTTTGTTTGATTACATATTAAATTGGACAAATATTTGCAATACATGAAAATGAAGAACGTCTATTTATAGAAACTTAGGTAGGCGTGGCAAAGTTAGTCAAGGTAAATAATTAGGAATCTTTACCACCATCTGCACGCGAATAAAGAGGATGTTCACATTGGTGTATGTTATACAAAATTTGAAGCACTTCGACCAATTAAACTCAACCATTAATAACTCACTGACAATGTATAGAAAATCATAGTGTCAGCACAAACTATTTATAGCAAGAAAATCAAACATTATTTTACAAAATTGAGTGTCATAATGATGATGCAAAAGTAAGATTTTTTTTATGAACACTTCTCTTTTATTAATAAATAATATATTAAAGATTATAATTCTCAAAAAGGGTTAGGGGATACATTCACTTTTGATGTTTAGAAAATCATTGTATATTTTACGAAAAGGTAGGGACGTCATATTTTTTCCTAGGGTGTCATCAAATTAGTGGTCTTTAGGGTTATTAAGAAGATCTTAATTACTATATGTTTTAGAATTAAAAGTAGCCAAAAACTAGTGGGCTAGCCCATTAAACATTCAAGCTAGTGAACCACTAGTAGATTACCACCATCCAAAATTACCCCCTACCACTTAAAACATAAAAACATAGTTTGAGAACTTAACTAAAAGAGTTTCAACATGCATAACATGAATATTGCCTATACTAGAACTAATAAAGCTAAGGAATATAAAAACAAAGGCATAACCACCTTAAATCTAGCCAAGTTCAACAACTAGCAGAAAAACAACATGAAAAATCAAAAAGAGAGAACCCTTAAGGCTTCTTGGCCTCCTTCCTTCCCAAGAGGATATTAGCCCAATCTTCTATGAGGATGTCAAACAACATTTTGGAGTCCTCCTTTGTCATATTACCTTCCTAGTCTTTAAGCAGGTGTATCATGCTTGTAGTTGCATGTGTCACCTTGATAGAAAATTTTGTCAAGAGGCGCATTCTTTCTTTCAGAGCATGGATTCTTCCCTACATCTTGTCTATCACAAAGATAGTCACTTGCATGCACCTTAGTAACATCTTGCATAATCGAGGGGTTAGGATTATCCTTGGAAGAAACCCTAACAAGAGAGGATATTGTTATAGGGGAGGGCACTCTATCCATAGTTTCTAGGAACTGGTCCCGAGTTAAGTCCACACATCCCAACCCAATGTTGGCTGAAACATGTGTCATCTCCTTCTTCTCATTAAACCTAGTTCCTAAGCCAAACCATGAGGAATCTGAAACCTCCACCTCCTCCTCCTCCATGTTCCCATCACCAAAATTCAAAGCCTTCTCTTTCATCCTTTGTTTAGGATGACCCATGTCCTCCAAATTTTACTTCTCCTCTTGTGAGGCCATAGATCTTCGTTTCCTTTTAGCATTGGATTTCACAATCCTCCCCGACCTCCTCCTACCACCTCTCCCCTCATCCTTTGACTCCTTCAGTTCTTTCTCTCTTCCTTTATCCAACTTCATTTTTTATCGGAGGTGATGGGTTTTAACTTAACTAGGGACCCACTAGGTGAATGTTGTGGGGTAGGGGCTCTAGGACCCATGGTCCTAAGGGGAATGTATTAGAGTTGAGGGTTGAGATGGGTAGGAATATCAATCTCAACAATCCTAGGAGGGACCAAAGATAGGTGAAACTAATACAACTAGAACATCAACCCTTAGTGTAGAATAGTAAAATTAACACCCTTCCTCATTTTATCTTTAACATCAGTAACCATATCCACTAAATGATGCAATAGAAAGAATGGAATGGAAATAAAGTCATGGTGGTGAAAATAGTTTAGGAGAGGGAAGTGATAGTAATAAAAGACACCATGCCTCCCTTTGAGAGTTAGGTACTTCATCAACATCAAACAGACCTCATTCCATGGCTAAGGGAGATTCTCCCGCATACATCCTCATTTGTATTGAATAAGTTCCTCCCCTTCCAAGAAGCATTGTAGACACACTTTGTCAACCACCCTTTTCACTTTTTTCAATTTCCTTCCCCTCATAGCTAGAACCATCACCAAAGAGATGACTTCCTCAAAGATATGAAATGAGATGCCATTAATCACAACTCTTCAGTCCTCCCAAGAATTGACAACATCTACCACACCACAGACTTCCTAGCATTCTCCTCTATCATGGAAGGCTCAATTTACAAAAGATCACCACCCATCCCTACAATTTTCCCTAAAGCTCTCTTCTCCTTCCAAACCTAGAGGTAATCACTATGAATGAAGTCACACTTGAGAAAAAAAATTAATAGCCCTTAAGTGGACATAAAGGCCTTTATTGTTAATAATGGTAGCTTCTGTTCTAGACATTAATGTCACATGTCAATTGCCTCTATCTCTCCCCCAATCTTTTCCATCATTCCCAATACTCTCAAACCATTTTAAATTTGAACTTTTTCTCATCCTAGCATAGGAGAACACACACAAAAAACATTAAAAAACATTTCATCTCAAACTTCAAAATTCTTTCTTTTTCAGGCCATGTGAATTTATTATCACAAGTATCTTTTTGACCACTCCTTGCCATCTGTCGATCATGACTCTATCCTATTTGCCTACTTAGCAACAAGTCACAAAAATTTAAAATAATCTTTCAGCTAGGATTCATCATGGTTGATTTCTTTATTCACTAAATATCTTACCAAATTTGGTAAGGCATTAAATTCTCTCCAACATCTTAGTCCCTTAACATTTAGGCCTAAAGTCACCATTCCATCAGCCACCCTATTTCCCTCCCAAAAATATGATTCAAATAAAATCTATTTAAAATAACTAATAAGTGTTTGATGTCTTCTATCACATGTTTAATAGCCCACCCTTCCTTTATGATGCCTTCAATAGTCTCTATAATAATTTTTGAATCACCTTCAATCTCCACATTTATCCATTGGACACTCATCACCAAATTTAGACCCCAATAAAGAACCATTGCTTCCGCTATATTGTTGGATATTATTCTAGTTGTCTAGCATATGCCAATAGCATCATGCCCTTGCTATATCTAACTATGCCTCCTCTCATCGAACCCATCTTTTTGGCAACACCATCAAAATTGAACTTAATTCAATTCTCTAGCGGGGGTTTCCAATGTGTCCTTTTCCTTGCCAATAGATTGAAATTACCAGTCTCCATTATTCCCTCCTCCAAGCTCTAGCCCTTGGCAATTCTAATATTTAGATGGTTAGGGGGGAACGCTAGTTTTCTCCACCTGTTGCATCTCATATTCTTGGCCATAAGTTTTTAAATCTCTTGCTTCTTTCTTCATTCATAAATGCCCTATTATTTCTCTCCTTCCAAATAACCTAGCAAACATGGTAGGGGGGGGGGGGGGGGGGTGGTGGTGGGGTGGGGGAGTGGGGGCTAACCTTCCACATAATGACAAGGAGGGGGTGGGCAAAAGGACTTTCCCAACTTGCCACAAATTTCTCAAATCCCTTATTAAACACCCACGTTACCTCTAGCTTATGTAAAATCCTCCCCCAAACACTAGAAGCATAATCACAATGAAGGAACAAATGGGTAATATTCTCCTCTACTTTCTTATATGGAAAACATCTATTGGATAATTTAAAAACTCCTTAATAGTGAGTATTTTCCCATCTAGAAAATATTAATCTTTGGGATTAAATGAATAAACCGTATATTCCCCAAGAAATTAGGTTCCAAGGTTTTATCAAACTTTAATCTATAGGCAGATTAACAAAGAATTCCCCTATCAAGGTGGCCTTCCAAATGAACGAATCATTCTGATCCATTCCCAGGATACTATACCCTTCAAGTAGACCATTTAGCTCTCCAATCAGCTCCCCTCCATCTAATGCATTATTTGCTACTAAAAATTTTTCCACTTCCTCCCTGAGCCAACAAAATCTACAACCCTACTTCTCCTCTACTCCTAGAGGTGATCCCAAAGGGACCCATACTTCTTTCTTGTTAAAGGTTTATCAGTAAGCCATAGATCCTCCAAGAAATTAATCTAATTACCATTACCTACTAACCACCTTACTATTTCTTTCAAGAGAGTTCTATTTTTCACAATATTTCCCCAAATCTTAGATCCCATAGGGAGATCATTTCTCCAAGTGCAATGAGAGAATTTTAGATTCCCTAGGTACTTAGCCTTTAGAATTTTTCACCAATGGGCTTCCTCCTTCATCAAGATCCACCCCACCTTGGTGAGAAGCAAAAAATTCAAATTAGATATCTTTTTAACTCCCAAACCTCCTCTACTCTTAGGTTTACAAACCATTTCCCAGTTTTCCAAGCTTAACCTACTCTTGTCAGTTCCTCCTGATGAAAGGAAGTTACATTGTATTTTCTCCAATTTATCAACCATACACTGAGTAATTTAGAATAGTGATAGGAAATACATAGGTAAACCCTAGAGGCATGAAATCAAAAGTTGAATCTTACTCGTACTACTTAGAGTTTTACCTTTCCACCAAATCAACTTCTTTTCCATTTTCTCTAGGATGGTATTCCAAAAATTGTTACTTTAAACATCTTTCAGCATCAAGGGTAGGCCCAGACACATGTTAGCTAACACAACAATATTACACCCCAAAATATTTATGATCCTTCACTAATTATTCTGAGTATTTAAGAACACCTTACTTTTATCTAGATTAATTTTCTATCCCACATTGACTGCGTAAACCTTGAGGACAAACTTCCAAGCTCTAGCTTCACCCATAGAGGATTCCCTAGTTAGGAAGGTGTCATCTACAAACTACTGGATCACCTCTAGTGGAAGCATGGATGGAAGCTTAATACCTTCAATCACCCCCCCTTAAATCTTTCTCAAGAATGCCCTTGCCAGCACTTCAACAACCATGATAAACATGTAAGGGAAGATAAGGTCTCCCTATCTTAGTCCCCTCTCCCCAACAAAGTTCCCCCAAGGTGAACCATTCACCATCACTAAGTAATTAATAGTTTTGACCATTGATTTTACCATCCTTATAACCTTTTCACTAAAACCAATTTTAACCATAAATTCATACAAGAAAGTTCAGTTGATCCTATCATAAGCTTTAGAGATGTCAAGTTTCAAAGCCATACCCAAATTACCACTCTTCTCCATAGAGTGAAGCACGTCATGAGTGGTTATGGCTTCATCAAGGATTTGGCATCCTGGGAAAAACCCATGCTAGGTCTTCCCTATGAATTTATGCAGTAGTGGTTTTAACCTATTCACCATAATTTTAGAGAAAATCTTATAAGTAATGTTACAAAGGCTAATCAACCTAAAATTAGAGAGGGCCCCTAGGTGTTTAACCTTTGGGATCAAGGCAATAAACATTTTATTAAGCTACTTGAGAAGCTTCCTTGTTCTAAAAAAGTCACGAGCTGCCCAAAGTAGATCCAATTTAACTACATCCAAATTTTTTGGAAGAAAGTCATGGGAAACCATCTGCAATTGTGGATTTGTAGTCTTTCATAGAGAAGACAGCTCTGCGGACTTCCTCCTTACTGAGCAACTATATTACTTCCTCATTCTCTTCTATAGAAATCACGTTGGACATGGAGTTAATCAGCCATCATCTATCTTCCTCCTTGATATTTCCTTGCTCCTGCAAATAAGAGTTCTTGAAGTAAGCAGTTGCTTAGTTGCCTATTTCTTTAGTTTTAGTGAGCTTCTATTACTATATGTTAGATTCAGGTGTAGATCAATCATATAATTGACTAAAGAGTTTGATCTAATTTTCATTGTCTACCTAGAACATTTACATATAGTCTAGCTCATTTCAATAATTGAAATCATTAACTTATTTTTTATTTTGATTTTTTTTTAAATCTCTAAAAATTCAAAATTATTCTAGATTTTAGAATTCTTGAATTTACAATCCTTTGATGATTGATATTTTTGAATGACTTCTAGAACATTTTCTAAAGTAAAATTTTATATTTTACTACATTTTAAAATTATCTAATGATTCTTTTAAATACATATAAATTATTATTTAAAACTTAATTTTTATCTTAAATTTTTTTAAATTTTATTATAAATTATAATTAATATTAATATATAACTTACATTTAGTAATGATATGATCTCAATTTTTTAGCTTTTCCATAATTTGATTACTCAAAAATAAAGTGGAATTCATTTAAATATATATATAATCTTCTTTAATAGATTATATATTTTTTATAATATTATCTAGCACTTTTGTAATTTATTTCATAGGGTTTTAGTCTACAAATGATAATTAAAGAAGTGAGGATACGCAATACAATTTTCATATAGAGAGGATCACCTCTTTATTTTTTAATATGTTGATAATAGAGCACTCTAAATAATTAGAAACTATTTGGAAATGTTCATGGAAGTTGAAGATTGATGATTTATATAGGATCACTCTATGTCCATTTAGTGTAGGATGTACTAAAAGTAATTTATCTAGAAATTAGATTACAAGTTTTGGTAAATTTGTAAATTGAAAATTGAAAAGCAATATGAGGCAAGAGCTCTATAGGTTGTAGTATTCGTAAAATCTTGAAAATTTAACAACACCATAATTAAGAGAGAATTCATGTTTATTAATGCCAATTTTGAAATCAACATATGAAATAATGGAAGATTATAAACATGCTAAAAAAATGTAAGTTGTCATTAATGTTGGAATTGGACAAATTATAACTGAAAAATAATACTATAAAAGGAACAAAAAAAAGGAAAATTACACACACACACAATAGTGTACATAATTAGTGGATTGTTGCAACAACAAAGCCATTATTAATCTCAATGAAGAGTACATAACATAGGTATGGAAAATAAAGTTGGGAGAGTTTTTTGTTTTTTTTTGTATATGATGATTAATTATTGTAGTAGCCTCTATTATATATATTGGATGAAATTCATAAACATCTAATGAAATGAAAGTTAAACATCTCATTATGGATGATGGTCTATAAAATGATAAATAACACTTGGAGGCTAGTTGGTAGGTAATTAGAATTTTTTTTGAGAAACTTAGTGAATAAGATGGTGCTAAACATTACCAATTTCATTCTACCCCATAATGCTTACTTAGTGATGCCTAATAAATCTCTCATATTAATTTAAACCATTTCTTTAAAATCTCTTTCACAACTCAATGTACTAGTTACTACTACTTTTATAAATTGTAGTTCAATGAGTCCATTTTCTACAAGATTTCTCATGAAATGTCATCTATTATCCATATACGTAGCTCAAATGTTAAAAAATGGTTTCTTGAGTCATTATTAGAAAAATATATGTTTCTTTATATTTTTATTCTCTTAAATATACTAGTACTTAGGTAAACAAAATTTCTTGATATTTTGTTCATGTTACTATAATAAACTATGCTTTCATTGATGACAATGATACTATTGAAGATTTCTTTAATCACCAAGAAATCGGACTTGATTCCAAATTTAATAAATGTCCTAATATTATTCTCTTATCATCAATTTACATCCTATCCAATCAATATTGATCAATCTAGTCAATCACAAGTTCTTAATTGATATATATCTAAGTATTTTTTTTACAAAGTAGACATGAATCTAAATATCTAAACCAGACTAATCGCATGTGCAAGATGTCAGGTCTAGTTGTTATAAGATACATTTAAGAGGAATGACTATGTCTCCAAATAGTTTTCTAAACAAATCTTTATAGTAGCATCATGTTTGTTAAATATTATATTTAACACACAACAATATATTCATTGCTTGGTATTTATTCATCCAAACTTATCGCTTGCATCAAATTTATACTTTTCTTATGAAATAATAGAAATACCATTTATTTTTCTAATTTTTATTGCAAGAAATTAATGTGTGAAATCTAAATCTTCCATTTCTACGTTGTATTTATCATTTCATTCATAAACTCTTTTGATAATGCTTTGCTATTTATTCTATAAAGTTTTGTATAAATTTGAAGCAAATGAAGTCATTAGATGTAATTTTCTTATTCTATTGGTAAATGTCAAGTTAGGTATATTGGTAAACATCACACTAACAACACATGTTAACATTTTCTAGAGGTAGATGAAGGATTTATTAAAAAGTTTGAAATGTTAAAGCTTCTAGATGTTAAAACATAGATTTATATTTTGAATTAGTTTTTGATGCCCTTTTATTGTTCTTGTATATATACATACAATACAACTCATGAAAAAAATATAATGTTATATGATGAACTTGATTATAGAAAGTATTCTCTAATGACTCTATTTTCTCCTTATATACAATGTTCTTACTCTTTCTCTATGAATTGCTTTTTCATTCACACTCTTTCAAAAACAGCATGCATCTATTACACTCTAATGCTTCCTTCTTTTAATGAACAGGTATCAAAGCACCAAGATGGAGATGTTAAAAATCAAAGGGTTAGTAGCTATGATAATTTGTTGTAGAATAAAGTGACTAGAGCATAAGGCTAGGTAGGAGTGAAGGAGATTGAATTTTTAAGGTGAATTAGTAGTGTTTGTATGTTGTATAGATAGAAGGTGAAATAATAGTGTCTATAGTTTCCAAAGATAAAAGGAGGCCTAGTAATATTTAACCTATATAAATAAAGAAATAAAACATGGAGTGTTTCTAAAGAGAATTTCATGTAATAAAGTAAGGTCATAGTGGCTATTGTAGAATCATTGAATAATTTTCATGTTCAAATAGATGTATCAAGTCTTCCTAGTTGGCCTTACTCTCTCATGACATTGGTTGATGCAATGTAGAAGAACCATTGATGTTCATCATCATTTACCTAAATTGTGCTATGAAAGTCAAGCATAAGATACAATTTCATTTTATAAATGTATAGGAGTTGGTGCATTTTGGTTTGAATTCAGTTGTGTTTGTTTAAGTCCTAGTAAGGCTCTGTTAGCCACTTGGTCAAACAAGAGTCAAAGGTTACATCTTTATGAAATTTGGACATATGATGAAATATTGTTATTTTTATGTTCCATTTAGATCCCTTAGTCAATTCTTTATGGGTCTTAACTTGGCTGGGTTGGAAAATGCACTAATGTTCAATAAATGAAAAAAAAAAAACAAAGTTGTAAAGTGTAATCTTTGAGAAGTTAAAAAATCACAAGGTTGTTTCCTCATGGGAAGCCTTGATGTAATTTGAAGGGGTATATTTTAAGCATATTTTTAAGGGAGGAAGCAATTTTGAATAAGTTAATAAAGATACATAATAAGAATTTGGTGGGAATCTATAATGTGTCAACATGTAAGTTCACTATTTAACCTGCTCAAAGTTATTAATTTATTTCTCGTCATTGTTAGGATGTAAATAAAGGTATTTTTTATTGTATTTAGCATATATTGACAACATATTTCTTAATTTCTAGTGAGTTCTTTAAATTGATTAGATTTAGTTGTTAATGTGATAGTAAGACTAATACTTAGGGCTTAGTTTAAATGGGTTGTCTCTCACCTCAAATGACTATAATAATGAAGTTTTGTGGAGCAAAGATAGGTAGTCTATGAAATATATTATATACATCTATACTAAAACACATTTCTTCCCACCATGATCATAATAGGCTCCATTATTTAGACTAGGCATTTTAGTATTTTTGCAATCAAAGATAAAATTTTAGATTACATCATCTATTACAAGCACATTTTTGTCTTTTAATGATAAGGGGCCAAAGCCAAGATTAAATATTATTATTATTTTCATTAATTATTAATATTATTTATTCAAATCGAATAGACTCAAACCTAAATCCTCCCAGATAAGAGACTCACAATTTACCACTATCTTCTAGGTTCTTTCCTTATTAAGAGTAATATTATAATATTAAAATAATAATTAATAATAAATAAAATATTAATATACTATATAAAAATAAATAATATTATTGTCTAGTAATTTTAAAATAGGTAAAATTAAATAGTAATAAAACTATAATGATGAATAAATAAACAAAATCTACTACATGAGAGAATATTATACAAAGTACATAGGTAAATAAAGAATATAATATAAAATAATCAAAGTTAATTAAATCTAATGAAATGTCAAGAGATATGTAATAAGGAGAAATAACTTATTGAAAATAAGATATAAAGGGGAGGAGAATTTACTTAAAACAATAGGGAGGAAGAGAAGAAGATAGGGGTTAAAGAAGGATTAAGATGAAAGTAATGTGAAAGAAAATAAGGAAATGAATTTCCCAAAATGTATAAAAGGAGAAAAGATGTGACTCTTCAAAGATTTTGTAATTATTAATTATTGTGACACTTCAAAAATAATTAACTATTAAGTTTAAGGAATTTTCCAAAGGTTAATGATTAAGAAGGATTCTGACGTTTTGGAAGGGGTTAAATTACGAAGATTTGGTACTTTTCGAAAGGATTGCAATAACGAAGGATTGTAATTTTTTGAAAGGATAACTATGATGAAATGTTGTAACTTTGAAAAGGAGGGTAAACTATGGAGGGACACAACTCCTTAAGAACATTATTAAAATGTGTGAAATTTTAATTATATAGGAGGGCAAACCCAATCCATATATATGATGTGCAATGCATCAATTCTTGAAATTAACCAATACATGGTTATAGTAGGAAACCAAGTCAATTAATACCAAAGAAACATTAAAATGATATCATAGAAAGACTCATGGCAACCTATGAGTGATAGATAATTCAAGATGATCAAAGAGACCAAGGAGTATTATAAATAGAAAGAAAAAACTTGTCACCACCATGAGTGCACAATTAAAAACTAATTAAAAATCCTCAATGGAATGACATGATGCAAGGAGAAACACAAATTGAAGTACAAGATGTAGAATAAATTCAACTTAAACCCAACCAACACTCCCTGCCCAAAGATGCACACTGAAGCTACACATAAATTAATGAAACTGCAAAGAACACAAGGCAAGATGCAATGTATTTATAGGTATAATTATTTAAATTCACATGTAAAGAAACAACAAGATGGTCGACTATGATTCCTTTTGGATTGTGGCCTTATACAAAGAAATAATTTTACAATCTTAGAGCCTTATCTTGCATATTCTATCTTATTTTCCCTAAGGATTCTTTCTTCCCTATGGCTAACCAAGAATATTTTATAACCAGCTATGCCACAAGTTAGGTAGTCAAGAATTTAATTACTCTATACATCCATACTTGGAAGAGTATATTGAGATTTATGCAAAGAACAATATGAGATGATGTGCACTTAAAGGTAGGTCCGCATATGCATTAGGAGTCAACTCGCAATTGTGTAAGATGTCATCTAATCAACAAAAGCCTCACCAACTAGAACAAAAGAATACACTGGATGAAAATAGCAAGAAATTATGACCACAAAGAATGATACAAAACTTTAGAAATATAGAACATAATAACTTGTGCATGTATACACTTAAAAATTGTCAAGTCAATAAATTAAATATTTCAATATTTAACTAATTATTTTCTATGTTAGCTTTAATAAATTATTGAAATTATTAAACTAATTCACTTTTTGTAAATTAATTAAGTATTTTTATCATTAAATAATATTATTCTTCTAAAAGGAAAGAGCCTAGGACACAACAGGAAATTGTGAACCTCTTAAATGAGAGGTCTTGGGTTCAAATCTACTCGAGCTTAACTAATAATAATAATTAACCTTTGCTTCAATCTCTTATCAATCAAAAAAAATATAAATATTCTATTAGTATTAATAAACTATTTAATTTATTAAGATAATTAATATAAGTTAGTTACACTATCCTAAGTCTTCTAAATAATCCTATTAACTAATTTATTTAAATTGATTAACTATCCACTGACTTAAATGAGTAAGTCTTTTAGTCCACCTAGTCTCATGTGCCTCCTAATATTTGTACCAATTTAATTAATTTTAATTAATTATTAAAATTACTATTTATCCCCACACATGTGTCCTATTTTATGGGCTAAAAGAGGTTATGTGGCCTTGTCTTCTTAAGTGTCTAAGATACATGTCTCTAAGTGACCAAGTATTCTTTCACTTCCTCTACTAACCTTTAGTTGGTTAATCCAGCTCATGTAGTGAACATTGACACATGAGACACCTACCCATAGAGTCCTCCTTGAATCTAGAGTCCTCTCAAGAAGTCTTGATGAGATGTTTGCCAAGTCTCTTTCCTCCACCTAACTTTTCTCTCACATCTCAACTAAGTCCTTGACTTCCTCCATTGCTTCAACTATGTCAATCTCATCCATCTATGTGTCCTAAATTGTCTCTCCACCATCAAATGTTTCCACCTAGGCTAGGGTCTTCCTAGATTCTATAAAGGAAACCTCCATTCCATCATATGAATAACTAGATTTGGAACTAAAGAATGGACTAGATTTTGCATTTTGAAGTAGTATTACACTTAGAATCATAATTAGAAATTTAAAAGCTCATAAGCAATTATTCATCAAATCCATAGGTGTTCATGTCTAATCTCCACTAGAATCTTAATTCTTCCATCCATACATCACCACTAGAATTTTTCATCGTAGGATCATTTGATAAGATCTTGCATGTAATGGCCCGCCAAGGAATCCAAAGAATTAACCTAGAATTTCACTAAGTTTGGAAGCCTTTTTTTTTTTTTTTTTTACATGAAAGTAAATACCACTTATACACAATAACGGAAGCAATAGCAATAACCATTTAAAAGTAGACATAACATACATAATAGGTTACATTCTTTAAAGATCCCTTAATGTTGAATCAGATCTAAATCAAATAACATTATTGAATCCATCTAATGCAACAACCACATGAAATAATAATGATAAGTCCAATGTTTATACATTACATTTCTAAATTCTCAATCATCCACTGTACATGTCACAGGGTATGAAAGGCTTAAAAGAATATACATATGTGAAATAAGGTACATCATCCTATTCTAATCCATGATACATCAAAGTAAAGATAACCATATGATACACATGATACATCATCATAGAAGATATATACATCCATCATAAAGATCAAACATAATAATCTAAGTGCACAGTTCCTCCCAATCGTTAATAGCATCATTAGACCATTGTGGATCCTAGCCATCCCTCCATGCATAACATTCCAAATCATCGAGGAGATCATCGGTATTAACATAGTAGGAATGTCACTCCTAAGTCATACTACATCATATGTAGAAACTAATTTAACATACAAAGTAAAGCATAAGATACCATCATCTAACATATGTAAATCATCAATAAAAGCATACATATCCACCATCATAAAGGACACATCAGCCATGATGTCTCAAATGGATCTCAAATGATAAGAGTGGAAAAACACTACCACCCAACCGCGTAGAACCTAAGTGGTCTACTCCCACTATGCTAAGGAGATAATCTCAAGTCCCAAATAGGTTATCAAAATCACATAGCATAAATACTCTCTAAGTCCAAGAATCCTAAAAGTATACTAACTCAAAGGTTCCAATCACAAAATGACATCTAATCCCCAGAGGCACATAATGACATGTAGGAAACCTACTATGCAAGTGAGAAAGTGTCATCGCATATATCATGTAGAAGTTACCCTGGCAGTTAGCTAAACTCCACAAGTCCCTACTGATCCTCATACAGCCACAAGTATCCTCTCATACTGACAAGGCATACTATGGAATGCAAGGTCACAACCAAGCGTTCTCTCTACTCCCATCCTAGTCTATACAAGCACTCGAGGCATGGGCAAGAACAAAACAATTATACAAGCACTCGAGGCATGGGCAAGAACAAAACACTACAAGTAGATAACCTACCCTAAGCTCATGGAATCATAAATCACCCCAGTCCTATACAAGCGACTAGAAAGAAAAATCAAAAGATAATCCAAAATAAGAACATCAAATATCCACAATAATATCATCAAATCTCCATGAGCAACTAAAAAGCATCCATAGAAAATCATGACCACAACAGTTCTTTATTGGCAACTGAAGCATCACTAATAATCAAAAGTATCCGTTGGTTCTCAATAACCAAAATATATCTCAAATCATACTGATCGAAGACTCCAAAATCATTGAGTCAAAACATGTCACAACATGACATCATAAATCAACATTTCAGTCCCATCATGGTGATTGGAAAATATACCAAGGATAACTGATCGGTGACTCGAAAATGGTTAATTCAAGTGTCTCAACTATAACAATCAGCAATTACAAACATTACATAGAGCATTCCATCACATAACCATGGTCGGGTTGATAAAGATCAGAAATAAGACATCATCATGACATCACAATCATAACCCCTGACCCTTTGGTAGACGTCCTATAACTGGTCAACACTAGTCAACCCAAAACCAAAAATAGAAACATAAAGAATACACAATGCAAGCACATGTTTTGGTTTGCTAAAATTACATCATTGAATTAAATGTGGAGGTCTCAGTTTTCGTTTTCAAATCTAGATATCAAGTGGAGAAATTGCACGTTTTACCTAACCAATTTATTTGTTTGATAGATAAAAGTTTCTCTCCAAAACCATTAGACTCGATTTTCTAAATGACCTAATAATATTTTTTTTATTTAGACATTTTTTGAAAATGACCCTTATCGAATTCCAATAGTCAATTAGCAATTCTAATGAATCTGATGTTATCAATTCTATTTAAATTTTGAAAAATTCAAAATTCATACTGCAAAGTCGAAATTCATATTGCAAAGCCAAAGTAACATATAAATTAATCCCCCCTCCCACTGCCGCAGTATGCAAAACCTACGATCACAGGCGCTACCTCGACAGTGGGTACGTAGTACCCCTATCGTCGCAATCCTATGACAGTAGGCCTTTGCCTCCATAGGGGTATGGGTACAAATCATGCCCAATGCAAATTTATTATATATATATATATATATATATATATAACATTTTTAATAAAATGTTTCCCATCGATGCGATTTACGATTTGATTTTTCAATAAAGGTTTTCTTCACTGCGATTTGTGATATTTGATTATATATATATATTTACATATGTATATATATAATTAAATAAAAATTATTATCAAGCATGATAGCATATATGTATATATTTATATATACATATTATATATATATATATATATATATATATATATATATATATATATATATATATATACACATATATGCAGATTTGCATAATTTTAAAAGAGAACAAATACTTATTTTATTCTATTTTTTAAATAACAAGGGTTTTCCAAATCTAAGAATTTCCTATAAACTATTTGTTCTCTAAATTAACCCAATTAATTTTCTAATGGATTTGGCTATAATTTAAACCCTAGCCCCCTGTTCTCTTCAAATCTATGCATATAAGGTTTTCTCAAATAAATTTTAACTACCCATATTGAAAAATGCATACAACCAAAATAGGAAAAACCCTTAGAAAACATATGGAAGACACGAAGAAGATAGGAAGTGCAAGATGCAGAAATAACATGGATAAAATCACAAGAGTCTACCTGGATTCTGATGCTAATTCACTTTTTCTTAGAAAACTTGTAGAGCAAGTTCTCGCCCTTTTCCAAAGTTCCTGAGTCCTCTAATGCTCCAAAATGCTCTCCCACGCTATGTCTAAGCTTCTAGGAATGCCTGAATATAATGGACTCTCAAGGAGCACCTAGAATATCTCTAGAGACAACTAGAAGGTGTCACCAACTAAGCATGCATCTTTTCAAACCTTCTATATGAGTCATAAGGTTGTAGACACCATGTGCTTAATTGGTGCACTAACCCCCGTGTTGTTGACATATGAGAATTCAAAAAGGTGCATTAACTCCTAGGCAAGCTTATAACTCTTATTTAATTTTTTATAACTTTCATTTTAATTTTAATAACTTTTATTATTATTATTTATTTATTACTTTATTATTATTTTATAATTATTATTAATTTTTTATTTCTAATTTTCTTTTATTTAATTCTTTTTTCTCAATTAATACTCATTTAATTAATTATAGTCAAAATATTAAAGATCATGATATTATATTAATTTTCTCGAATAATTAATTTTGTTAATTAAATATATTTATTCAAGACTTAATAAATAGAAAATTCACATTAAACCTCCAAGATAAAATATGAAAACCCATCATAGAACAATTCACACACAATCAGTCTAAAGGGTTAAAAATCACGAAATATGTCATCCGACACATTTGAAAGGTAAAATATCCAGATATTTGTCCTATCTCTCTAGGACAATGGTTTTAAGGGTTTGGGATTTGGACTTGAGAATTTATCTCCCTTATCTTATCATTGAGATAGTGTAATAGGGTACGCTCATCCTGGCAATTCAGGAAAGTCGATACCCGATAGTTGCAACCTGCATAAAAACCATGCATGTACATAAAATATATATAATGCTAAGCTAAACAGGCAATGGTAGGAAGTGGTGCATCATGTAGATCCTGACTAGCGAGTGACTATGACTCCCTTCCTTAACCACATTAGAAATGTCATACAATAAGAACAAACATGCAAACCATACACATGCAAGTATGGGGTAAGTATCCATAATAAAACGTATGAGATAATAAACCATCTAACTAATCATTATCAATAACTGAAAGCAATGTAATGATCATCATGCATACATGAAATGTAAAGTCTAAATGATCTCATCGTATATCAACTGAATCCATAACATAATATCTGATAGTCTCAAAACAATACTACTAATCCATCAACATAAAACTAGTCTAACATAGTCTAATAATAATAGCAACAATGTGTCCAGAAAAAAATGTGAATGAGGGCAGTCACTACACTGCATTGAAGTTTACAATCTCCAAAACCTTGAAGCATCTTAAAGAAGGGAGCTTATCACAATATGTGGGCACAAGAAATAGGAAACTCAATGTTAGGAGAATAATGTAGGCACATTACAACTAGTAAGGAAAGGTAAATATCCAATTTTGACTTGTAATCCTTCATTGTGTCCATATATATATATATATATATATATAATTAAGTTGTTAGGGTTTGTCACTAATTTCTATATATGTTTTTGGCATCCACCATGGGCCCAACCCCCAAACTTTGATCTTTAACTTTTTACATGTGCACATGACACATAAGTTGTATTAGTTCATGGGTATGTGCAAGATCATGGTCAACCAAACTATACTCTTAAGTGGTAATTAAAAATCAAAAAATTAGGGTTATGTCAACTTGACATGCAATTTTATACTTATTATTAACTTTATATCAAAAGGTTGAGAGAAAAGAATCTCTAGAAAATTGAATCTAGTTTCTAAACTACTAGGACTTATCTCAAAAAAAAAAAAAATTGATTGTTCAAAATTTTGAATTTTAATGCAATATTAAAAAAAATTTAGAAGAAAAATAAGAAGTAGATGTATGTCTGACCACCTTAATCAAAGACAAATGATAATATTTTTTAATAATATTCTAGATATAAGTAGTAGACTCATGCCTAGATGTGACGCATAATTTTGGGTATTTTTATTCTAAATAAATAATTAATGATTAATTTTTTACTTTAGTATTATTGGAAATAAAAAACTCTCGTGTCTGACCACCTTAACTAATTCAAAACTCTTCAAAACTCAATTTTTCATTTTTTTTCCTTATAGTATAAGAAACATAGAATGTGATGCATCTTTTGGATTTGAAAAATGTTGTACCATTTGAAAGTTATAGCTATTTTTCAAGTAGTGTGTCAGTCAACACTTTATACATAAATCCAATAGAAAATAAGTTATAATTACGTGCTAAACTCATAATTTGGCAAACCTTACATTTATGGAAAGATAAGAAAATTCTTAATAAACCCTTTTTATTTCATCAAATTTTGGTGAAAAAAAAATCATCAGCTACATGTTTAGAGTAAAAATCACATAAAAACAAGCCAAAAACACATTTTTTTGGATGTTTTTAAAGTTAAGCATATAGGGTTGGTATCAAAAGATGTAGTATATCTTATAAAGATATTAATTTTTTTCATTTAGTATCAGGGTGGGTTGGAAAAAAGTTGGAATAAATTTTGAAATGGTTTGAGATATTTCAAAACTCCATATTTTTCAAATCGCCACTTTTTAGCACACCATGATCTTGCACATACCCACATCTATTATGTAGATGTGTACATTCATTCATTTCCCTATTCTTGCATGTATGTTTGTGCATTTTTTCTACCTTCTTTCACTTTTATTAGTTTTTATCACACATCTATTCATCATGCACATTAGTTCATTATGTGCATCTATTATCTAGAAAGTCATATTTATTTATCAAAAACTTACATTCATTTATTTTGTACTTTCATTTCATATTTTTGTGTTTGTTTCTTTCTACCATATATGTCTTAATTCTACACTTTTGTTTATTTTTATTGCACTCTATACTAATGAACTATACATTCATTTTAGTAGTAAGATTTTCAAAAAATTTCTATTTGTATTTTAGATTTTTAACATTTTCATGAGTTTCTATTCATTCTGGAAGTTTTCTAGATTTATTTTGTAGGACATTGTATAGAAGGCATGTCAAAAATATATTTGATTGTCCCTTTGTTTGTAGGTTTGTATAAGGGGTTGTTAAATGAAAACCATAAGCTTGATTTGGGCTTAAAATACAACATTCTCTCTTTAATTTCATGTCAATTGTGTCTTGTAGAATAGCTATGTTCTATATTTTTCAAAATTTTAGTACAAAAAATAATCCTCTCCCCTTGTCATTTGTAGATCCTAGGTGAAAGAAAAACTTTACACTAATCTTTACAAGGCCTGCCTCCCAAGATTTTCTTTAGTAGAGCCAGTGAGAGAAAATGCCCAAAGTGATAATGGGCTAATGCCAAGTGATCCACTACAAATAAAAATCCATTAGGACAAAAGTTTCATGGAGTGGTTGTAATAATATTTTATTAGGATAACGAAAGCATTTGAAAGCACAACCTTCCAAATAGATGCACTTACTAAATACTTTATCAAGTATATTATCAAAAAGCTTTTATCCATTGGTGCTAAGGGTCAATAAAGACATCTCATATCTATCATGGATTTTTTTTGGGGTAATGGTTCACTCAGATTTCTTCACCTTGGATTTCATATCTTGGTGTACCCTAGACATGAGTGCATTGTAAGGGGAAGCATGTTCCTCCAAGCTACCATTTTATTCACATTGAGTTGGCATGGTTTGACCTAGTCAAAGTAGGAATTCAATAGATATTGTCATGAAAAACATAGGATTATGGTGTGTTGTGCATTGCATTTTAGAAACACTTATAGGGGACCATATATACTATTTTATGTCTGTGCATATTCTTTTGCCAAAAATCAGACAAAACCATAAGAGAAATATAATGTCACAATCAAAACAAAATTTTCCAAATTCCATCAGAGTTACACATGTTCCTCCAAGAAACCGTTATATTTGTGCATTTATTGTTGGATACAATTGTTAATTGTGTATTTTCTTTGATGTTACACAAATGTCATATTAGTCATTAGACAGAGTCTATCAAGCTCAGATGATCTACAAAGCAATTTACAGTGTCTACTAAATGTTCCTAAACATAACAAAGAAAAGCTAATGTTTAACAAGCTCACTCAGTTATCAAAGGAAAAGTGGCAGACAGATAGCTTCTACCAAGCTCCCAAGGTTAACAAATAAAAGCTAATGTTTACCAAGCTCACTCGATTATCAAAGGAAAAGTGGCAGAGAGTTAGCTTCTACCAAGGTCACAAGGCTAACAAAGAAAAGCTAATGTTTATCAAGCTCACTTGGTTATCAAAGGAAAAGTGGCAGAGAGTTAGCTTCTACCGAGATCCCAAGGTTAACAAAGAAAAGCTAATGTTAACTGAGCTCACTCGGTTATCAAAGGAAAAGTGGCAGAGAGTTAGCTTCTACTGAGCTCCCAAGGTTAACAAAGAAAAGCTAATGTTTACCGAGCTCACTCGATTATCAAAGGAAAAGTGGCAGAGAGTTAGCTTTTACCGAGCTCCAAAGGTCAGCAAAGGAAGATCAATGCTAACTAAGTTCACTCGGTCTCCAAAGGATTTTTGCAGGGTTTGCAGTGTTTACTGAGCTTCACTTGGTTAACACTAGAAAACCATGATGGAGCAGTGGTTACCGAGTTGGGTCAGCCAGCGAAGGATTTTATTATTTTAATATTAAGTTCAATTGTTCCATGCAGCCGACCGATGTAATGATTCTTTTAGTTGTTGTAACTTATATTTGAGCCAACTTGATAATCTAAAAGGTATATATTTAGATGTTCAAGTCATGAATTAAAGTGTGAATATGAATATGGATAAGGATGGAATAAGCGAATTGAGAAAATTCTAATGAAGGATTAGATATCCTGGAGGAGATGCAAAGTTGTATCCGATCAGCTAGGATCCAGTAAAAGTAGAACAGAGATCTATAATCAGAAAAAGATAAGTTGCATAGCATTCAAGTCATCTCATCATTGCTTTCTAATCATGGTAATAGTGAATCTAGAATCTCTTTACAGAGTTGGTTTAATAGCCATTTTGTAAATCCTCTAATAAGGTGGGAGTTCAATTGAATTGTTTTCAAAAACTCTAACCAAACCACTCCTAACAAGGTGATTAAATCCTCTAACAAGGTCACACCTAACAGTGTGTTTTGTAACCTTTAATAGGGTTCGCTCCTAATAGGGCTCACTTCAGAAGAGTGAAAATTGGTGACTAGTTACTTGGTGGTTTTTCCCATATTGGGTTTCCACATTAAATCTGGTGTCTCTTGTGTTCATTTATTTTAATCTGTGTAAGCATATTAATGACTATGAATTCTAGATAATCAGTAATTAATTAATCTACTGAGTTACAGTATTCCTGCACTGTTTACTGAGTATCAACAGTATGTAAAGACATCTAAGGGATTTATTTTTGTGGTAACTAATTCACCCCTCCCCTCTTAGTTACTTCATCTATATTTCCAACAATTGGTATTAGAGCTTTTGGTGCTTGCGAGATAAGATTTCAAGGATCTAAGTGAAAGATCAAGATGTCTTATAAGAGGGAAATTCCAAGACTTAATAGGGACAACTTCTCACATGGCAAGGGCTGATGAGACTTCATCTAGCTTCTATTGGAGATACAAGACTAAAATATCTTGATGAAAAATATGTAGAACCATCTGGTACACTATCTGTCAATGATATTGTTGAAAAGAAGACCCACAACATTATGATGATAGATATAGCATTTGCTGTGAGTTATGAAGAATTTGATGACATTAAGGACTGAAAATCTACCTTTGAAATGTGGGAAAAGCTAAAAGAAATCTATGGAGGAGATGATAATGTAAGAAGAGCCAAAGCAAAAAGTCTAAGAGGACAATTTGATCAAATGAGGATGAGAGAGGATGAAAACATCGCAAAATATGTTGAAAGAGTCAAAGCATGTGTCAGTGTGATCAAAGCATCTAGAGGAGATATCAAGGAAGAGATAGTTATAAGTAAAGTTCTTAGAACTCTACTTCCCATCTATGCCATCAGAGTTTCTACAATTCAAAAAAGAAGATGTGAAGCAAATCATAAGATAAATCTAGAGGTCATAGTTGGAAGACTAACTTCATTTGAACTAGACAACTTTGACAACTATGTTTCAGCTTCCAAAAACATTGAGTCAGCATTTGAAGCCAAGGTTTCACTCAAGGAGAAAAGTAAAAAGAAAAAGGAATCTTAGTCAGGAAGTGAAGATGAATTAAACCAAAGTTCAAACAGTGATCTTGAAGTGATTGAAGCTCTACTAGCAAGGAAATACTCTAGAGGCAGAGGTAAATTTAAAGGTAAAGTTCCTCCAATCTTCTTTTCATGTGAAGAAGTTGGTCATATTGCTACTAGGTGCCCAAACAAGCAGAACAAAGATGACAAGAAAACTTACAAGTACAATGGCAAGAAAGACTTCAAATCATTCAAAGATAAAGGTAAGAAAGCATGTCTTATGGCTAAAGATTCTAATGATTCTAATGATGAAGAAGAAGATGAAATTGTCCACATTGCTATGAAAGATGAATCTAATATTGATAAGGAAATGGCACTCATTTCTCGTATGAGAAAAAATGATACATGGATCATAGATAGTGGTTCTCATCACATGACTAGTGATAAAACTAAATTTGAATACTTTGAAAACTATGATGGTGGCAGTGTAAGATTTGGTAACAATGAACCTTGTTGTATAAAAGGAAAAGGAAGAATCTCTCTAACCAAAGAACTTAGATGTGATCATGCCTATTGGGTAGAAGGACTAAAGCATAATTTTTTAAGTGTGGCATAGCTACTCAATAATGGATTCAAAGTAGAATTCATGCATGGAAAAGCAAGACATTTGGATGGAAAAGGAAAACAGATTGGATCAGGCACTCAAACAAAAGGTAACTTATTTTATCTTGAACTTGGTGAATGTTGATGTTTTATTGCTCAATTTAAAGAAAGTTGGTTATGGCATAAAAGGTTGTGTCATGTCAATTTTGATAACTTGGTAAAGATAAGAAAATTCAAGAAAGTAAGAGGCACTCCTAACATAAAGAAACCTAAGGTTTGTCTATGCAAGAATTGTCAGATTGGTAAAATGGGAAAGACCAGTTTTAAAAGTAAAAACTATCAGTCAGAAGATATATTAGAAATTGTGCATACTAATTTATGTGGACCCATTGGAATTGAAAGCTATAATGGAGAAAAGTTCTTCATTCTTCTTGTTGATGATTACTCAAGAATGATGACTATCATGTATCTCAGGAACAAATCAGAAGCATTTGAGAAATTCAAACGGTATTTGGCTAGAGTAGAAAAGGAAACAGGAAAAAGATTGAAATGCTTGAGGTCAGATAGAGGAGGAGAATTCATTTCACATGAGTTCAATAACTTTTGCATTGAAAGAGGAATCAAAAGACAGGTATCAGCCCCTGGAACTCCTGAACAAAATAGAATAGCTAAAAGGAGGAATAAATCTATCATGGATTGTGCAAGAACCCTAATCATTGAAGAGAACATTGCTATCAAATACTAGAAGGAAGATATCAACACTGCAATTCATACCTTGAATCGAGTATAGCTTAAAAAGGACTCATTCAAAACTCCCTATGAGCTATGGTATGGCTACAAACCTAATGTAAGCTATCTAAAAGTATTTGGAAGTAAATGTTACATTTTGAAAGAATCTAGAAAAGGAAAATTTGATGTAAAAGGTGATGAAGGAATATTTTTGGGATACTCTTGCAAAAGTAAAGCATATAGATGTTTGAACCTGTCTACTTACAAAGTCATAGAAAGTGCACATGTGAAAGTTGATGAGTTGTAGAAAGGACTGAAGAAGAAAGCAAAAGGGAACTAGAAGATTATAGAAGGTTTATTTTCACTGAACCTAATATAGTACCAGTCAATCAGGAATCTTCTACTCCTGAGTCATCAGTAACTGAGTTACAAGTAGTTCAAACCAAGCTACAACAACTCGAGTTACATTCAGATGCTACTGATCAAGTGTCTACCGAGTCTGAAGGATCTAAGCCAATATCTATCGAGCTAGAATAGCCAGAACCTAAAATTGAAGTACAAGAGGATAACAATGAAATTCTTTCAAAAGGCAAGGAACCTGTATTAGCAAAATATGTTAGGAGACATCATTCAGCAGATCAAATTATTGGAGATAAATCTAAAGGAACCATGACAAGAAGCAAGTTGAAAGCTACTTGTTTACTTGCTGATTTTGAACTTAGAAATATTAATGATGCATTGGGAAATGATAGTTGGATTGAAGCTATGAATGAAGAGATAGAACAGATAGAGAAAAATAAGACATAGACTCTTGTACCTAGGCCTAAAGATAAAAATGTGATTGGAACTAAGAGGGTATTAAGAAACAAGTTGGATGAAGGTGGTAAGGTATCAAGAAACAAAGCAAGACTAGTATGCAAAGGTTATGCTCAAGAAGAAGGAATAGACTATGTAGAAACTTTTGATCCTGTTGTAAGATTGGAAGGAGTCAGAACCTTACTATCATATGCTGCACATAAAGGATTCAAAGTTTATCAGATGGATGTCAAGTCAACATTTCTCAATGGTATACTAGATGAAGAGGTTTACATTGAACAACTTGAAGGTTTTGTTGATCTAGATAAGAAGAACATTGTCTGCAAATTACACAAGGCATTGTATGGTCTGAAACAAGCCCCTAGAGCATGGTATGAAAGATTGCATGATTATTTTATTCAAATTGATTTTCAAAGAACTAATGATAATAGTAGTTTGTATATAAAGGAAGGACCAAATAATAAGATTGTTTTGGTGGAAATATTTGTAGATGATACTGTTTTCACAGGGAATGATGATCTATGCAAAGAATTTTTAGAGCAAATGAACAAAGAATTTAAAATGTTTGTGTTTGGTGAAATCAAATTATTTGTTGGTCTTCAAATTCAGCAGAATAAAAATGGTATCTACATCACTTAATCAAAATACATCAAGGAGATATTAAAAAAGTTTGGTATGGAAGATTGTAAACCAGTTGGGACTCCTATGTGTACTGGATTAAAACTTACCAAGTAAGATGAATCAAAAGAAGTAGATCAAACATTGTATCAATCTATGATTGGAAAGTTGCAGTATGTAGTTCATACTAGGCCAGATATTGCCCTTGCAGTTGGTATTGTAGCAAGATTTTCAGCAAAACCAAGAGAAAATCACATGATGGAAATCAAAAGAATAATGAGATATTTGAAAGGAACTAAAGATTATGGTTTATGGTACAAATTTGGAGGTAATCTAGATTTGAAAGTGTTTACTAATGCTGATTGGGCAGGAAACTTTGATGATAGAATAAGTACAAGTGGAGGAGCATTGTTTCTTGGAATGAGGTTGGTTTCTTGGACAAGCAAAAAAAAAAATTGTACATCCCAATCTACAGCAAAGGCATAGTATGTTGTTGTAGCAGTAAACTATTCTAATATTGTTTGGTTTAAATAGTTGTTGGGAGGCATGAAGATAGAAAACTTTGGCTTAGATCCTTGAAAACAAAGAACTAGTTGTTATGTTCTGTGATAATACAATTGCAATCAACATATCTAAGAATCCAGTGATGCATTCCAAAACCAAGCACATTGCAATAAAATATTATTTTGTCAAAGAATTGGTGCAATACAAGGAGATCAGATTGGAATATGTTCATACAAAGGAACAAATTCCTAACATATTCACAAAGCCATTACCTAAGGATGCATTCTTGTATCTAAGAGGTAAGTTAGGGGTCACTCCCCTATCTGAAGTTCACTAAAATGAAGTTTTAGTGATGCATCAACACATACCAAGTAAAAAATCTATCAGTTGATGTAGCATAATCTGGACATATTGCATATGAATTAGTACTCAACGTAATTAAAATTCATTTGAGTTGCGTTTCCTTTGGCATATGTTGTCAAAGAGGGAGAGTTTTACTGTCATATCTTTATGAAATTTGTTTGAAAGGAAGAAGTTTTCTTTGAGAAGAATATGTTTTTCTTCACAAAAAGAGATTACTGAAAGAGGGAGAGTTGTCTATTTAATAAAGAAAGTTGTTTTAACAGAAAAATGCTTGTTAGACTTGTTTTCAATTTCATTCTGCGATGACATGTTGTGTTGCCATCAATGCCAAAGAGGGACATTGTTGGATATAATTGTGTATTGTGTATTGTCTTTGATGTTACACAAATGTCATATCAGTCATTACACAAAGTATACTGAGCTTATATGATCTGCAAAGCAATTTACAGTGTCTATCGAACGTTCCTAAACATAACAAAGAAAAGCTAATGTTTACCAAGCTCACTTAGTTATCAAAAGAAAAGTGGCAAAGAGTTAGCTTCTACCAAGCTCCCAAGGTTAACAAAGAAAAGCTAATGTTTACCAAGCTCACTCGATTATCAAAGTAAAAGTGGCAGAGAGTTAGCTTCTACTGAGTTCCCAAGGTTAACAAAGAAAAGCTAATGTTTACCGAGCTCACTTGGTTATCAAAGGAAAAGTGGCAGAGAGTTAGCTTCTATAGAGCTCCCAAGGTTAACAAAGAAAAGCTAATGTTTATCGAGCTCACTCAATTATCAAAGGAAAAGTGGCAAAGAGTTAGCTTATACCAAGCTCCCAAGGTTAATAAAGAAAATCTAATGTTTATCAAGCTCACTCGGTTATCAAAGGAAAAGTGGCAGAGAGTTAGCTTTTACCGAGCTCCAAAGGTTAGCAAAGGAAGATTAGTGCTAACTAAGTTCACGCAATATCCAAAGGATTTTTGTAGGGTTTGCAGTATTTACCAAGCTTCACTTGGTTAACACTAGAAAACCATGTTAGAGCAGTGGTTACTGAGCTGGGTCAGCCAGCGAAGGATTTTATTATTTTAATATTAAGTTCAATTGTTCCATGCAGCCGACTGATGTAATGATTATTTTAGTTGTTGTAACTTATATTTGAGCTGACTTGATAATCTAAAAGGTATATATTTAGATGTTCAAGTCATGAATTAAAGTGTGAATATGAATATGGATAAGGACGGAATAAGTGAATTGAGCGAATTCTGATGAAGGATTAGATATCTTGGAGGAGATCCAAAATTGTATTCGATCAACTAGGATCCAGTAAAAGTAGAATAGAGATCTATAATAAACAAAAGATAAGTTGCATATCATTCAGGTCATCTCATTGTTGCTTTCTAATCATAGTAACAGTGAATCTAGAATCTCTTAACAGAGTTGGTTTAACAGCCATTTTGTAAATCCTCTAACAAGGTGGCAATTCAGTTCAATTGTTCTCAAGACCTCTAACCAAGACACTCCTAACAGGGTCATTAGATCCTCTAACAAGGTCACACCTAATAGTGTGTTTTGTAACCTTTAACAAGGTTGGCTCCTAACAGGGCTCACTTCAGAAGAGTGAAAATTGTTGACTAGTTACTTGGTGGTTTTTCCCATATTGGGTTTCCACGTTAAATTTGGTGTCTCTTGTGTTCATTTATTTTAATCTTTGCAAGCATATTAATGACTATGAATGCTAGATAATCAATAATTAATTAATCTATCGAGTTACAGTATTCTTGCACTATTTACTGAGTATCAACAGTATGTATATGCAATATTTCATCTATATTTCCAACATTTATAATATTAGTATCTGCAATATGTCACTCTTATATACACATTTTTTTAGTTTATTTGTGCATTTCTACATATTTGTGATGAAGAACTTCAGAGATGTTTTCAAGAGCAATAGAAAATACTTCTAGCTACCCAATTAATTTGTCTTTTTAGTTCCATTAACAATTGAAACTTCTAGAAAATGAAAATACTAATTTGAACATCATGTATCATTTTACTTCCTTCTAGTATACCATATTAAAATTCTAAAAATACACACCATCCAATTTCAAGGTTTGAAATAATCTATCATACTAAGTTTCCTTATCAAGATTTATCATCCTTTATCTATAAGCTTACTTAGATTGGCATTTTGAATCCTCTTTGTCAACATTATTTCACATACCTATCTCATATAGACTTAGAGTTGCATTTGTCTACATCTAAATTATCAGAACTTTAGCAAATCCTTCAACCAACATCTACATTTTTACATTTTATGGTAGTTCAAACTAGAGCTCAAAAACTAAAAACCCAACAACAAGAAGCTAGAATGGAAGAAACAAATGTATATGAGAATCCTTGGCCCAAAGAAACTATTATGTCCTCTAGATACTCAATGGATGATGAACTAACTAAAGAAAAAATTAATGAAGCCATGAAAAATCCTTGGTTTCAAAAGACAATGGAAAAGATATTAGACCTAGTTATAGAGTGAAACTTCATGGTACTTGTGAAACAAGGTGTCAAGATTCCTAATGATTTTGATCTCAATCAACTTAGGACCACTTTTAGTAGCCAAGGACCCATTCAAAAAAGGTTCAACCTCACAAGGTCATTTGCCATCAAGTGATCCTTTGCAATAAAATAGTGTATCTTCACATGGACTTGTTCAACAAAGCCTATCTTTTCAAGGTCCTTTATTAGGTTCAACATCCCAAGGGTTAATCTAACAAGATACTACTCAACAAGGTTAGACCCAACAAGGTCCTATTCTACCAATTGTTACCTTACAAGGACCTCCTCAACAAGGTGTATAAAAAAATGGTCCTATTCCACCAATTGCAACCTTACAAGGACCTTGTCAACAAGGTTATACCTAGCAAGGTTCTAGTCTACTAATTGTAACCTTAGAAAGACCTCATGAATAGGATTATACCCAACATAGATCTCCTCAACAAGGTCTAACCCAACAAGGTCCTAGTACACAACACATAACCTTACAAGGTCCTTCCAAAAAAAAAATATTAACATATCAAGGGTGTTATCAACAAGGAATGAACCCACGAGGTAATACACAACAAGGTTATCTATGTAACATGTTTCTTCTCAAGGTTATGCTCAATAAATACCTACACAATATGTTCAATCTAGATCCTTTCCAACAACAAAATCCATCATTCCAAGGACCTCATCAATAAGCTTACAATCTTCTTGGTATGAACAGTTGTAGTCCAAATCCACAAGGAATCATTAATCAAGGAAATGCAAAATGTTAACATACATTATCATTAGACCATGGGTATGTGTAGGATCATGGTTAACCAAAGTATGCTCTTAAGTGGAAATAAAAGATTATCAAATCAAGGTTATGTCATCTTGACTTGCAATTTTGTAATTTTTATAAAATTTTATATCAAAAAATTGAGAGAAAAGAATCTCTAGGGAATTGAATTTAGTCTTGAAACAACTAAGTTTTATCTGAAAATGAATAAAATTCACTGGTCAAAGTTTTGAATTTTCATGCAATAGTACAAAAATTTTAGGACAAAAATAAGAAGTAGACATATGTCTAACCACCTTAATCAAAATAAAATGATAATATTTGTTTATAAAATTATTTGAGGCATTTGAGTGTTGATCTTAGATTGGTTTTGACAAGTGAGTGTCAACATAGATAAGCCATTTACTTAGTTCATGGTGAACTAGTAATACATAACAAGCCCATTATGTAAATATTAGACCATGTAGAGTTGCAACGAGTTTTGAGTCACTCATGTGCTAAGTCACTCTAGTGTAGAGATAGACCATGCCGAGTGATTCAAGTGCCAAGTAAATAATGGATGCCAAGTAGTACAGGTGTCGAGTTACAAGTAGAAATACAATGTAATAACATGCAACCAATCAAAAAATGGGAAGGTTTAAATGGAAAAATGGATGAATCTCAGTCATAGACTCATACCTAACCCTACACCAAAAAGTCTTCTTAAGAAGGATGAAGCCCTAAACTTTTCATGAGTGTACAAGGGGTGAATGATTGAATTGGAAGAGCTAAAATGATAATTTGTAAAGCATTCAAGGTGAATTAGTAGTAGGAGTGAATTGCAGAATCAGTTATAGAAGAACAAAGGATAGAGAAGGATAGAACTTTGATACATTAGATCATGAAGGATCAATCAAAGATTGTGGCGAGGTGATCTGTTATTAGGCAATTAAGTGCCAACCACAGGATCTATGCTGAGACATTTTAATAGGTGATTTCAATTAAATGATGAATGCCAATTATGAACTACATTGTTATTTTAATAATATTATTATTAATTTATATAAAATATTTATTTATTATTTAAATTATATGCTAAAATGGGGACATGACAGTCCTCCCCTCTTGAATTTGGTTGTCCTCAAGCAATTGATATGATCCTCATAGGCTAGATTCATCCTCTTTCCTACATATGTGTTAAACACTTACAAAGTAAACATGTTAATACATAATAGCATGTACAAGAACATATGAATGAAGACACAAAGTAGACACATTAATGCATGAAGACATGAAGAAGACATGAAGCAAACACATTGATGCATGAAGACACAACGTAGACACATAGTATACATGTTAAAACCTTGCTTACAAATTGAAAGAAGAAAAAGTAAGAAAATGTTTTACCACCTTGATCATGAATGTTGTGCTCCTTTCCCCTATCTCAAAATCAAAAGTTAGATTGGAAATGCATATTTTCTATAGCTAGTACTATAATAGGGTGTATCATTCCATAGTGGATGGAAGATTTACTGCCGCTCTGAGTTTGGACACACTCAGCTTGGAGCTCCCTCAGATTTTTAATCCATATTGGGATTCTCGTGCCCCAATGCATTTGATTTACTCCTCCCCCTATGCACACTCCCTACCCACTAGGAACATGCTTAATTTTGACATGGATGGGAGATTTACTATGGCTCTAAGTTTGGACATGCTCAGCTTGGGGCTCCCTCAAACCTTTAATCCATATTGGGATTCTCGCGCCCCAACACAACCAATTTACTCCTCCCCCTATGCATACTCCCTACCCACTAGGAACATGCCTAATTTTGACGTGGATGGAAGATTTACTACAGCTTTGAGTTTGGACACGCTCAACTTAGGGCTCCCTCAGACCTTAGTCCATATTGGGATTCATTTTGCCCAAACACGACCAATTTACTCCTCACCTTGTACACACTCCCTATCCAACTCCAAGGATAACACAATAGTTCTTGTGTATTCATCCATTAATTTCCAATAGTATTATCCCCACATCTTTACTCAATATAGTTTAACATAAAAATTAGATCCTTTAAATACAATATAGATTAAATGTATAATAGACTTTCTATTTATGTAATTCAATCTATATCCATTAAACATATTATTTTATAATCAAATATTTAGCTTTTGATAAAAGATTTCCTTTTCAAATAGTGAGTAACTCATACTTAGCAATCTAACTCTTTACCAATATCTAATTTATATACAATTAATTCTAATCAATTCCCAATCTATATTAAATATCATAAACATGCGAATCTAGTAATAAAGAGATGAATCAATACTTACCTTGCAATTAATATTATTATGAAACATAATGCAGCAATAGATGATTTCTACAAAAAGTGCTCATCTCATCATGGTACAACTTTTGATGAGTCTATGGAGCTTGTCAGATGTTGTGCTACAAAGTTCAAGCACCTTACCCCTTCTATCCTTGTTGTCAAAGGTCATAATTTTACAGAAGATTTAGCATCACTATTACCAACCCTCCTCTGGCTACGATGCATCAACTTTCTAGATGTAGCTCTTTCGTCATGGCTTTTGTTGCAGAATTTGAGAGTTTTAGAGCTTCCAAATGGTATACAATTAGGAGAATTGTGGAATGACTCTGGATGTAAGAATTTTTCTTTGCTTTGTCAATGTTTATAGAATCATGTTTCCTTAGTTGTTTTATAACATTTTCACGATTTCTTTTGAATCAAAATGCAACGTGACTGCAGCCTCCATCACAATCCTATTCTCTCAATGGATGGGCTCCCTCCTTAAGAAGGGTTTCAACAATTTTTCAATGGCCTCCACTTGTAGCTTTATGTAGTGCTATTTGACCCAGCATGTTTGGTGCCTCAACATAATTCCTATGCTCTTGTTTGGAAATCATAGAAAGAAGCTTTTCTACCATGTGTAAAGGACTCATCTGGCTGAAATCTCACCAAAACTTTATTTGTACCTTGTTCTCTTGAAATGGAATAGTATAAAGTAGAAGGATCATCATGAGGTCCAACTACTACATAATATACAGGATTCTATCCATCATGATCCTTGCCATCCATGAGATTTCTATTAGCCAGTATTAGCTTACCACAAATATCATTCCATCCAAGGAAGGCTACCACGTAAAGCACGTTTTCTCTGAATTTATCAACCCCTAATGCCTTTCCCCAGTTTATAATACCTTGTTTTTTTATCAAACAACAACTTTTCAATAATATTCAATGCCACATCCTCAACAATGTAGTGGAGTGCTATCCTTCCAGGGACAATAAGATGTCTTAAATGTTTCAAAAAGATCACTTAATATGCTGCCTCAAGAAAACTCTATTGCAATGAAATTGTGGAAGATTGCAAAGAAATTATGTTTTGCAAGATGCTATGACTTCTATGGAAGAAGCATGCACAAAAAATCTTTGATAAAATGCCTTCACACAACCTCTTGCGGCTCTAGCTAGAAGTCTCGTAGAAGTATTTTAAAAGGAAATATGCAACCAAGATAATACTATCACATATTCAATGTACTAGTTCGAGTAGATATTGCTAGGATGATACAAAGTTTACTAATAGAAGAGATGGTAATATTCCAAATACATTTATCTGGGGATATACACATTATTCTATAGAAGCTCTGTGTGTGAGAGTGGACAAGTATGAATTCACAATCATTGACAAGTATTCCTTTGGTACATTTACATAGTTCAATATATTGCTATTTTTTCGCCAAGATATATCGAATCCCCTTGGTGCTTGGAAGAACTTCGGTTGATGATTGAAAGCCATCATAAAATTATTCCCCTCTTTTATCATGTTCATCCTCGAGATCTTAGGGGATAGAGAACTATCATGGGACTTTATTTCAAGGATTTGAAGAGATTAGAAAATAAAGTAGACGGCAACAAAAGTGAATACGATTGTAGCACAATCCAACAGTGGAGACAAGCTCTCCAACAAGCCTGCAATATTTCAGGGTTCGAGTTGGACTCAAAGTCTTTCAACAGTAAGACATAATGTACCTGCGTATGAATTAGGGTATTTATACTAGATTAAGCCTTCTAACTTGAGTTTTTGATACATTGTTTTTGTTATAAATGGAGAAATCAGGCACCAAGGAAAGCTCATGGAAAGTATTATAGTTAATATTATGGAGTATGTTCGAATGGAGCTGCTGAACATTCCTGATAAGGCTTATTCTCTTTTTTGGTTTTTCATAACCTTTTATTCACAGGATGGCAGGATTATGCTCTGATACCATTTGTAATCACCCCTTTTTGGTCATTCATTTATTTATCCTTTTTTTGTTTATTTGTATGGTATTTTAATATTTTTTTCTCTCTGATGCCTTCTTACCAAAATTTGCATTCTATATAAAAAACTTTCAATTCTAAGAGTTGTCTTTTCAATATAATAGTTATATTATATTAATAATAATATAATTATATTATTTATTTATTTAAATTAATATTATTATTTATATTGAAATCACAAAATATTATATTAATTATTTATTTATATTAATATCACAAAATATATTATATCAATATTTATATTATAATATACATTAATTTAATAATGTATCAACTATATTATTAAATTATAATACTTTATTAATATAGTACATTGCTACATATCTTAACCATAATTAGATTATTATTATTATTATTATATGATATGTATGGTATTAATATATGATTATAATGTAATATTACTTTATAAAATATTATTATTTTAATATTATTATTAATATTACTTTATAAAAAATTATTATTTTAATATTATTATTATTATTAATTTATATAAAATATTTATTTATTATTTAAACTATATGCTAAAATGGGGACATGACATAATATCAATGGATGCCGAGTGATTCTAAAAATGGTTGATGCTAAGCTTATAGTTGTACAAGCACTAAGCATTAAATGCAAGGTTTTTGAATAGCATATGATCATTTTATGCTCATTATTCATCAATTCAAATTAGAGCAAGAGTGAGAAAACTTAAAGGTGATTTAGAAACCTATTCAAGACATTTGCAAAGATTTTAGTGAAGATCTCACACCGGCATACGGATTTCACAAGGTATATATCACAAGCTAAGGTACACAATTTTACTTTGTATAAACCCTAGTTTGATAAATGGCATCTAGCGTGAAAAATGTAGAAGGGAAAGAGGTTTTGAATGTTCATCTTGTTAGTAATGAAGTCAAAAAACCTATGTTTAAAGGCCATTCCTAACATAGCTTACAACGAGATCCTTCTAGTGCCTTATCCATGATCTCACCGAATGTTATAGTGGTGCAAGATATAAGAAGATGTTATAATTGTAAAATTAGTAGTATTAAAAATCAGAGAAGCATATGATAGGTTATGTAAAAATGGTGTTCTAAAGGAAAAGTATAAAATCATTGAGAATAATCGTTTAACACATGCCCTAGATTTTCCTAGTGTATTTAAAACTAAATGGATTATGAGCATAATACATGATGAATCTTTATGGCTAGAGGGTGGACCGATTAAGATTACCAAAAGAATAATTCATAGGGTTACTGGCTACCCAACCCTAGATCAACCCAAGACTCTAAGGAGTGATTCCAAGGAAGTAATAGAGAAAAACACTGGAGCAAAATGGAATAAAAGAGGCATGACAATGGATATTATTACTGATCCATTGTTGAACTTTTTCATTAGGATAATCTCTCATAAAATCCATCAATCTAGTAGATTGAATTGTGCACCCTGTATTGATGTGGATGTTGGCTACAAAATTGTAAAGAAAGATCATACATATGATCTGGCTAAGCTTCAACTACAACAACTGATGGAAAATCTTGGAGCAATTAGAAAGACCAAGATTGATCAATGCAAATTTGATTCAATTCTAGCTTGCATAATCTTTTATTTGTAGAATATGTTTCCATCTTTTCCTACTATAGGTTGGAAAAAAAATTGGTCAATAGAAGTGTAGATTAATGAATTCATTGAACAAATGGGAAACAACATTAAGACATTGATGACAAGTTATTTTGAAGATTTCAAGAAATCAATGAAGCAAAGAATGAGGATACCTATTTCATTGGTTGAGGAACATTATAATGATATATATTTTTTGGTTCATGTGGATTACACTTTTGTGCAAGCAACCACACCAAGTGTGAGATGGTTAAGAACACTTGGGTATGAAATTAATATTGATAAGCTTCAACATCCATCACAACACTCCTAGTATAGCAAGTGGGAAAAAGTGAAAATATATTTGGCAACTATGAAATGGTTAAATCAAAGATTACCATGGAGTTGAAAATTTCTTCCACACTCAAGAAGAATGATAAGCTGGTCAAGAAGCTAAAAACCAAATTTGGTGAGGGTGATGACGAGGAAGAAGAGGAAGAGGATGAAAAGGATGAAGAGGAAGAACAAGAACAAAGTAAAGCACCTCTTTCACTAACTCAAGGCATGGGAGAGGATAAGGAAGAGGAGAAAATAGAAGGAGTTGAGGGAGAAGAAGCTGACGAAGCACCCACTCATGCCAAGGCAAAGAAGAGAAAGGCTAAGACATAGCGAGTGGCTAAGGTAAAGAAAAGTTTTAAACAAAACCCAGCCAAGCCAACAACAACTACCACTAGAGAAATCACATGAGCAACAACACAAAAGGCTAAGGAGAAATCCAAGCAAACAAAGCAAGGTGGCAAATTTCTTAAGAAATAGAGAAGAAAATATGTTGCACAGCCTAATTTGGATGAAGAAAGGATTGAATCAAATGATATAAGCCAATTCAAAGTGGTAAGTCACAAACCACTCTCTGATCTTGAAAATTTGTTTGAAAATGTGAAGAATAATGTAGATTTATCTCATTTTAGACATGTAAATTTTGATGAATTGGGAAAAGAGGAGAAAAATCTAGTGCAAGAAGTCCTATATGCAATGATGTCAAAATTTAAGACAACGCCATTAGAATTTTCCAACTCAATACCCAAGAGACTATATGACTTAGTTGAACAAAAATGGCATTATTGTTTAAATTTGGAAACATGGAGTTAGATTTACACCTAAATGTAGAGCCTTCAACATTCTTCAAAATAATATTGAAGATGTGGTAAATAAATCAACCCAAATATGGAAAATTATCTTTGGGTTCACCACTATAAAATAAGGAGAAGCTAACCCTTTTGAAGGTAAAGATGATGATAAGGATGAAGATGACAAAGATTATGACAAGGAAAATGATGATAAGGAAGATGATACAATGGGGGAGGAAACTGAAAAGGAAAATTGATGATAAGGCAACAACTGAACAATAGCAAGATAAATAGAGTGTACAAGATACACAAGTGTCAAGTGTTAGTCCCCCGCATGACATAGTCAAGTCTACTAAAACTATTATTGTTAAGCATTTCTCTAATCTTTCAGCTCAGAACATCAATCCCTCAACTGTAAAAGAATTAAAGAATATATTGGACCAATCCTCACTATAGGCTAAGCTATTTGATAATCTAGTTTTGCTCAATATAGATGAAAACCAAAAGCTAGTAACTAATCTCACAAGGGAGAAGATGAATCCACAAGAACCACCTTCTATCATCCCTTTAGCTACTCTAGTATAACCTTTGACCCAAACAATAGTAGATACATCTACTAAGGTTAATAAACTTGTTAAAATTGACATAGTTGAGTAGAAGAAAACTAAAAAAGAAGAGAAAGATACTACTAATGAAAAATAGAAACTAGGATAGATAGATTCATCTATACCTAAAGTACAATAACAAGGTGCTAGTCATGTCATTGTAATAGACAAGATCAAATCTAAAGAGAGTGAGGAAATACCCAAAGTGAATAGAAAAGAGGTCATCCAAGCATTGGTATCTCTACCAACATCTAGCACTCCACCTGCACAATCTCTTTAGAAGCCAAGCATGGAAGCTATACCATTGCAAATCTTAGTGCTAGGCTCTAGCTCTTCAAAAGTTGAAAAGGTAGTTCACTATGGATATATCACTCTTGATGAAGATATTGTTATACCTAAGTTTGATTATGATACGATGATATTATTTCAAATAGGCATTTTGCAACAAGCCTTGGAGAAGAAAAAGAATCAAGAAATGCTTAGGAGAGAACATAAGTAGAAGCAAGCAATTGAAGACATTAAAGACATATTTCTGGATTTATTTAGTTTGCCAACTCTTGAAGAGACCAAGCCACTACTAGAACAACTATTAGATATAATCGAAAAGGCCAATAATGAAGACATTAATACTAATGCTAAACTCTTAGAATGTATGAAAAGAAATTCCAGAGAAACGTAAATGAGAAGATATTTGGTGCTATAGCACTCAATCAAGTTGCATTGGTATAAAAGGCTAAGGATGTGAAGGAGGTACTTGAGAATATATTCTCATTATACACCAAATTGTGTGACCCTAAACTCTTCATCGAATAGACCAAACATCATATTTTGAGCCTAGAGAGAAATCTCAACATATCAAGTACAAGGTTACCTCAAAATCCTACTTAGAGTGAGAAGCATTTTCATATATTGCTTCAAAAACAATGTAAATTAGCCACATTAATAGTAGAAGAGGATAGTGTAAGAGCCAAATTGACATGTATATAGGCATCCCTTAGCCCACATATGGAGATATTATACAAGGAACTAGGTTATGTCGAGACTCTACTGAAGAAAGAAACCAATCTTTCTACCTTATATGGCCTAGTACACGTACCTTAGATGGCCTAGTACACCTTGTTACTGAGCTTACAATCCAAATCAAGTCACTAGATGTTGCATGTGACAACTAGGACGCAACTCTTAAAATCATAATGGAATTCCATAAATCATTTTTGAAAAAACACACTATACGCATATTGCCCATTTGACATAAGTGTCAAAAGGGGGAAGAAATATCCATAAGGGAGAAATATAATTGGGGGAGATAAATCAAGGAAGAAATAAAAAAAGGGGAAGCCTATTAGTAAAGTTATATCATTGGGATGATATACATTTTTGAGATATTTTTGAGATTCATTTTTGGAAAGAAAAATTAGTAAAAAGATAAAAATATCAGCTATGATAGAGCATAGCATATGAAAGAGTATTAGATCAAATGAAAGAGTATCAAATACAATGCATTGAAGTGAGAGAGGAGCACAGATTTTGGATACAAAACAAACACATTAACTTAGGGGGAGTTATCAATTTTGAGGTATATAGGTTTTGCAAAATTTTGAAATTTTGTGAAGTTTTGTATATAAGTTGAGTCATGGATGTGTTATTCTCAAGAAGATAAGATTGATTATTGTATATTTAAAGTGCTTTTGACACTCATTTTAAAAGGGGAGATTGTTGATCTCAGATTGGTTTTGACAAGTGAGTGTCAACACACTTAAACCATTTACTTAGTTCATTACAAACTAGTAATACATGATGAGCACATGTAAATATTAGACCATGCTGAGTTGCAATGAGTGTCGAGCCACTCATGTGTCAAGTCACTCTAGTGCCGAGTAGATAAACCATGCTGAGTGATTCAAATGCCAAGTAAATAGTGGATGCCAAGTAGTACAGGTGCTAAGTTAGAAGCAGAAATACAATGTATGCTAAGTATTAGAGACTTAATATGTCAAGTGACATAGTTTGGATATATTTGTTTGTAATAGCACAAACAATTATGTAAACCATTTCTGAGCTAATTTAAGGATAGATTAGGATCTTTTGGAGATAAGAATGAATCTATATGTGGACTCCCTATGTAATAAAATGCAACCAATCAAAAAATGGGAAGGTTTAAGGGGAAAAATGGATGAATCTTAGTCATAAATTCATAACTAACTATAAGCCACTAGAGCCTTTTTAAGAAGGACAAAGCCCTAAACATTGCACAAGTGTACAAGGGGTGAATGATCAAATTGGAAAAGTGAACAAGGTAGTTTTCAAAGCATTCAAGGTGACTTAGTAGTAAGAGTGAATTACATAATCAAATAGAGGAGAACAAAGGATAGAGAAGGATACAAAATTGATATATCAGATCGTGAAGGATCAATCAAAGATTGTGTAGAGGTGATTTGTTATTAGGAAAGTAAGTGCCAACTACAGGATCTATGCTAAGACATTTTAATAGGTGATTTTAGTCAAATATCTTAATAGAGTAGTCTTAACATGCTGTATGAAATCCTTTAACAGTGTGCTTACTTAATTGTAAGTTGAAGTCCTCTAACCAAGCACACTTCTAACGGGGTGTTGAAATCCTCTAACAAGGTGGAACATAATAGTCTTTGTAAGCCTTTAATAGGGCATTCCTTTCATAGAGTAGACTAGTAGACCATGATTCATGGTCAAACCATTGTAAGCCTTTAATAGGGCATTCCTTTCATAGAGTAGACTAGTAGACTGCTGTAGGAGTGAAGATTGGTGGGTATCATCCCCAGCCTAGTTTTACCTTGTCATTTTGAGGGTTTTTGGGTAATCATATCCGGTTTTGTGTGTGTGTTTAATTACATGTTTACATGATTGATGCATATGCTTTACATGTTATATCAGTATATTAATGCTTGTGATGAATGAATGGTGAAAGTTTTATGGGTTCAAGTTTAAACTCCTGATTCACCCCCCCACCCCCCAGAAGTTTACTCTCTTCCCACTTGTAATTCCAACATTCATAACTACATATGTTTTAGATTGCCACTTTTTTGCACACCATGATCCTACACATACCCACTCTAGTATAATAGATCCAAATGCTTCAACAACAAATCCCATAAATTCAAATTGAATCTTCAACCAAGAGGTACACCTTAGAAGACATATTTGTAGACCATTTTGATAAAATTTTGGTCACAATTTTATTTCCACCTCATTTTGAGGTTACCAAATTTGACAAATACAAAGGGAACATGGATCCACAAGACCATGGTAGGGAATTCAGTGCTACCTACATTGAAGTATCTCATGATGAGACTTACCTTATGAGACTATTTCCATGAAGTTTGGGAGGCCCAACTATGGAATGGTTTTCTATGTTACCACTTAGTATCAAGTCCTTTAATGAGCTAGTTGATATGCTTGTCACACACTATTCTTATAACATTAGAAATAAAGTTACAATGTTAGACCTTTTCAATACAAAACAAAATAATGTGGAACCATTCTTACCTTCTTGCAAAGATGATGTCACCTTTGTCAAAATATCCATGAATCATTCCTCAATCAAAATATATGGATATCCTTATACAAAATATTACATCATACATGAGCTATAGAGTAGAACTATAATATCCACCAAACTTCAAAATTATCATTGAAAATGGTGTGAAATTTGAAGATGTTATGCTTTGAAGGAGACTTAAAAATACACAAAAGATAATGCCAGCTCTTCAAATCTCAACAACAAGAACTAAAATACCAACAATGAGCAATCCAAATATTGGAATTAAAAATAACATTGTGAGTGATGGAGTAGTAGATAATCAAATTATCAAGACATCAGAACTAGTACTAAATCTAGGAAACAAATCTACTACTCCTTAAAAAAATCAAAATATCAAGACATCAGAACTAGTACTAAATCTAGGAAATAAATCTACTACTCCTTAAAAAAATTAAAATGCTCAAGATGTCACAAAAAATCAACAAAATAATCAGTCTTTCATGAGAACATCTTTCAGACCCACGAAAAGAACATTTACTCCTATAGGTGAATCTCTAAAATCAGCGTTGAGGAAGTTAATCACTTGGAAACTTATAACACTTCCTGAAATGAAAGGTTATCAACCAAAAGTTTAACCATCATGATGGAATGATGGTGATTATTTTTATTTCCATAGAGGAAAATGACATAAAATGAATCATTATCGAAGGTTAAAGAATGCGATATAATATTTGATTAACAATGGTGAAGTAAATATTGATAGGCATACATCAAATAAGACACATAATGCATTCAAATATCCACTTCTATATCATGATAAAGGAAATTCTTTCAACAAGAATAATGAAAATCAAGCCACTTATAATACTACATCCAACACATAAATTAACAATGTCTTTAAATGTGATCCTTCTTAGTATTATACCAATGTCATTACCTTTCATGGCAAAGATGAGTCCAAACAATTTAATGCTACAACTAGGACTCAAGCTAAGGACACACTACAAGGTGTCTCATCCAAATTGTCTATGTCTCAAAAAAAATTCTCTATGTACCAAATTCTATACCCAGGATGTTAAACTAATACAACATTTTAGATTAATTAAAGAAAACACCAACCCCGATATCTATATTACAACTTTTCTAATTGTTAACATCACATAGAGAAATTCTTCAAAATCTCTTTTAGAGACCAATATACCCACAAATCTAGATCATGAGCAATTCCAAGCTATGGTGGGATATTTGACCATGCCACATTTCTCATCCTTTACTAAAAATTATGATCTTGTCATTCACCAATATCATAATACTCCACTCCACATTGAAGTCTTTTTATAGAATCATAAAATTAAAAGAGTTCTTATAGATGGAGAGCTGGCTTGAATATTTGTACTCTAAAACTATTTCTTGCATTAGAATGTTCTGAAAATGTAGTAGATCTTGAAAATAAAATCGCAATTAAAGCTTATTATGAACAAGAAAGGACATCTAAAGGATCATTGGTATTACCTATTAGAGTTGTTCATTTGGTCAAAGATGTACCTTGTCAAGTTGTCAATACAAAACTAGCCTACAATATTATTTTAGGACCTCCTTGGATTCACTCTATACATTATGTGCCTTAAACAGTTCAATATTGTCTAAAATTCTTTCATGGTAGATAAGATATAAAAATTAAAGACAATCCCAATCCTTTTCAATATTACAAAACCTCAAAATCATCAATAGACTATCTAATACCATAAAATTGAGTTATATCGACATCCCTCAATCATGATCCTTGAAATATAGCATTTACATCCAAGTCATCACATATTAAATTTGTTGTCAATGAAATGAGCATGGGAGAATATACCTTGGAGAAAAAAAATTGTATTACAAAATTACCCCTATCTCCTAGATCATATAGAAGATCTTTGATAACAAAACAATAGTTCGAACCCCCTCCAACTACTAGTTTCGGCACTTTTTTGAGTGGAGGCATATTAAGGGATGAAGAAAATGAAGAAAATGTTGAGCAATTCATTTACAAAGAAAAGAAACAAGAGTAAATCACATATGAACATATATCTCTTGAACATTATGGAGAATGATATAATATCTCGGTAAAATTGGGATACAAAGGAAGTGGACCTACTGGCTTACAAAGAGAAGGTGTCCTACAACTCATTTTGAAGAAACCAAATTATCAGAGAGATACCACAGGTTTGGGATATAGACTGGACCAAATATGTGAAATAAAAGGAACATAAAAGGTCACCATATAAATTTTTAATTAAATTAGAGATAAATAAGAAGATATTGATTCTCGTGAAGGTGATCCCAATGTTTGTGAATGGGATGAGGTATCTATTATGACTAAAGATAAGAAAATTTTAAAAAAATAGACTTATAGTAATCCATAACATGAGGGAGAAATTTCACAATCAAACTCATTAGAGTTAATCGAAATATTATAAAAATCATGACAATCCTAAAGAAAGAGAGGTTTATCAAGTATGAGACATTTCAAATTAAAGTATAGAAATAGAGCTTGTCAATAAATTCCTAAACATTGAGAATTTCTATATTAATACCATTAACACCTTTGAACATGACCCAAGAGATCCCTTATCACTATTACATCCTACACTTATCAACTGGGCTTCACCTCCTATTCCTAAGCTTGATGTTTTCAATAATGATGACACAATCATAGATTATCTTGAGATCAAAGATCATTTACCATGGGGATATCATAAGGAAGGGTTCTCTATTGAAATAAATGGCATGGCTTATTTCAATGACAATGCCAATCCTTTTTGTCCTAAAAACCTAAAAATAATCAAGAGACCTAGTGGTGAAAATCATTTTGTAGTAGTATTAAATCACAAAATAGTGAAAAGAAAAGATGTATCTAAGGGTGAAAACCTCTCTGAGGCACCTAAAGATGAAATTATTGACATTCTATCTTATTATTCATATCGAGAGAAATCAAAAATGTATATTGAACCAACAATGCCTGTCAACATTGGAACAAAAGAATCTCAACACATCCTAAAGGTAGTTGCATCTTTTTTAGAGTTAGAAAGAGATGAGTTTCTAAAAATTTTAATTTATAAACAAATTAAGTTTACATGGTCATTTTCTAATATGTCAAGATTATATCCAAATCTCATAATGCACCATTTATCTATATCTCTAGGGGTTGAACCAGTGAAACAAAAACTCAAAAATTTCCATCCACATGTAGCACTCTTAGTCAAAGTTGAATAAACATAAAATTTGGATGCAAACTTTATTAGAGCATTTGATTATGAAGAGTGGATATCAAACATTATTCTTATTTCACAACTAGACAAATTTATCAGGGTAATCATTGATTATGGACATCTAAACAAAACTTGCCCAAAAGATTATTTTTCTTTACCAAACATTGACACTATTGTAGATTTTACAAATGGAAATGAAATGCTATCTTTGATTGATTGATATTATAGTTATAATCAAATCAAAAGTGTATCAAAAGATCAAGAGAACATTGCTTGTAGATGTTCTTGGGGTACTTATTGCTTGATTTTCATACCTTTTGGTCTAGAAAATGTAGGCACTCCATATCAGAGGGCTATGACTATATATTTTCATGGCATGTGCATACTATAATGGAATATTATGTTGATGATATTCTTGGATAATAAAAAACTAGGAAAGATCATTTACAAGTGTTGGACAAGATATTTACTAGATAGGAAAAATACAATGTCAAATTAAACTCTAAGAAATGCCCTTTTGGCATTACATCTAGAAAACTATTGGCATAAATAGTTTCTTCAAAAGGAATATAAGTTTAGCCTAAAAAAGTGAAGGCAATTATGGAGATGCAACAATAAAAAAATATAAGTTAGTTGAGATCATCACAGGGAAGGTTGCAATCCATCTGAAGGTTTGTCTCATATAGTTAGTTGATAGAAGTCATCCTTTCATGCATCTGCTACATAAGAATATACCATTTCACTGTGGAGGATGTGCAAGACAATGGTGGGTCAAAATATGGCCTTAAGTGACAATGAAAAGTTAGGACATCAATGCTAGTCAACTAGATGTGAACTTGTGAACTAGTTATAAACCTTATATCAAAAAGTTTGTAAGAATAGAATTTGTAGTAAATTGAATGTTGTTTCCGAAATACTATGCTTTTTATGATTAAAAATAATTTAATTGGTCAAAATTTCAAATTTCATTGTGAAAGTACAAAATAATTATGAAAAAACTAGGAAGTAGGTGTATGTCTAAATACCTTAATTACAATCAAATGATAATATTTTTCCTAAAATTCCACATATAGGAAGTATTCTCATACTTGGATGTGATGCATATTTTTTTTCATTTTTTTTCCAATGAAATAATTAATCTTAAATTTTCTACCACAATATTTTTTGGAATATTAAAAATATCATATTTGACCACTTTAACTCATTCAAAACTATTCAATTTTTTGTTCTGTTTTATTTTTCTCATAGTAGGAAATAAATAGAATGTGATACATCTTTTTTATTTTGAGAAGGTTATAAGATTCTCAAGTTATAACATTTTTTTAATAAGTATATAAATCAATACTTTATACGTAATTCTATTACAAAATAAGTAATAATTACTTACTCAACTCATAATTTGATAGCCATTATATCAATGGAAAGCTAATAGTTTTCTTAAGCAGCACTTTTTATTTTATAAAATTGAAATTTTTTTTTAAAAAAATTTATTTCACCACTTTTTGGCCCATCATGATCCCACACATACCCTTTGATGCCACATGTGAAATTTTTTTGACAATATAGAACAATACTACAGAAACCCACCAACTATGCTGTCACTTATTCATGAAAAACCACACTTGTTATGTATATCAGTGACTAAAAGCTCTTTGGGAGACTTATTGGCATATCAAGATCATGAAGGAAAAGAGAAAGCTATTTATTATATTAGTCACACTCTAGTGGCATATGAACTTAACTATCCATCAATTAAATGAGCATGCCTTGCAGTAGTCTTTTCATCACAAAAACTCACACTATGTTATCTCATAAAGTCCAGGGCTAATTTTAAATATTGATCCTCTAAAGAATTTTCTTAGTAAAATAGCATTAACAAGTAGACTAGAAAAGTGGGTTATGGCACTAAGTGAATTTGACATTGGGTATATGGATCACAAAGCTATTGAGGCACAAGTTATTATGGATCAAGTAGCATACACTCCACTAGTAAATGAACATGTGATACGTGTTGAGATGAATATTTGATACATGTTGATCTTCTAGATGCCAAAATCATGCAATTATCAATACAATCATGGAAATTACATTTTGATGATTCATTTACCCAAAATGGTTATGGAGTAGGAGTATTCTTTGTTATACCACAAGGATAGACAATACCCATGTCTTACAAACTATTATTCCCTTGTATGAATAACATGGCTCAATATGAAGAAATTCTTAGAGTCCACTCAAAATGTTCATACACTAGAAAATGAAAGAGTTAAATATTTATGGAGACTCCCAATTGATCATTAATTAGGTTAATGATGAATTTAAAACAAAAGATGATAAATTAATACTATATAAGAATTTGAAAGATGACTTCAAATTGTATTTCATAGTGATCACATTTGACCATATTACTTGATAGGACAACAAAGTTTCATATTTCATGGAAACAATTGTTTCTTGGCTTGATGTAGAAAACACACAAGATCATTTTGAGTTCATAGTGGAACCCTTATCTTATCCTTCCTATGACAATCCTGACTCTACAATCATATGTCTTCTATTGAGCCATGATTCCTTGATTTATGGAAAATATAAGCATATCTAAAAGATAATATCTTACCCCCTGACCTATCTTGAAACCAAAAGAGAAATTTCCTTTGCCAAAAATTTTATTTAGTCTAATCATTGAAACCCTATATCAATGAGGTCTTGGTGGTACTCTCTTACATTTACTTGAACATGATGAGTCTCAAAAAAAATTACGAGAAATACTCAAGGGTATATGTGGGTCACACTTGAGTGGTCTTTCTCTAGATAAGAAAATTATGCATATGGATTATCATTTCCCTAGAATTGAATCTAATTCCTTCCAATATGAAAAATAATGTGAAAAGTGCCAAATAAATGGAAATCTAATTAATTCATGAGCTCAGCAACTTCACCCATTCACAACAATATATCCATTTATTTAGTGGGGACTTGATCTTGTTATGGAAATTCATTCATGTTCTTCCAATGGCCATAGATTTATACTAACTATAAGAAAAATTGCAATAAATAATATTAATTATTTCCACATAACCCACATAACAGATCTAAAATAAATATGAAATTAAAATCCACATGCAAGAGAATAGACAACATACCCACAAAAGTGTGACAGATATCATACCCTAGGAAACCCTCATTGAGGGAAAAACCTAGTCTTTGAAAGCATTCATCACCATGTATTATTCAGAAAAAATCCATTGCAATACAACCATGGAAGCCCTCAAATCTATAGCCATAACCAAGAAATTCATGTGAACAAGTATGAATTTACACATTACATGTCATGCTTAACCTATCAAGCCTTGTCTCACTTGGCTCTTGCATGTTTCCCTTCTATCTTCTCACACATCAACAACTACCGTTGTGGCTACTTATATAGTATCAAGTCTCACAAAACCACTAAGTGGTATTACATAAACTGTGTGCTACTTAACCCCTTGACCCCACATTTAGTATTTGGATTTTAATTCTTTTTCCAAACATTAAATAATTACATAAAATAGTGTCACAATGTTATAATACATCTCATCAAGTATATCCCATGTGAATCTTAATATGTTGCACATCCATCTAGATGCAACATTACATAATACAATATAAAAATATTATTCAATGTGTGCAACACCTATTATCTCAATAATCTCCCACTTATTGTATAAATTGCATAAGTTCAATCTATAGCCACATAAATGAATAAGGAAACAATCCCTCCTAGCACATTCACCATCATGGATCAAAGTACACAAATTGCTCCATCCTTGTACTTGCAACAAAATCAAAGTATCTAGCATCTCAAACATGAATGATCACACCTCCTATTATGCCACTACAAACAAACATACATAGAAGTCATTTAAAGAGAAAGTCACCCAACTTGTTCCATTAGAGGATCATAAAATCTTGTACCAAATAAAATTCCAAGCACAAAAATTGAGATCCAGAGGTAATCACATCTATCTGTAGTTGTCAAAATATCCATAGTTGAAACAACACCCACAATAAGTGCCAAACCCATCCAACTATCCATACCTTTAAAGGTATACCAAGTGAACCTCACATCATCAACATATCCAATCTATAACTTGCAATCACTGCCCTAAGAGCAATACCTACCACATATATACCAAGAATCTCCTGTTGCAAAAGATAATGTCAAATCTATAACAAATTCACTCACATCATCTCAAAGAAGTGAATTCATGTAGTCTCAAGGACATCAACAATACATAAACCAATAACCTGTAAGAACAACTCTCATAACTAGTCTCCAACACTCTCCCAAGTTATCCATAGCAAGAAAAGGAAAGAGATAAAGTAATAACCATGTCATCTCTCACATGAAATACATGAGCACAAACCAATGATCACAATGTCTAACCAATCTCAAATCTAATGTGAGAAAAATTGAACATCCAGGAAGATAACCAAGACCAAAGAAAAATCAAGCAAATCATAACCTATATCATGTCCTTCTACACACACCTCTAGATATAAACTATGTAAGGATGATCTCCTCCACAAAACTCCAACAAGAAGCCTCAACAACACCCAAATCATAACATATAACTAATCATGGATGTAAGCCTCTCACAAGAAGATCAAACTCATAAACCACTCCTAATCCAAGAAGTATACCCAATATAAAACCATTTCCCAAATTCAACCAACATAACAACATATACAAAAGGAGATAACCAATTCTAAACCATCTCTCAAATGAACCCTTAAAAAGTAACTCATGTGTTGTAGCTCAAGATCCACATCCATGAAAGATAAGCATAAATATAATGCACCTAAGAGAAACAATGGGCTATACCACTCAAGTAAAAAACTACTGAGTAGACCAAGAGTGTGGAATGAGAATGCTCATCAAGATATCCAAGCCTCTAACCAAGACTCATCTAAGAACAATGTCATCTCAAGTCCATATCAAGTGAATGCCCCTAAGACTTCCCACTAAAACCAAATAACTATCCCAACAAATACTTCTCTAATCCAAGAGAAATTGGCATCACCACCATATCTAGGTATCCATGGGCACTTGTAACCAATCAATCCATGCCAAATCCAAATGTAAGATGGCAATAACATGAAGTATCCAACAAATAATCAATTTACTAAATACCAAGAAACTAAACCAAGATCAATGTCAAAGTTCAAACTATGGCATTAGGAGCATAAACATGACAACATGTTCTAACCATCTCAACCAAAGAGAAACATGCTCCATATGAACATACTATAATATGTCAAAACTCTAAACATGTATCAAGAGTATACCATGACATAATATTAAAACCATCATAATACTAAGGATAACATATCAAATGAAAGTATAAACTACACCTTTTCCAAGAACCCCATGAGTCATCTAGATGCAACCATCTCCACATAGCATGAAGAAAACCATCTCAACATACCATGAAGAACCATCTTCACATGAAGATAACCAAGAATCCTATGAGTCCTAAAGATCTAACCATCTTCAAACACCATGAAAATAATTAAGTATACCATGCAAATGTCAAAGACACTTTTGTAGCAACAAGATCTAAGACAAATCTCCAACATCTACAAAAGCTCAATAAATATATCAATGCCAAAAAAATCCCACTCAACCATGGTACCGACTTACCTATGACATCATAAAATCCATTTCCTACATGAAGATCCTCCAGGTCTATACTTACACAAACAATAGTATCAGTACCAAGTGAAACCAAGATCTCCTAACCAAGAAGATACAAACCAAAGTAGGAACTAATTCTACACTGTCACAAGCTCCAACAAAACTGTGCATCCAACCTATCTATGACATCATGATGAAAAAACCATCCTCTAATCATGAGAATAATCCATGTCATCGACCAATCAAAGAACTCAAACTGCATATCATGGACTCTTCAAAAGAAACCAAATAACCATGATCCTCAACCAAGAAGATATACCACCATAACCAATTTAGGAATCCAAAATACTACTGAACATCAAGGATGTACCTATATATCTAATCATGTCATGCCAAATTTCATGACACTATGATCACATCTATGAACTGAGCATCTAACCCTCAAAGTGTCCAAACTGTCAGCGTAAAATAGTCAACCACAATCCTCCACCATGTCTATAACTAGTAACAACATCTCATCCCTTCTACATGAAGAAAAAAAATAGAAAATCATATGACTTAGGGCACAAACAACCCAAATCCTAGCCACCAATTTGAATATGCATCAATAATGAGCGATCAGTGGGCAAGGATAACCCATAACAAAGCTATAAATGCAGCTTGTAAGTAGAGACCGCTTACAAGACCACACAACTTGCAGACCTAACAAGTCATCATACATATCCAAATCAAATACTGATAACCATACCATCATGCGACCAATCTAAAATATGAACTAAGTATACAATGACATCAAATCCAACTTTTCAAAATATACAATGTCATAAACTCGCAATGTTGCCATAGTCAATATATACCATAAACTATTCAGATTAATAAATCACAAAATAAATCAAACCAAACCTATACCTAATATGAACCAATGTGTAGCTCTCTCTAAGAGCTTTTCATTGACTACTTGAAGTCCAAAATTTGACTCTGTATGAGAAAGTTATGTCATAATCTATGCTAAAAAGAAATAACATCTAAATTTTGGGTTCTTAAAACCTAACAAAATTCCAAAAATCATAGAACTAAACCTACAACAAGTTGTTGTTCTCTGAATCAGCTTTCTATTGTCTATAAGAAGTTTAAAATCTGATATCTTAAGAGAATGTTATGGTCATTTTACTAAAATAGTATTTTTACTATTTTCACTATGATTTTTAATTTTTGATTTTTTTGTGATGAATATTTTGACGAGATTAAATTTGATGGTCATCATGGGCTGAAACTAAAAAACTCTTTCATTTCCTCTGAACATGGCCAAACTAGGGCAGCTGATATATCAAAATTTATGGAAATGTCGAGCTAAATCCAATGGTGAGTTCTATTTTTACCTAGGAGGTCATTTTTGCAAGCTTCCCCTAAAACCCTCATTTAAATGAAACATCTAAAACAACACTTTTGTCCAACAATTTCACATGCCCAAAATCTACCAACATCCCATCATAAGAGCAAACCCAAAACCCTCATATCTACAATAAACAACTCATATATCTTTCCCTTTCTTTTATCCTCTCATGCATTCCCATGGATTCAATCTAGGGTTACAATAGTAAAAACCATAGCTCGAATACCACTTGTAAGAAAACTTACAAAAAAGAATATTAACTATGTCCACATAACCCATATAACAAATCTCAAATAACTACGCAATTAAAATCCACATCCATGAGAATAGACAACATAACCAAAAAAATGTGACACAAGATATACCCTAGGAAACCCTCATTGAGGAAAAAATCCAACCTCCAAAAGCATCCATCACCATGTATTATTTAGAAAAAATACATTGCAATACAACCATGGAAGCCTTCAAAGCCATAGCCACAACCAACTAATCCATGTAAACAAGCATGAATCCACACATCACATGTCATGCTTCCAACCATCAAAAATGCTCCCTTGGCTAACCTATGAAGCCTTGTCTCGCTCAACTCTTTCTATTTTTCCTTTTGTCTTCTCACACATCAACAACTACCCTTGTGGCTACTTATTTATTAGGAATTCCCACAAAATCACCAAGTGGTATTACATAAACTACATGCTAAATCCATGTTCTACCTAACCCTTGACCCCACATTTAATATTGAAATTTTAATTATTCTCCAAAATATTCAGTAATTACATGGAATATTATCACAATGTTATAATACAACACATCACGTATATCCCATGGGAATCTTTACATGTTGTAGTTCCATCTAGGTGTAGCATTATATAATAAAATAAAATAATACAATATAAGAATATTATGCAATGTGTACAACACCCATTATCTCAACACTAACAACAACAAAAATTTAACCAAATGGGACAAGGCCATTTGACTCATAACCTCCACTAGAAAACAAGTCTCCATGTTCATCCTTAACAATATCATTTGTCAATATTGCATTCGAACATCGATAGGCACAGATCATGCTAAATAGTTCCAATATAAAGATATCAAAGATCTATGTGAGAGGTTTCATATCACCCATAATTCTTCCTGTTGGATACAATTGTCTAATTGTGTGTTGTCTTTGATGTTACACAAATGTCATATTAGTTGTTAGTCAGTGCAAGTACTGAGCTCACTTGGTTAGCAAGATAGTTTTTCTTGTCTACTAAGCCTTCCTAGAGGTTACTCTACAAAGACTATGTCTACTAAGTTCACTCAGGCATTGAAGGAAATTATTGCAGAAAGTAGTGTTAACCGAGTTCTCATGGTTAATGCATGAAAGTTGGTCAGAGTCAGTGTTCACCAAGTTCACTCGGTTGTCAAAGGATTTTTCAAGTTCGCAGTGTTAACCAAGCTTCTCTTGGTTAACACAAGAAATCATATCAGGACTAGTGTTTATCAAGCAAGGTTAGCCAATTAAGGATTTTGTTGATTTGGCATATGACATTCAATTATTTCAAGTATTGATTTCAACCAACTATGGTAATGATTATGTGTCATTATAATTTGCATTGAGCTGACTTGACAACCTGAATGATATAAATATAAGGTCAAGTTGAGATTCTAGTCTGTGTGATAGTATGCAAGTGTATTGATTGATTGAGAAGGAAAGTGTGTGAGTGAACTTGAAGGATGGTTAGATATCATTGTGGAGTAGCAAAGTAATATTCGATCAGGAAGGATCTAGTATGAAGTAGAACAGAGATCTGTAATCAACAATTCAGTTGCATCTCAATCAAGTCATTTCATTGTTACTTTCTTACGATTGTAGCAGTGATCCAAAATCTCTTAACAGAGTTGGTTTAATACCTAGTTGTAAATCCTCTAACAAGCTGATAGTTCCATTGAATTGTTTTAAGAACTCTTGTAAGGCCACTCCTAATAGGGTGATTAAATCCTTTAACAAAATCACACCTAACAGTGTGTTTTGTAAGCTTTAACCAGGTTAGCTCCTGACAGGGCTTACTTCAAAAGAGTGAAAAATAGTAACTAGTTACATTGGTGATTTTTTTCATATTGGATTTCCACATTAAAATTGGTGTGTCTTGTGTTCATTCCTTTTCTCTCATGTTTGAAAATTATTACTATCGATGTTAGACCTATTAAAATAAAACATACTCTGCATTTATTGAGTTACAAAATTTTCAGTATGTTTGTCAAGTGATAGCAATAATTAGTTTTGTCAGACATCTAAAGGGTCTGTAAAATTATTTTTATGATAATTGATTCACCCCCCCTCTCAATTACTCCATCTATATTTCCAATAATTGGTATTAGAGAATTTGGTGCTTGCAGGAAAGATTTCAAGGACCTAAGCTAAAGATCAAGATGTCTTACAAGAGAGAAATTCCAAATCTTAATAGTGACAACTTTTCAGCATGGTAGGGACTCATGAGACTTCATCTAGCTTCCATTGGTGATTCAAGATTGAAATCCCTTGATGAAGAATACATACCTCCTAGTGGTACATTATCCTTGGAGATATTGCTAAGAAAAAGAACCATAACATCATGATGATAAATATTGTGTCTGCTCTTAGCTATAATGAATTTGATGATATTAAGGACTACAAAACCACTTTTAAAATGTGGAATAAGCTAAAGGACATTTATGGTGGTGATGAAAATGTGAATAGAGCCAAAGTAGAAAGCCTTAGGGGATAGTTTGAACAAATGAGAATGAGAGAAGATGAAAATATTGCCAAATATGTTGAAAGATTCAAAGCAAGTGTCAGAGCAATTAAAGCATCTAGAGGAGATATCAAGGAAGAAACTATTGTACATAAATTTCTTAGAACATTACTTCTTATCTATGCAATTAGAGTATCTACTATTCAAGAAAGGAGGTGTGAGACAAATCATAAGATAACTTTGGATACTTTAGGAGGAAGATTGATAGCTTTTGAGCTAGACAACTTTGACAATTATGTTCTAGCTTCCAAGAATATTGACTATGCATTTGAGGCCAAGCTTTCACTTAAGGAGAAAGGTAAGAAAATAAGGGACATTCAGTCAGAAAGTGAAGAATAATTTGTGGAAAGTTCTTATAGTGATATTGAAGTTGTTGAAGCTTTACTTGCAAGGAAATATTCTAGAGGCAAAGGAAAATACAAAGGTAAAGTTCCCCTAATATGTTTTTCATGTGAAGAAGTTGGTTATATTGCTGCTAGATGCCCAAATAAAGAAAGCAAGGATGAGAAGAAAAGTCACAAGTGCAATGGTAAGAAGGATTTCAAAAATCACAAATCATTCAAGGACAAAGGTAAGAAGACTTGTTTTATGGCTAAAGATTCTAATAACGGTGAAGATGAAATAGTTTACATTGCTATAAAAGATGAATTTGATGATGAAGAAGATAAGATGGCACTTATTTATCATGTTAGCAAGAATTACACATGGATCATAGATAGTGGATGTTCATATCATATGACTGGAGAGAAAAAAAAAAGTTTGAACACTTTGAAGACTATGATGGTGGTAGTGTAAGGTTTGGAGACAATGAACCTTGTTGCATAAAAGGAAAAGGTTGAATCTCATTAACCAAAGAACTTGTATGTGACAATGCCCATTGGGTTGAAGGACTAAAACACAATCTACTGAGTGTGGCATAGCTAATCAAATTGGATTCAAGGTTGAATTTATGCATGGAAAGGAAAGACTATTGGATGATAAAGGAAAACTGATTGGATTAGGCAAACAAAAAAAAGGTAACCTATTTTATCTTGATCTTGGTGATTGCTCATGTTTTATTGCTCAAGTAAAAGAATGTTGGTTATGGCACAAAAGATTATGTCATGTAAATTTTGATAACATGGTGAAAATAATAAAATTCAAAAAAATGAGAGGCATTCCTAATTTGAAGAAACCAGATGTTGGTTTATGCAAGAATTGTCAGATTCGCAAAATGGAAAAGACTAGTTTTAAATGCAAAAACTATCAATCTAAAGATATCTTGGAAATAGTGCATACTGACCTATGTGGACCCATTGGAATAGATAGCTATAGTGGAGAAAAATTCTTTATTATTTTTGTTAATGACTAATCAAGAATGATGATTGTTATGTATCTTAGAGAAAAGTTAGAAGCATTTGAGAAATTCAAATGGTATCTAGCAAGAATAGAGAAGGAAATAGGGAAAAGATTGAAATGTTTAAGATTAGAAAAAGGTGGTGAATTCATCTACAATGAATTCAATAAATTTTGCATTGAAAGAAGAATTAAAAGACAGGTATTAGCCCCTAGAACTCCAAAGCAGAATGGTATAGCTAAAAGAAGAAATAGATCTATCATGGATTGTGTAAGGACTCTAATGATTGAAAAGAACATTGCTATCAAATACTAGAAGGAAGCCATCAACACTGTAGTTCATACTTTAAACTAAGTACAACTGAAGAAGGACTCATATAAAACTCCCTATGAATTATGGTATGGCTACAAACCCAATGTAAGCTACTTGAAAGTATTTGAAAGAAAATGTTATATCTTAAAAGAATCTAGAAAAGGAAAATTTGATGTGAAAGGTGATGAAGGTATATTCTTAGGATATTAGTGCAAAAGTAAGGCATATAGATGTTTGAATTTGTCTACTCATAAAATCATAGAAAGTGTACATGTGAGAATTGATGAGTTTGTAGAAAGAACTAAAGAAGAAAGAAAAAAGGAACCAAAAGATTATAGGAGATTTGTTTACACAGAACCTGATACATTGCTAGACACATCTATCAATAAGGAGACATCTACTCTCGAGTTTTCCTTAGTTATCGAGTTGCAAGAAGTTGAAACCAAGTCATAAGGACCCGAGTCACATTCTAAAGTTACCGAGCCAATGTCTACCAAGTCTGAGCAACCAGAGCCAGAAGTTGAAGTTCAAGAGGATGACAATGTGATTCATTCAAAAGGCAAGGAACCTATATTAGCTAAGTATGTCAAGAGGCATCATGAACCAGATTAGATTATTGGAGATAAATCAGAAGATACTATGACAAAAAGTAAGCTAAAATGTACATGTTTACTTGCTGATTTTGAACCTAGAAATGTTAAAGATGCATTGGAAATTGAATGTTGGATTGAAGCTATGAATGAAGAAATAGAGAAAATAGAAAAGAACAAAACCTAGAACAAAATGTGATTGGAACAAAATGGGTATTTAGGAATAAGTTGAATGAAGATGGTAAGGTGTCAAGAAACAAAGCTAGATTGGTATGTAAAGGCTAGTCTCAAGAAGAAGACATTGATTATGGTGAAACTTTTGCTCCTATTGCAAGATTGAAAGGTGTCAGGACCTTACTTGCATATGCAACACATAAAGGATTTAAGATATATTAGATGGATGTTAAATCTACATTTCTCAATGGTATTCTTGATGCAGAAGTCTCCATTGAACAACCAAAAGTTTTTGTTAATCCATACAAGAGGGACATGGTTTGCAACCTACATAAAGCTTTATATGGTCTAAAACAAGCTCCTAGAGCATGGTATGAGAGGTTGCACAACTACCTTATAAAGATTGGTTTCTAGAGAACTAATGATAATAGTAGTTTGTACATCAAGGAAGGACCAGATAACAAGATTGTATTGGTAGAAATAGTTGTGGATGGTACTTTATTAACAAGGAATGATGATCTATGCAAAGGACTTTCTTAACAAATGAACAATGAATTTGAAATGTCTATGTTTGGTGAGATTAAGTTATTTTTTGAAATTTAGATACATCAAAGCAAGAATGGTATCTACATCATTCAGTCTAAGTATATCAAGGAGCTACTCAAGAAATTTGGTATGGAAGATTCAAAACTAGTTGGAACCCCCATGTGTACTAGACTAAAGCTTACCAAAGATGATGATTCAAAAGAGGTAGATCAAACCTTATATAGATCAATGATTGGAAAACTACAATATGTAGTTCATACAAGGCCTGCTATTGCTCTTGCAGTTGGTATACTAACAAGATTCTTGGCAAAACCCAGAGAAAATCATATGATGTCAATCAAAAGAATCTTGAGATATTCGAAAGGTACTAAAAACTATTGCTTATGGTATAAAATTGGAGGAAATCTGGACCTAAAAGTGCTTACTAATGTTGATTGTCTAGGAAACATTAATGACAGAAAAAGCACAAGCAGTGAAGCATTCTTTCTTGGTAAAAGGTTGGTATCTTGGACAAGCAAGAAGCAAAATTGCACATCCCAATCCACAACAAAAGTAGAATATGTTGTAGCAGTAGTGAATTCTTCTAACATTGTTTGGTTTAAATAGACATTGGAAGGCATGAAGGTTGAAATCAAAGAACCAGTTGTCATGTTTTGTGATAATACAAGTGCAATTAACATGTCAAAGAATCTAGTAATGCATTCCAAAACCTAACATATTGCTACAAAATATCATTTTGTTAGAGAACTGGTGTAGGACAATGAAAAAATATTGGAATATATCCATACAAAAGAACAAATTGTAGACATATTTACCAAGACATTACCTAAGGATGCATTCTTGTATCTAAGAGGTAAGTTAAGGGTCATTCCCCTATCTGAAGCTCACTAAGAAAAGCTTTACTAATGCATCAACATGAATCAAGTTGAAGACCAATTAGTTGATGTTGCATATTCAAGAGAATATTGCATATGAATTAGTACACAAGGTACATTGATACTTATTCTAAATGTGTTGTCTTTGGCATGTGTTGTCAAAGAGGGAGAGTTTACTATCATACCTTTCTGAAATTTGTTTTGAGAAGAAGCAATGTAATTTCTTCACAGAGGGAAATTACTGCCTAAAAGAGAAGCTTGTGGTATAAAAATCTAAAAGGGAGAAACTTTCTATCAATGAAATTCTTGTTCTCAAATTTCATTGTGCTATGACATGTTGTGTTGCCATAAATGCCAAAGAGGGAGATTGTTGGATACAATTGTCTAATTATGTGTTGTCTTTGATGTTACACAAATGTCATATCAATTTCCAGTGAGTGCTTACCGAGCTCACTTGGTCAACAAGATAGTTTTTCTTTTCTATCGCGCTTTCATGGAGGTTACTCTACAAAGACTATGTCTACCAAGCTCACTCGAGCACCGAAGGAAATTATGGTAGAAAGCAGTGTTAAGCAAGTTCTCATGGTTAACATAGGAAAGTTGGTTAGAGTTACTGTTCATCGAGTTCACTCGATTGTCAAAGGATTTTGCAAGTTCATAGTATTAACCAAGCTTCTATTCGTTAACGCAAGAAATCATGTCAAGACTAGTGTTTATCCAGCAGGGTCGGCCAATGAAGGATTTTGTTGATTTGGGATATGAAGTTTAATTATTTCAAGCATTGGTTCCATCTAACTATGGTAATGATTATTGGTCATTGTAATTTGTATTGAGCTGACTTGACAATATGAACGATATAAATATAAGGTCAAGTTGACATTCTAGTGTGTGTGAGAGTATGCAAGTGTATTGATTGATTGAGAAGGAAAGTGTGTGAGAGAACTTGAAGGATGGTTAGATATCCTTATGGAGCAACATAGTAATATTTGATCAGGAAGGATCTAGTATGAATGAGAATAGAGATCTATAATTAGCAATTTAGTTGCATCTCAATTAGGTCATTTCATTGTTACTTTCTTACCATTGTAGCAATGATTCAAAATATCTTAACAAAGTTGGTTTAACACCCAGTTGTAAATCCTCTAACAAGGTGACAGTTCCATTGAATTGTTTTAAGACCTCTTGCAATGCCACTCCTAATAGGGTGATTAAATCCTCTAACAAGGTCACACCTAACAGTGTGTTTTGTAACCTTTAACTAGGTTGGCTCCTAACAGGGCTCACTTTAGAAGAGTGAAAAATAGTAACTAGTTACATTGGTGGTTTTTCCCATATTGGGTCTCCACCTTAAAATCAATGTCTCTTGTGTTCATTGCTTTTCTCTCATGTTTGTAAATTATTACTATCGATCTTAGATCTATTAAAGTAAAACATACTCTACATTTACTAAGTTACAACATTTTCAGTATGTTTGTCGAGTGACAGTAGTAATTAGTTTTGTCAGACATCTAGAGAATCTATAAAATTATTTTTGTGGTAATTGATTCACTACTTTATCTATATTTCCAACACTTCCTCCATCTATTTTCTAGAAGGAAATGGTCAAGCTGAGGTATCTAATAAAACCATTATCAAGATCCCTAAAAAAACTATCAATGAGATTGGCCATGTCTATCATTTTGAGTCTAGTCCAACATTGTGTGCTTACTACACATCCATTTGCACACCTGTTGGACCCACTCCATATTTACTTATTTTTGACAATGAATATAGACGTTCCATTGAGTTTGAGTTATCATCTTTTAGAGTGAAATTAAGGGATCTTATTCCACATGAAGACTAGAGAGTATAATGCCTACAAGAGTTGGAATTAATACATGAAAAGAGACAACAATCTTTTCACCATTTGAAATCTTATCAATAGAGAATGTCCAATAAGTACAATAACAAAGTGAGACCTAGAGAATTTCAAGTGGGTGACCTAGTCCTGAGAGGAAATCCAAAGAGTCGAGGTGACAAAGAAAAGAAAGGAAAGTTTGAGAAAAATTGGCTAGTTCCTTTTGCAATCACTATTGTATTTGGATATGAGATATATTAGTTATCAAATTCTAAGGGCAAGTTATTAGATGAACCTATCAACAACATATGTGTTAAGAAATTATATATCTAAAATCCTAGTGCAAGGGATGAATTAAAAATTTTGAAAAATCATAGAAAATTAAATTTAAAAAACCATCAAAAGTAAATGGTGAAAATATTGGAACATGCATCATTTTTGAAAAAGTATTTCTTCTATCTATTAGGATTCTTTTGAATTATCCATCACATTGCTCCATTTCTTCAAGTCTATCATCTTCCCTGTCTTTTTCCATCCATAATAAGTCAATCCAATACATAATTGGGGGCATTTCCTCAACCTAGTTATGGAATTGCATCTCTAACAAGCCATGGCTCAAAAGAGGGAGAAAAAAGATTTTGTTTTAACAATCTTTGGATAAAAAAATGACAACCAAATGGTACTTATCAATGAATTCAAAATGTCGACTTATAACTTGTAATGCTCAACCAAATTGTTATAGTAAAATTTTAAAAAGTTCAATTTACCTAGAACTCTAAATAAACAAATCAAACCATAACAAGATATCTTGAAAGCTACAAGTACATTTGGTGATAGTTTGGATTTATTATTAGAGTACATGCACTCATCAATTTGATTTCCTTATTATCATGTTCCTATGTTATTACAAGATGTCTCACTAGTATGTGTTAATCACTCCCATTTACCATTGAGACTATAATAGCTAAGATAGAACATGGTATTTTTCTTTTTTTTTTGTTTGTGGAGTGTTTCCTATCATAGTCAATTGAACTTGTACCTAACGACCTTCATGTATCTTTTGAGAATTCTGTTAGGAAATTTTTTTTATCACTCTATTTCTTAGATCATGAAGTGTCACACATATCTCCACCCCCAATATCTATTCATAATATATCAATTGGAAAATATTCCTTGTTTATTGATTACGCAAGAAAAAATCAATTCACCTCAAGTTCAATTATACCTAGATGATTGTCGAGCTCACAATATTAAAATCCATGTAAGGAATGATCTAGTCATCCTAGTCTAATTATACTTGATGCTTGTATTCTCTTACATCAATAAAGAACCCAATGATGATACTAATCATGTTATCTTCATAATCAAGATGCTACAAAGAAATAGAGAATGTGAACTTTAGTGTTGCATTTATATTTTTTATTTACCTATCCATCCTCATTTTCTATTCCATCCATATTCATTTCAATTGAGTGTGTGAGTTTCCTTTTATAGGTTATGAGTCCGTTCTTATAGGTATTTTAATTCTTCTATTAGGTATGTTGGGTTGAGACATTGTTATTATCCAAATCAAAGCTATTGGACATTAATAATAAAAATTGCATTTAATTTAATTCAATAATTAGAGGGTTTATTTCACTTTTTATCCTTGTTTGCATCCATTTATCATTTTAGATTAAAACCATCACTATATCTCATTTTTACTCATTTTCCATTAACATTTTTCATCATAAGCATCTATACATGATAAAATAAAATGTATTAGTGAACCATATAACATCTATCATAGACCATTTAGAAACATTGCATAACATGAGTCACATATAACATATTTCCATCTAATTACAATACATCACATCATAGAACATCATGAAACATGTATACAACTACAAATAAAATCATGTCATGTCACATCTTGCATAATCATGTATAAGTATCCATCATAAATAAGCATCATACAAAAAACCATATATTCAAAAACATAATAAGTGTCCAATATCCCTAGTCCTATGTCTATGCATGATCAAAAATCATATCCAATATCCAATAGCTGATGATATACCGTGATAATAATAAAACATCTCAAAACGTAGTCCATCAAAATACAAAATGTATATCCAAACAAGATACAAATAATCTAACTGGTGCTACTTTTAGACTTTATGTGCTGATCTTGATGCTAAAAAAAATCATCCTACACCCTCTACTTTGCTACTCTATCTTCATGTCTTCACCTATAATCCATTCTTTGGCCTAGGAGGTCAGGATGACACATCACTTCTTTCCTTGAGATCTTTATCATGTGTCTTGCCATGGTAAAATCTCTCTCTGAATCTTCCCATCTACTGGTCCTCTGGGACAACTCTTACATAGGCCTCACTCCAGTAGGTGATCTCTTGGCCTATTGTCAAAATCAACCACATGCTCTCTATGTTTGGACCTCTCCATCTACTCTAGTAGGACCTTTTCTACTACTAGTATCTCTAGTACCCTATCTCTCTCCCTGAGCTTGATAGCCAATTGTCCCTCCAACTACTCTATCTGGTTCTCTAACAGAGGCACCCAAGCTGCTTGCCTCTCCACCTAAAAAAACTCCTAGTCTATGGTCCACCCCATCTACTCCTCCTCACCTAGTAACTAAACATATGGATCCTCCTCTCCCATCTCTAATTGATGATGTATACCATGTGTGAGATCATCCTGTATTAACATCTCTACCCCCTCTCCTTGTCCTACTTCCCTAGCTACATGTGCATGAACATATCTCGATACTTTAGTTTGAGGAGTTAGTTTCAATCCTCTAACCACACCATCATGCCATGTTCATTCTCTTCTCTGGCCTCTATCATCACCACCATCCCCAATTCCATCATCACCCCTGTTACTTCTACCTCTACCACTTCTCCTACCTTGTATCCTCCTATGTTCTCTTATTTCAGGTTTGAATACTGGAGGCAAAACATCTAGTGAAGATATCTATGGAAAGGGGCACCTCTATAGATACATCTCATACTCCCTTGTCATCCTAGGATCCACTACATCTCTCCACAACATCTAAGACTAGAATGACATATACCTACACTACTATAGAGAAAGCTCATTAAAGGCCATCAGACCCCAATCCCTCCACTCCTAATGAGTGTGAGAAAATTATGTAACTCCCTAGGGAATCCCATATAAGCATTCAAAATATCACATCACTAGGCCTACCAACTATGTCTTTATAATGTGAAATGTCCTCCCAATGAGCCATCTAGGCTCACAGTAGTATCTAAGCTCTCTCTTGTCATCCCACTCCTTGCAATCCAAATATGGTCTCCATGTAATAGTGTATAGTATTTCCAATGCATATTTCCAATAATAAAAATATCCCGACCCAAGATAAAAATAAATCATAGAGTGTAGATGTACATATGCCTATCCCACACCTTTGCACCTCACATGGATTGGTTGTGAGATAGCTTTGTTCTCCCACATCAAAAAATGTAGTAAAGTTACACCTGTTGATAATGATCCACAACTTTAGTACATGACCTGATGAAGATCATGATATACATGTGCTAAAAAAAACACTCCCTAATAAAATAAAGTGTCATGTTCCATCATTCGCTACAGTGTCCCGCCTTATCCCACAAGGAATCCCCTTGATCTCTTATCTAGATAAATGTATCCTCATAACATCCCAACTAGCAAAGTAGGGAATGGATTGTATGTCCCTACCATGAAATCCACAAAGCCTGAAGAATAGCTGCATGTAAAAACCTGTCACAAAGAAGAAAAAGACAAGAAGAGGCAAGGGTTCACTCTAAAAATATAAAAATTGTATTCTCAAAAATGAAGAAGATAGGAGATAATTACAAAAGATCAATCCATATAGAAGGAGATCAAAACCCAAAAAAAGTGTTACCTAAAAGGGAAAAGCCATTTAATAATTACTAATTAATTATTACATGTGAATGCATATGTGCATAAAGTGAAATCTTAAAAACATAGAAAAGGTAATTAAATTAATTAAATTAAACTAACCTTTTTCTCTAGCACCCCCTTCCCCTACCCCCCCAAATTTAAAATTAGCAAGAATAAAGCTACAAACAATGTAGAAAGAGCAAGAAAACTATAATGCAATGGAAAAAGAAAAATTGCATCCTGACAATAAGTCCTAATGAGGTACCCAATCACAATCAAATCTCTATGAAATGGAGAACTATAGAAAACCCACTAGGAGAAAACCTACTCCAAGAAGAGATGGAAAAGGATGCACAAGTGAAACATCTTGAGAAAATGTCTCAAGACCATAAGTACAATGAAAACCTCCATGATAGAATCTTAAGACTGCATAGCCCCCCGCCCCCACCCCCCCAGAATGGAAAAACTCTTGTGTTGATGAACATACCAATGTGGCTCCAATTTGAAGGAAATGAAGGTAGTGTACAAGGATGATAAAACCCATGTCCATAAGGTGCAGCTCGAAGTCCTAGTTTATACTCAAAGGAGAAAGTGTGAGAATCCTAAAATGGAATCTCCATTGGAGGTGGAATAACAAGTATGTTGAATATTTCATTTGAGAGGAGATGTGTGTCCTCTGATATATCCTCAACAACTTTAGTAGGTAGCTTGATGATTGGATTTGTAATAGTAGGGAATGCATAAGAGTAATCATGTGCAAGAGATGGAATATAAATAGGATATGGAGGTGTAGAAGTCACAACACTAGTCTTAGGAACAACACATAAGTTCAAGCAACCTGACTTCACCTCAATAGACCCTTGTGAAAAAATAGAGCGAGTCTCTAATAGTGGAGATGGAAGGAAGTATGATCAACAGCCCATGTAGCAATAATATTGCATGTCTCACTATCTCTAATGTGTGCTAAATCTTGTGAAAACTCAACTTTCTTCCTTATCCCAATGTCTGTAATCTGATAAATAGAGAGAAGGTTATAGGAAAAAAATGGAACACAAAATGCATCATAAAATGTACCATCATCAATGTCAATAGAACCTTTCCCACATAGAGTCATAATAGTGTTGTTCCCAATCAAAATGTGTGGAGCAAGAGAAGTGTCAAAAGAAGGGAGAAAATCTTGAGAAGATGTCATATTGTGTTAAGCACTTAAATTTAGTAACCATCTAGAAGAATGAAGAATAGTAGTTGCACATAGTGCATGACCCTTTCCTATATCTTTACCATTTGACTAAAATAATGATGATGAAAAGGATCTTGAGAAGTAGAAGTAATATCAATGTTTCTCTTTTGAAGTACATCAATCAAAGTTGAAACTTGTTTGGAATATCCATATAAATTCTTCTCATAGGAATGTGACTCATCATGATTAGGATTATTACACTAATCACACTTCAGTTTTTGTAGCTTTAGTTTACCCCCTTTAAGAGGAGGTGGCCTTGATGAACTATAAGTGCTAGAATCAATCTAATACTTTGTAGAATGAGATTAATGTGTCTTGTCCTTCATCCCTTAAGATGGATGAGCTACCAATGGATAATTTTGTGAGCTTTTGAGAGAATCTAGCTAAGAGAGCATATCTTTCTTTCGATTCAAAGATGACAAAAAAACTCAAAGGATCACATCGTAAATCTATTACCCAAAATATCTTTGGTGGAATAGAAAGTAGAAGACAAAATCTAAAAGTTTCTATAAAACATAGAAAGAATCAGGTAGATGCACCCAATATTAGTCATGGTCTTTCCACAACCCTGCAATAAAGATTTCTATTGATTGAACTTTAACAAGAAGTCCTCAATTGAAGGAAAAGAATCTAGTTCAAGAGAGGTAAGCTCTACCTCAAACTGAAGTGCCCTAAACTCATTCACTAAATAAAACAAGCCTTCAAGCTTGGTCCACATGGCTAGAGGGGTATTACACCCATCAAGATGAAGTTGTAGACTATTAGATACCTATAAAGAAATCAACCACATTGTGTCATCCATCTTGTTCCTATGTTGTATGACTTCAAAAGCCCTCTATAAAACTAGTTGAATGACATCTATAAAAGACAACAACCCTTTTGACCAGAGAAGTTCTGCCATCAAGGTCTTCCCTGTGTGATAGTTATGAGGGGCCAAAAGTTCTAGAAAAGAAGAGATCTCAATCATTGTTTTGTAAGGTGTTGGATTGTTTTTTGAGGCAAAAAAATGACCAAATGCTTAAAGTACTATGTCCACTCAATAATACGCTAAACTAATAACATATCTAGAAATTAGACAAAAAATTATGCACTTTAAAAAAAATAGCACCTAAATATGTTATGAGCCCAAATGAAGCCATTCAATTTGAAAAAATTGGGATTTGCAATTTGAAAAGAGATTACAAACAACCTGCAATGATTTGTAGATCATGAAATTCTACCCCCAAACAAAAAAAACATTACTTAGAAAAAGGATTTTAAATGAGTGAGATATCATTGTTTCAAAATCATCTTTGTAATTTTTTTTTTCTGAATCGTCGTTATCACAACTCCAAAAATAAAAGAAAATCCCAAAAAAATGTTAGATCTGATCTATCAAACCCCCCTTCTTCAGTCTTTTTTAAATACTAAACAAGTTACAGTAGATCTGGCTCTAATTCCATGAAGGATTTCAACAATACAAATCCCCAAAGCCTAAAGAATACCTACATGTAAAAACTTGTCATAGAGAAGAAAGAGACAAGAGGAGCCAAGGGTTTTTATCTAAAAACATGCAAATTGTATTCTTAGAAATGAAAGAGATAAGAGATAATAACCAGAAATTAATCCTTATAGAAGGGGATCAAAACCCAAAAGAAGGGTAACCTAAAAGGGAAAATCCATTTAATAATTACTAATCAATTATTAAACATGAATATGTAAGTGCATAAAGTGAAATCTTAAGAAGGGTGAAAAGGTGATTTAATAAATTAAATTAAATTAACCTTTTTCCCTAACAATCCCGACTGATCTCATAATCATCTAGTTCCTCAGGTTTGAAAACATCCCTACACTCCTCTAACTAGTTGTGTTGATCATACTGTAGCAACTCACTAGTGATCAAAAGTCTCAATATTTTATAGACATCCTCTAATGTCAAAGTCCCATCTCTTTACTAGTGCTATTAGTAACCCATGACTACCCTTTATCTTAGTCCAATATAGGGCATGATGTAATCTATATGTAGCAATCAAAATCCAATCACTCTCATTCAATAGAGGCCTCCAAGATTATTTCTTAGGAAGTCTCTCCCTCGAGATCATGATATCTAACAAGTGCTCCAACACATGTCAAAAAAAGCATGAAATTAGCTATCTTCAATACTTATCATCTATAATTGTGATCTTGTTGTTTTATGTAATAACCAATTTTGGCACATGTTTATTGTCAAATCTATCATTTTTTGAAGTGTAATTAGGTTTATCTCTTAAATTTCTATAATAAAACCTACATTAATCTCATCAATTATCCTCATTAAAAAGAATGACCATCAAGTTTTACCATACCAGTTATCTAAATGCTTTAATTCCCTATCCCCTTTCCATCGGTAAGGATAGGTACATAGTTTTGTATCACAAATGCAGATAATCCAAACATGCCTACACAATTTAAAAATTTGTGCAGATATATGCCACAAAAGAGGCTCATTCCTTAACAAAATAAAATTTCTAACAAATGCACCCCATCTTAAAAAATTGTGCATCAACCCTAATCACAAATACAAATTGGACACATGTACAACAATCCTATCTATGTGCACCTAAACATTTTATCAATGCACATATTTATATCACAAATATGCATTATCTTCAACTACTGAGCATTCATGTAGTACACCTATGTATTTGTACACCGCAATTGTGCATCTGTTTGCACAAATTAAATTTCAAAAAAATTAGATAGATCGATAGATAGATATAAATAAAAAATATTTATATGACTAAATTTCCTATTAAGAATAATGATATCAGTATAGATATAATATATATTATGCATAATTGAACTTATATAGTATAATCTATATGTTAATATAATTATATTATTAATATAACTATTATTTTATAAAAAGACACAACTCTTAACATGAAAATATATAAACAAGGAATAAAAACTTTAGAAAAGAAATAATAAAAAGGGAACAAAAATAGAAAATATATGTCCAATAATGGTTTAACTTAATGCCCTGAAACAAGACATTACAATTGGTATCAGGGCCACTATCTAGCCAACCTGTGGACTCGTTAGTCTTCAACAATGCTGACAATCATTGAAAGTTAACATATTCTTCAAAGAATCTACATTGTTTTCCCTCAAAATCCAATAATTCCAATACATTTGAGATATTCTAAACTGGTTGATCATTATGTCACTCAAATTGGAAAGAAAATTTCCATAAGTAAATACCTGCCATGCACCTACTAGAAATCTCTCTCTAGTAGCATTCTATTTTTCTCATTTCATAGCATTTGAACTTTTCAATGGAACTCAAAAAGAGAAAAATCCAAAATACCTAAAATCAATATACACATAGCTCTCTCTTTGAACTATTAAGCATTTAGATTGCCCATTTACACAAATTCAATAAGAAAATATTGTAATATGGCATTGAACTAACTTCGTTGTCCATTCATTCACCCAATAACATGGTGATTCCACCAAGGATATGCAGAACAAATTAAGCATGAAGGAATGAGGTTTATCATTGAATGGAAAATATGAATAAATAAAGATCTTTAGACTATGAATGAAGTCAAAGAGAAGATCTCAAATATTTCAGCAGTATCTAATTTTCATAGCATAATGTGAAAGTGGTAATGGTGTGGACCTCTATTATTCCAGTCACTTTATTAATAGACTAAAATATTACATTCTTTCCTACCACTAGGAAATGTAATATTCCATGGTTGAAGTTTAATATTTTTTAACATCAACACTAAAAATATATTTGATGATAGATAGGAAGTGTCATTTCTTGATTAAATATTATGTGCATCTCAATGGTGGGCATGATACATGTGTGGAGAATGGCATCCTTAATATTGACGTGGAAAATAGCTATGGAATAGAAGGTATTATAAAGTGAAGAATCATATGTCACCATTTGAAACCAATAGGTGAAAATGGAACCGATTCCATTAAGATTTAATTTAAAAAGGATGTAAGGATGTCATGTTGGGTGGATTGTATCACCATCACAGTACAAAAGGATCAGTCACTAATATAATGCGATTTCATCATGGGAGTATGGAGGGGTATGTTTAGGTATGATTATATTTTAATTGTACTATATTGCATTATGTTATCCTACTTTTATTATTTATAATAAAAAATGGAGAGTTGTGTTATAGTTTCTTATAATATATATAATTAGAAGATGTGTGTGTGTGTGTGTGTGTGTGTGTGTGTGTGTGTGTGTGTGTGTGTGTGTGTGTGTGTGTGTGTGTGTGTGTGTGTGTGTGTGTGTGTGTGTGTGTGTGTGTGTGTGTGTGTGTGTGTGTGTGTGTGTATTAACTAGGTTAAAGATGATAATGTTGGGCATGATTGGAAGAAAAATTATTTATTTTGCATTAAATTTTGAAAAGTCCATGATAAATAAAATTAGAATTATAAAGAAATGTCTCACAAGGAGACATTACTCAAAATATTTGTGCTTAAATTCATGATTGATAGGGAGTGTGCACAGGGTGAGGAGTAAATCGGTCGTGTTGGGGCGTAGGAATCCCAATATGGATTTTATGATCTGAGGGAGCCTTAAGCTAAGTGTGTCCAAACCTAAGCTATAGTAAATCTTCCATCCATAATGAAACTAAAAAATGTACTTATTGGGTAGGGAGTGTGTATAGGGGGAGGAGTAAATCAATAATGTAGGAGCGAGAAAATCCCAATATGGGTAAAGATCTGAGTGAGCCCCAAGATGAGCATGTCCAACCTCAAGAAGTAGTAGATCTACCATCAACGTCAAAAATTTTCTAGTGGGTAGGGAGTTTGCACAAGGGGAGGAGTAAATTGGTTGTGTTGGGACGAGAAAATCCCAATATGGATAAAGATTTGAGGGAGCCCCAAACTAAGCATGTCAAAACTCAAGAAGAAATAAATCTACCATCCACATAAAAAATTTCCTAGTGGGTAGGGAGTGTGCATAGGGGCAGGAGTAAATTAGTCACATTGGGGTGAGAAAATCCTAATATGGATTAAAAATTTGAGGGAGCCCCAAGCTAAGCGTATCCAATCTCGAGCAGTAGTAAATCTACCATCCACTATGGAATTATACATCCTACTATAGTACTAGCTATAGAAAAGATGTTTAAATATGCATCTTCAAGAAATTTTGATATCTACAAGGAGAAAGGAGCACGACATTCACCATCAAAGTGGTAAAACATTTCATTACTTTTTCTTATTTCAAATTGTAAGTAGGATTATAACATGTATACTATGTGTCTACATCATTTCTTCATGCATTAATATTTATGCTTCATGTCTTCATGCATTAGTGTTTCTACCTCATGTTTGCATCACATCTTCATGCATTAATGTGTCTACTTTGCGTCTTCATTAATATGTTCTACATGTTATTATATACTAACATGTTTAGTTTGCAAAGTGTCTAACATACATGCAAGAAAGAGAATGAATCCAGACTATGAATTAATGAGGATCAAATTAATTACTTGAGGGCAAGCAAATTTGAGAGGGGAGGTCTGTGATATCCCTATTTGACATATAATTTAATAATAGATAAGTTTTATACATAGGGTTTATAATATTAAAAAAGAATAAATAATATATATGAATAATATAACAATACTAAAATATAAATTAATATAGATCATAACAATAAAAATACTGTTGTTGAATTTACAAGTGGGAAGAGAGTAAACTTCTAAGAGTGGGGCATAAATTAGGAGATTAAACTTGGATCTATTAAACTTTCACCATTCATCCATCAGATGAATTAATAAACTGAAACAACATGTAAAACATATGCATCAATCATGTAAACATATAATCAAACACACACATAACACCAGATATGATTACCTAGAAACCCTCCAAGTGAGAAGGTAAAAATAGGGTGGGGATGACACCCACAAATCTTCACTACTGCAACAATAAGTGCATTCAATTAAGGTTACAATGGTTTGACCATGAATCATGGTCTGCCCTATAAAAGCCCTACCCTATTAAAGGCTGACAAAGACTATTAAGTTCCACCTTGTTAGAGGATTTCAACACCTTATTAGAAGTGTGTCTGGTTATAGGACTTCAACTTACAATAAAGTAAGTACCCTGTTAAAGGATTTTACATAGCCTGTAAAGACTACTCTATTAAGAGATTTAACTAAAATCACTTATCAAAATGTCTCAACATAGATCTCATGGTTGGAACTTTGCCTAATAATAGATCACCTCTATCCAATCTCTAATTGATCCTTCATGATCTGATGTATCAATGTTGTATCCTTCTCCATTCTTTGTTCATCACTTAATTGATTTTGCAATTCACTCTTACTACTAAGTCACCTTGAATGTTCTACAAGCTATCTTGTTCGCTCTTCTAATTCAACCATTCACCCCTTGTGCATTGTTCTCATCATCGTTAAAAATTTAGGACTTCATCCTCCTTAAGAATACTATGGTGGCTTAGGGTTAGGTATGAATCTTCGGCTAAGATTCATCCATTTTACTACTTAAACCTTACCGTTTTATGATTGGCTACATGCAATTGCATAGGGAATCCACATATAGATTTGTCCTTATCTCTAAAAGATCAAAATCTATCCTTAAGTTAGCTCAAAAATGGTTTACATAGTTGTTTGTGCCATGACAAAAAAAATGTCAAAACTATGTCACTCGACATATGAAGTCTCTAATGCTCAGAATACAATATATTTATGCTTTTGACTTAGCATCTGAGTTGCTTGACATCCACAGTATACTCAACATGTGAATTTAGTTAGCATAGTCTATCTGCTCGACACTTGAGTGACTTGGCATTCATTGCAACTCAACATTATCTAATATTTGCATGTTGTTCTCGGCATGTGTTACTAGTTTAGCATGAACTAAGTAAATGGTTTAAGCGTGTTGACACTCACTTGTCAAAACCAATCTTAGATCAACAATCTTCCCCTTTGACATGAGTATCAAAAACACTTAAATATATGATGTTCTACTTAACTTCTCAAGCATAACATATCCATAGGTTGGCTTATATATATGTATATATATATATATATATATATATATATATATATATATATATATATATATATATATATATATATATATATATATATATATAACTCTAAAACTTTCTAAATTCTGCAATAACCTTTATACCTCAAAATTCATAACTACCCTTGAGTTAATATGTCTATTTTGTATCCTTAATTTGTGCTTCTCTCTAACTTCAATGCGCTCTATCTGATATTCTTTCATATGATATGCTTTGTCATAGCTGATATCTATATCTATTTACTGATTTTTCATTCCAAAAATGAATCTCAATATATCTCAAAAATGTATATCACCCGAATGATACAACTTTATTACTAGGCTCCCCCTTTGTTATTTCTTCCTTGCTTTTATTCTCTATTTTAGTCACTACTCCCACTTTATTTATTCTCTTCTTATTGCTTTATCTCTTTCCCATGGTTTATCTCTCCAAATGTCTACTATTATTTATTTTTCCCCTTTGCTTTATCTCTCCCCCTTTTTTGACACTTATGTCAAATGATCTATACATGTATAGTGTTTATGATTTTAAGAGCTACATCCTAGTTGTCAAATGCAACATCCAATGACTTGATTTGGTTAGCAAGCTAGAAGCAAGGTGTACTAGGCCATCTAGAGTAGAAAGATTGAGGTCTTTCTTAATTAGAGTTTCTACATAACCTAGTTCTTTGTGCAGTATTTCCATGTGTGGGGTGAGGGATGCCTAAATACATGTCAATTTGGCTCTTACGTTAGCCTCTTCTACTGTTAACATAGCTAATTGACTTTGTGTTTGAAGCAATGTATGAAAATGCTTCTCACTCTAAGCAGAGTTTTGAGGTAGCCTTATACCTGATATATTTAAATTTCTCTCTAGGCTCATAATATGATGTCTAGTATCTTGGGTAAAGAGTGTAGGGTCACACAATTTGGTGTACAATGAGAATATATTCTTGAGTACCTTCTTCACATCCTCAACCTTTATTGCCAATGCAACTTGATTGAGTGCTACATCACTAGATATCTTTTCATTTACCTTGTTCTAGGATTTCTTTTTAGACAACTCTAAAAGTTCTACATTCATGTGCCTAATGACCTTGTTTGTTGCACTTATGACAATGAGTCATGTTCTTAGGCTTGATATTTTGATTTTCATTCTTGATCCTACACACATTAGTAGTATGTCCTTTCTTACCAAAGTTATGACAAGTAGATTTGAAGTTCTTAACTTTGATGTTCCTTTCTTCAAGAACTTTGGATGATTCTCCTTCTTCAGTGCTTGTGTAGCCCAGTCCTTATGTACCTTTGTTGGATCTAGGAAATATCAGTAATTTCTCAAAGTATTTGATGGCTTTATTTTTCTTGTTTAGACTTTTATTAAATTCATTTTCTCTTTTCAAGTCACTCTCCAATTGTTCATTCTGCAACTTTGATCTAGTTATCTCAATGTCCTTGACATTCAGTTCATAGTTGGCATTCATCATTTGAATTAGAGTGTCAAATTGCATGTTGGAGATCTTGGTCAGCTTTGTTGACTTCTCTTCCAATATATTTGATAGAATTCTTTTGTCTTCTTCAATCATGGCTTTGTCTTCCATGGCTTTCTTCTTTTGTTCAGTCACCTCACATAGTAGTATATCTTGTGATTCTTGCCCTAGCTTGAGATTTCTAATTTCCTCATCTTGGATTTTGTTCTTTGTCATTATATATATAACTACTTTATCAAATTCATTGGAGTTACCATCTACAAATAGCTAGGTGGTGTCTATCTCTTTCTATAGTGTGGCATTCTCTACAATGGCAATCTCTTTCCTTCTCTTCAAGGATTTCTTTAGTTCATCTCTTGCCTCATTTAGTTGATGTAGTATGAGATATATTTCAATTTTTTGGTTCTCAAAAGTCTTTCCCAACTTGTAAACTTCCATTTCAAGATCTTTCCTCTAAGCTGCAAATATTTCCTTTCAGAGAACCTCACTCTAATACCAATTGTTGGATTTAGAAGTGGGAAGAGAGTAAACTTCTAAGGGGGGAGTGAATCAAGAGTTTGAACTTGGATCTATTAAAATTTCACCATTCATCCATCACATGCATTAATAAGCTGAAACAACATGTAAAACATATGCATTAATCATGTAAACATGTAATCAAACACACAAATAACACCAGATACAATAACCTAGAAACCCTCCAAATGAGAAGGTAAAATTGGGGTGGGAATGACACCAACAAATATTCACTACTACATCAATAAAGTGTAACCAATTAAGGTTACAATGGTTTGACCATGAATCATGGTCTACCCTATGAAATGCCTACCCTATTAAAGGCTTACAAAGACTATTAATTCCCACCTTGATTGAGGATTTCAACACCCTATTAGAAGTGTGCCTGGTTAGAGGACTTCAACTTAAAATTAAGTAAGCACCCAATTAAAGGATTTTGTATAGCCTGTTAGGACTACTCTGTTAAGAGTTTTAACTAAAATCACCTGTCAAGATATCTCAGCATAGATTCTACAGTTGGCACAAGATCCTTTTTTCCTCAATTAACTGATTCTGCAATTCACTCTTATTGCTAAGTCACCTTGAATGTTATGCAAACTATCTTGTTAAATTTTCTAATTCAATCATTCATCCCTTGTGCATTTTTCTCATCATCATTAAAAATTTAGGGGTTCATCCTTCTTATGAAGACTTTGGTGTCTTAGGGTTAGGTATAAATCTATGGATAAGATTCATTCATTTCATTGCTTAATCCTTCCCATTTTCTAATTGCCTACATGAAATTGCATAGGGAATCTACATATAGACTCATCCTTATCTCCAAAAGATCAAAATCTATCCTTAAGTCAACTCAAAAATGATTTACATAGTTGTTTGTTCCATTACAAAAAAAAATGTCAAAACTGTGTCACTCAGCATATGAAGTCTCTCATGCTTGACATACATTGTATTTATGCTTCTGACTCGACACCTGAACTACTCGACATCCACTATTTACTCGGTACTTGAATTCACTCAGCATGGTCCATCTTCGCGGCACTTGAGTGACTCAACACTCATTGCAACTCGACATGGTCTAATATTCGCATGTTGTGCTTGACATGTATTACTAGTTTGACATGAACTGAGTAAATGTTTTAAGTGTGTTGACACTCACTTGCATGGTATTTTTTAGTGGCTAATATTTGTTAATTGTCTAATTTTAGGAAATTTTTGCTAATAATTTGGTTCTTGAAAATATTTAAAATCGCCACATTTTTATTAAATTTAGTTATAAAGAATATTTAAATAGTTAAAGATTCACTCATTAATAATAGAAATTATTTTTATTTTTCAAAATAAGGTAAGATTCGCCAATATTTTTATATCTCTTTTTCGAGGGGGGTTGCTTAAAATTTACCTTGCTCACTTGTCAAAAAAATTCTGGAATTAACTACTATTATATAATTATATATATATATATATATATATATATATATATATATATATATATATATATATATATATATATATATATAGTAATTAGATATTAAATAATATACTACAATTGAATATTAATTTTATATATATATATATATATAATTGAACTTATATAGTATAATCTATATGTTAATATAACTATATTATTTATATAACTATTATATTATAAAATGACACAAATCTTACCATCGAAATATATAAAGAGGGAATAAAAACTTTAGAAAAGAAATCACAAAAAGGGAAAAAATATATATATAATATATGCGCAGTACTATTTTAACCTAATGTCCTAAAATGGGACATTACAGTTGGCTAGATGCAAGTACCTTCGGACTCACTTGAAATGGTGCTCTACAATCAAAAACAATATAATCGCTATTGATTAATTAAAATTGTTAAGTCAATTAATTAAATATTTAAATATTTAATTAATAGGTTCCCTATGTTAGCTTTAATAATTTATTTAAATTATTAAGTTAATTCACTTTTGTAAATTAATTAAATATTTGTATGCTTAATTATTAATTATTCTATTAGTATTAATAAATTATTTAATTTATTAAGATAATTCACCTTAGTCAGTTACACTATCCTAATTCTTCTAAATAATCCTATTAAGTGATTTATTTAAATTCCTTAATTATCCACTTACTTAAATGACTAAGTATTGTATTCCACCTAGTCAGTCCATGTCATCTGCCACCTCATATTTGCAACACTAATTATTTTAATTAATTAATAAAAGTCTTATTTTTACTCACCCTTGTGCCCTATCTTACAAGGCTAAAAGAGAATATGTGGCCTTATCTTCTTAAGTCTCTGGGAAACATGTCTAGATAGGTGACCATGTGTTCTTCCACTTTCTCTACTAACTTGGAGTAAGTCAATCCACCTCATATAGTCAAAAGTGACCCATGAGACACTTGTCCATGGAATTATCCATGAAGTTTTTGTTGCCTCAAGAAGTATTTATTAGATTTTTTCTAAGTGCCTTTCCTACCCCTAAATTTTCTCACATCTCAACTAAGTCCTTGATTTCCTCCATTTCTCTAGTAAGTCAATCCCATCCATCCATGTGTCATAAATTGTCTTTCCACTATTAGATCTTGCAACCTAGGCTAGGGTCTTCCTAGAGTCTATAAAAGGACTCCCCATTGCCTCATTCCCACAATGAGATTTGGAACTAGAGAGTGAACCAAATTTTGCATTTTGAAGCAGAATTAAAATTAGAATCATAATTAGGAATTAGATAATTCACAATAAATTAGTCATCAACTCCATTGTTGTTCATCTAATCTCCATTAGAATCTTATTTCTTCCATCTATCCATCAACATTAGTGCTTAGCATGTGAGGATCATTTGATAGTATCTAGTGTTGAAGTTCACAATCTTGAAAACCTTGAAGCATCTTAAAGAAGGGAGTTGATCACAATGTAAGGGCTCACAATTTAGGAAACTCAAGCTTAGGAGGATAATGGAGTCACACTTTAGCTAGTAAGGAAAGGTAGAAATCATATTTTGATTTGTAATCCTTCATTGTGTATGGATTTGTTAGCTTAGATTGATTATTTAGGCATTGTCACTAATTTTTGCATTCATTGCACTTAGGAAAAAGGTCTAGGATAATTCCTCAACATGATGATAGCTATGTATAACATGAAAACAAGAGCAATAATTGCTACTTTCCAAACAACAAACTGATATATAAAATAAAAAATATTTTCAAGGTTGATGCAAGATTGCACAAAGACCAAAGATGAACTCTCCAAGCAACATGATAAGGCTTGAGATATCTCGGTCTTTGAAACTATGATTTTTCAATTAACTCCTTAGATGCCAATTAATCAAAATGAGTGAATTTGACTATTTATATCCAAAAATAAATTTTGTTGAAACATGTAATCTAGATAAATTTGTTCTAGCTAAGTTATATAAGTTCTCACACTTTTCCAATTAGAAATGTCTATTAAATGCATGTTTTATACTAATTGGTTTCCAATTACTATAAAAAATAAAATTATTTTAGAAAAAATAAAATTTCAATAACTCTTACTCTTTTTAAAGATATTTTTTTGATATCATATAAAAATCATTTTGTAGAGCTTAAAGTCGAGAACATTCTCATATAGACTTTATAGTGTTTTAGTTTAAGAAATAGTATATTGTAATTAAAAAATACTAAGCATACATATTTTAACACTCGTGAATTATCAAAAAATTGTAAATCATATCAAAAAATAAATTAAAAAAGCATATGATGTTCTAGATGAGACAGTCTTCTTGGAGAATGTGTAATTTTTCTTTTGGTTAAAATAGATTTGCTTTCAAAAATGTGGGTGGAGATAAAAATTATCAACTTTAGGTGAGTTGAAATTTAAATTGTTATAAAACAGAAAATATAGGTGAAACTAGTTTTTATTTTTCATTGAGCTAGTTATATACATGATCCATAATATTATGGAAGGCATAATGATGATAGAATAAAAAAATTGGAGAGCCATTCATACTCAACAAAAAAATAGGCAATGGGGAATATGACCAGACAAAGAAAGTTAGATCTAAAGGACATTTATATTATCATGGTAACTACAATATTCTCTTTAAATAATGCTTTTCACAAAGAAAAAGGGGTTTTTTACTATACATTGTAGGATATATATGGATTGAAGAAAATGTAACAAACATATATGAGTAGAAAAACAAAGAGATTGATACGTGCACTAGAGAATCCTCAATTTCCTCAATATTGAACACTAATCAGGGTGAACCCACAATAATGGGTTCCACTTCTGTGCCACGAAGGAAATCATGAAATGTTGCAAAATTCACATATTAGATTTAACGTATGTTCAGGCAAACATACTAACTATGTTTGTGCAAACATGTAATTATTTTATGTTTGTGCAAACATATTATGTTTATATAAGGGATGTTCAAGTGAACATTCCTCATTAATATGTTCACCCAAACATATTTTTACAGTGACTTCGTGCTGAAAACCCTATTTTCCCCATTTTCCTATTCATTTTTATGGCAAGGTGAATTAGATCTAGATGTTGGAGCGAACATGTCAAATTGGTAAGTGAGTTGCATCACTTTGCGTCATTCTCCTCTAGATTCTCGTCATTGCGCTATTTTGGGAACACTTATATGTTATTATTTGATTTTTTTAAATGTTTTTTTATGTTTTCAAAGCATATTTTCATGTTAATTTAATATTTTTATTGTTTATTTATGTTAGTTAATTATATTAATTTAATGTTTATAATTTTTTTTGTATTTTTTACTTATATATGAGTGTTATTAGGAATTATTAAAAAACATTAGTGTAGAATATTAGAAAAATATTAATTTAGCATTGGAAAAAAAATTAGAGAAAAAATAAGTGTTAAATTAGATAAATATTAGAAAATATTAGAAATAAAATAGTTTAGAATATTAGAAAAACATTAGAAAATATTTTTAAAATATTAATCTAGAATATCATAAAAATATTAGTATAACATAAGGAATCAAATTTAGAAAAATATTAGTTTTATTAGAAAAACATTAGAAAAAAATTACATTTGTATTAGAAAATATTAGAAAATATTTTTGAAAACGTTAGTCTAGAAAATATTAGAAAAATATTACAAAATATTTTAAAAATAATAATGTTCTAGTAACATATAATATTAGAAAAAAATAGAAAAAATTAGTTTTATTAGAAAAACATTAGAAAAATATTAGAAAAAACATTAGAAAATATTATAAAGTATTAGTAAATAGTCTTGAAAATTATAAAATATTAGAAAAACATTATAAAATATTTTTTTAAAAATTATGCAGAATTATTAGAAAAACATTACTTGAAATCTTAAAAAATGTTAATCTATAATATTAGAAAAATAAATTATTATAACATTAGAAAACATTAGTATTTAAAAAATTAAAGAAAATAAATTAGTATATAACATTAGAAAATATTAGAAAAAAATTACAAAATAGTAGAAAAACATTATAAAATATTTGAAAAAAACATAATAAAATATTTTAAAAACATTAAATAAAATATTAGAATAACAAATTTAGAAAAAATTAAAAAATAAGTTAGTGTAGAGAATTAGAAAATATTAGAACTATATCTCTAACCCTTTAACACTAACCATATCCCTGACCCTAACTCAAACTCTAACCGTAACTTGAAAACTCTTTAACCCTAATCAAACACTACAATTTTGTAACTAAAATGGGCTAATGAAACCCTTGAACCATCACCCTAATCTAATCCTAACTAAAAATTGAAACCCTTTGATCTAACTTAAACCCTAATCATGAAACCTAATCTAACTAAAAACATTAATCTAATTGTAAATGTCTAAATCAAACCCTAACCAAAACCTAATCTAACTCAAACCCTAATGTAAATCTAACTCTAGAATCTAATTCAAACTCTAATCTAATCATAACCCTATAATTAAACCCTAACCAAACCTTAAATCTTAATTTAATTCAAACCCTAATCTAAATGAAATCCTAGAATCAAACCTCAATCTAACACAAACCCTAGAATCTAATCATAATCCTATAAATCAAACCCTAATCAAATGCTAATCTAAATCAAATCCTAATCATATCCTAATATTGAACTCAAATCCTATTCTAGAAATCAAACCGTAATCAAACCCTAATCTAATCCTGACTAAAAACTCAAACCCTAGTGTAACTCAAACCCTAATCATGAACCCTTTAAATGTAAAATTGTAACCCTAGAAATCAAACCCTAACTAAACCCTAACCTAACTCAAACCCTAATCTAAATCAAAGCCTTTAAATCAAATCCTAACTCAAACTTTAAGTAATGTACAACTGTAACCCTAACCAAACCCTTTAATCTAGAACTCAGACCCTAATCTAAGTCATTTGAACCCTAATTAAACACTAATCTTTAACTCAAATCCTAACCTAATTGTAACCCTAATCTAACTAGATAACCCTATCCTAGCCCTAACCATAATTGAAACCCTAATCTTTAAACCCTAACTCAAATTGAAACCCTAATTTAACTCAAACCCTACAACCTGACTCTTTAAATCAAAACCTAATCATGAACCCTAATCTAATCATAACCCTAGAAATAAAACCCTAATCAAGCCAAGTAATATAACTCAAACCCTAATCTAAATCAAACCCAAGTTAAATCAAACCCTAACTCAAATCTTAAGTAATGTATGTAACCATAACCATAACCAAACCCTTTAATCTAGAACTCAAACTCTAATCTAAATCATTTGAACCTTAATCAAACCCTAATCTTTGACTCAAATCCTAATCTAATTATAACCCTAATCTAACTAGATAACACTAACCTAACCCTAGAACCGTAACTGAAATCCTAATCTAACCCTTTATAATCAAATTGAAACCCTAATCTAACTCAAATCATGATATAATCCTAATTTCAAACGTAAACCCTAATCTAACTCAAACTCTAATGTAATCCTAGAACTGAATACTCAAAACCTAATCTAATTCAAACCCTAATTTAAATGAAATCCTAATCAAACCCTAATCTAACTGTATGGTCCTATGAATCAAACCCTAACCAAACCCTAATCATACCCTAATATTTAACTCAAACCCTAATCTAAATCAAACCCCTAATCTAATCTTAACTCAAAACTCAAACCCTAATCTAACTCGAACCCTAATCTAACTCGAACTCTAATGTAATCCTAATTGAAAACTCAAACCCTTAGATCTAGAAATCAAACCCTTTAATCTAACTCAAACTCTAATTTAATCAAGTAACTAAAAAGTCAAACCCTAATCTAACTATAATCCTTGAAATCAAACCCTAAGACAAACCCTAATCTAATCCTAACCAAAAACTCAAACCCTAACTCCAATTCTAACTCTAACTCTAACTCTCATGTATGATCATATAATTATATATGTGTCATAGTTTATCTACACATGATGTACGTGATTACATAAATAAAAATTTGTGTACTAGACTAGACACATGTACATATACATTATATATGTATTTAGAATATATATTAGCTCCATCATTGTAGATATGACTTTACATGGTTAGTTTGGTCATCATCTTGAGGGTACTAAAGAGGCTCCTCTTGTGACCCCTATTGCAATTCCTAATACGGCTCCTACTTCAACTCTTGATGTGGTTCCTACTACAAATCCTGATGCAAATCCTACTATGGCTCCTAATGTAGTTCATTGTGTTTCTCATGGTAGGGCTCATGCTATGGCTCGTCATAGGGCTCTTGGTGGGGCTCTTGTTGTAGCTCTTGGTGTGGCTCCTTGTGCAGTCCTGGTGTAGGTCTTGGTGTGGCTCCTAGTGTAGCTCCTATTGGAGGTCCTACTATGGTTCCTACTAGAGGCCTTGCTATGGCTCCTACTGTGCCACCTCCACGCATTGATATCGATGCATTATTTGCATTTGCAGAACAAGAGGTGCAGAGATTAGAGCATTATATATTATCCTCTAATGATGGTTTATATAGAGATATATATGTGACTATGTGTAGAATTTTATAGAATCTCACTACTAGATTTAGAGCTAATCATTCATTTACCCCTAATGTATTAGATGCCATATCAAGTGAGCTTAGAGCTGAGATTTTAGGAGATGTATCTTTTGATGATATCAAGAGAGTAGCCCCCAAAGACATCATCAAATGAGATTTTTTTCCATCCTATGAGGATACATAGGGTAGGGTGAGAGGTTATCAAGTGACATGGTGCAAAGATCCTATTATTGCTAGTATGATCGATCCACATTTTTTAGCCGCACATGGTCAATATCCTGATAACAATCATATACCTCTTTATTTTGAACCATAGTTGTACACTGAGTTCCGCATGGGGCTTAGTATCAACTACTTAGACATTCTACATTATTGTGGATAAGGGCATGATTGGATCATAGATCATGACCAGTATCATAGTGTACAGCGCTGGCCACCTCTAGATGTGAGATAGTTCATTGGACAGAGACTTCCACTAGTGACTCTAGCACTAGCACCTATTGCAGATAGAGTTGTCATTGCTTCCTAGAGGGGAGCAATTGATAGTATTGGACACATTGCATATTTTGCTACTAGTATCATATTTGATTCTCTTGGTCACTATATTCACACTCGACAGAGTCATCCAAGTCAGCCATCTTCAAAGGCATCTAGTAGCACTTCAGGCACCATTTTTGATGAGGCATATAGAGCTACTAGACTATTAGTACCAGGCAATATCCATGCTCTTTCAGGATAGTACACACATATGGATTTAGTGCTGTATTTTTTTGAGGATTTGTTTCAGAGTATCAGTTATATTTTTGATACACCAGGGATACTAGTTGAATCAGTGATGGATGCCATTAGACACCATCAGAGCCCCATAGTTCCAAAGGCATAGACCACACCAATCATAGTCACTACACAACATAGCTCACAACATTTTGCACAAGCTCAGGACACTATATAGATGACTCGGCCATATAAGTTGGGGATGTCAAGATCATAGCTAAAGGCCATGATAATTTTGGTGAGTAGTTACAAGGGCTATCTAAGATTGATACTATTTTGAGCATGGGATTTTCATCGTACATGGACATTTTATTTTAACCGGCATTGATTCTACACCATTACCTAGCCATTTACACACTTCACTTGTCATTACTCACACTTGGAAATTGTGGTGCTGAGGGTGGTTTAGTAGGTGTTGGAGTTTCAAGATATGATGATGGTACATTAGGAAAAGATGTTGAAAATAGAGGTGCATCAATAGATGATATGATGGAGTCTGATAAATGTCCTCCACCTCCTAAGACCTAGGTACATATATATAATATTTTGAAATTGGGTAAGTGCACCAAGTTGTGGTGCCAAAATGATGACACCTTTTTTTTTCTAACTTTAGAAAGCACATACACACTATAGCATGTACATTCTATAGTCATATGCACTATAGCACATATGCACTTTTTAAAACCCAATTTTTTTATAAATGGGCTGCAAACCTAAAGCCCATTCATTTTTTCCTCATTTTGCAACTTCCTCTCCTCATAGCATGTATGCGAATTCAACAAATCAAGTATTTTTGCCACCTATCTCCTCAATATGACTCCTCGTTGTCAAAGTTTAAGATCACAATCATATTGTATGTTGTCCATTCTTCTTTTTACATTGTTTTATATGTTTTTGTATTGTTTTGTAGGTTTTTTCAATTTTTCTTTAAATTTGTTTATTTATTTAGATTGCAATTGGTTTCTTATCAGGAAATGTGAATAATGAATTGGAAAATCCCCAACAAGATCAAAACCAAAACTCTCAACAAGATCCAAACCTAAACCCTCAAAAAGATGAGAATCAAAACCCTCGAGAACAAGAACAAGAAATTATGCAACTTGCACCGATTGGAAGACCTCCTCCTAGCACAAAAGACAACATAATAAATGAAGTAGAAAGAGGCAAAAATGAATTAGAAGCACTCCTTGGTAGATTGAAAGCTTGTGGACAAACCAATCTAGTGAGAGCTCAATCGGCATCCTCCCTTGAGTCCATTATGACCCACATCGGCAATCAAATTATCATATCAAGACGTTAAAGGAAAAAAGAAAAAAAAGAAAAAAAAATGTAGCATTTGTGCATTGTTTAGAGAGCTTGGTGAACAAAATATTGTTAAAGAGAAAACTAAATGATTCTCCATCCATTAGTGCATACACAATGGTATTAGAAATAATTTTTGGGATAGATGGTGGATGGTTTTTGATGCCCCTCCCTACAATAATCATGAGGTCCCAATGTATTTCTTAAAGAAATTGTATTGTGAATTTTTCCTTGAGGAGATCCTAAATTATTTTGATATATTAAAATCTTAGGGTAGAGGTGGGGGATAATCATTTGAGAGGTTAGGGGCACATTGTGATCCTAATGTAGTTAGGGCACCTATTGTTAAGCCACAGGGTGAGGATGTGACTATTTCTTTAGTTGTGATGGAACATGTCAAGGATAGCACTCTAGGGACTATTAATGCTTTCATGTAGACCCTCATTCATTGCATGAGTGCATTAGTTGAGGATGAGGCTCCTGTGCATCGTGGTCACATGTGCACATCATGCAAATCCTTATGCACATTTGGTAGTCATGCTAGAGATAGTGTGGATGATGGGCTAGTCACTAATCAGTTCCTAAATGGGACATTTGGCATTGACACAAAGGTAAATTACAATTATAATAAACTAATTTGATCACATTTCAAATGTATAGTGAATGACTAATTAATTAACATGTATTGACATTGTTCAAAATTAAGGGTCAAATTGTTGGTGACCCTAGTAGCAATCCCCTGGCCCCATTTTTCATCTCGTTGATGAGTCCAGAGGTATGTTTCAATTTAATCATTTAAATTAATAAATATATTTATTAAGTAATCATATTAAGGATTGACAAAAAAATATGCATTTGCATCAATTCTCTATAGGACCATCGACATTCACTAGGTACTCCAAGCCTAGACGTGGTACGAGCTTCATAGAGGTATATTTTTTTCATGTTAATTTAATTCATTTGATTATATTTGTTTCATGTTTCATGTTACATGTAACATGTATTGTATGACATGCATCTCTTTACATTTGAGACTCCTTCTCATCTTTGATAGTCCATCGATTATGGAGTGGTTGCAGCTATGGCTAGTTCACAACCATTAACTGAGGTATGAATGAATTTTCTTGGTTTTAGTTGTTGTTTATAATAGTTAGTATCAAAATTTCTAATTTTATTTATAAGTGGTGATATTGATTGAATTGTTGTAGGGTCTTGTTACACACGATCATCCACGAACCCTTGAAGTGGACTTGTAGAGCGACTATTTGATGGTGGTAAGAAAATAATTAATTTTGTTTGTACATATATTTGATTTCAATGTATAATAATTATTGATTCATATCTAATTTGTTTGCATCAGCTCAAGTTAGAGAAGAGCCTCAACAAGAGGATGAGTGAGTGTGTGAGGAAGACCCCATCATCCCCATCATCTCCCTCCACATGATAACTGAAGACCTCTAGAGATTTATTTCCTTCCCCTCGTGGAAAGGAGAAGATATAATTGATAGACACACATGTATAGGCATTAGTGGACATATATGTTGGATTTTATGTCAGTGGACATATTTTATATACATTTGATGTATATATGACATTTTATATTTGATGTATGACATTCATTTGATGCATGACATTATTAGACTTATGACATTATTGGTTAATATATGATATGTTTGTTTATGTATGACATTATTGGCTATCATAATATATTATGTTTTTCTTAATGTATGACATTATTGGTTATCATTTTATATTATATGTTTGTTCATGTATGACATTATTGGTTATTATAATATATTATATGTTCCTTCATGTATGGCATTATTGGTTAACATAATATATTAAATGTTCGTTCATGTATGACATTATTGGTTATCATAATATATTATATATTTATTCATGTATGACATTATTGGTTGGCATAGTATATTATGAGGTTGCATGGGTACTTGTACCCACACCCCTGGTACTCGTACCCACGTACCCAAGTACTAGGTACACATATCCCAAGTGTCGGGTACTCAGTGGAGAGAATCATAGCTAAGGACCTTGATTGAGATTTTAGATTATTATTTTTGGTTTTTTTTTTGTGTATCAACTCGTTGTTTATCAAGCTTAATTCAATACCTAATTAGTTTGAAACTTTGAGAGAATATTTATTAACAATAAACTTTATCACTGTTCAAGCATAAGTTTACCATTTCCAATATGTCATTGTCATATGATTTATGATCTTGTTTATGTTTAAATTTTTCCTTCTCTATTATTTGTTTATCAAGCTTAATTCAATACCTAATCAGTTTGAAACTTTGATACAATATTGATCAACAATAAACTTCATCAGTGTTAAAGCTAGAAATTTATCATTTGCAATATGTCATTGTCATATGATTTATGATCTTCTTGTTCATGTTTAAAGCATGCCTTATATGTTATGCATCTAAACATTTATCATAAATTATTATTATAAACATATAACAAATCTGAAACTAAAAACAATACATTACATTTCCAAACTTTATTGCAGTTCTTGATTTGAAAAATCATTATCATGACTCATAAATTTGGGTTTTCTATAAATATAAAAGTATAATTAAAAATAAAGTTTGACATACCCAAGTACGCTCGTCCCCTATTATAAAAAAGAGTTGTACCCATACCTGTACCCTAAGTACCCCAAGTACCCCTGTCCCTGTGCAACCTTGTATATTATATGTGGATCTTGGTGCTTTCTCTACACTTATGTGGTATATAGTATCTCTTGCTACTTAGAACATATTTTGACCTTGCCCAACCTCCTCACCATGTTAACTGATCCAAACTTGTAGCATCACTCCATTACTGCTCTAGGAATAGTATCCCTCCAAAGGTTGTATAGGTCTACTAGGGTACCATAGCATCCCTAGTCCAACCAAGGTTTCCATGATGTCCTAAGGTGTGATTGAAACACTTGTACTATGCTTGAAAGGATAACAACAATGGGTTTGTACCCGATTTCAAGATTTCTTCACAAAAGCACTACAAGGAGAGCCCCTAATTAGTCCTCCACCCAGATTTCTAGGGCCAATAGTTCCATTGTCTTATAGTTTCAACACCTCTAGCCTTAAGAAAAATTTATACATAGGATCCATGCTCAAGTATTTTTAGGGTCTCAGGGTGCATACAGTCCGTACAACAAAAATAGCAAAATTGAGGGTTTGGTAGGGTTTTCTTCATTTCCTACTATCCCCACTTTTAATACACCTTCCACACTTTATCAAGACTCCTCCTACACAAGTTAGATCCTCCTCATACCCCTCTTCAATCCCTCAAAAGGTAAAGTCTTCATTCTTCAAGCTTTGCTCTCGAGAGCTCTTTCTTTGCTAACAGTCCCTAGCTAGGAATTTCCTAGCTTGCCTAGGGCTTGGTAAAAGAATTCTTTGCACTCACTTTTAGGGCCCTTTCTTTCATAATATAATACATTAGGGTATGTAGCCTTGAAATCTAGAAGACTATGAAAATTATATGGTGGAGACAAGACTTACAGCCCTTTCATGATTTACAACTCCAAAACTAGCAGCAGAAAAGTATCTTTGAAGAAATTTACAAAAGCTTTCAAAACTTGGTCACAAACTATAACTAATGCATGGAAAATGAAAAATGAATAATAAGACAACTACAGTACGCAACACAATGTGTGTGCTTTTATTCGGAGAAAATGGTGTTTAAAGGGTCAAGTGGACATCTCTACTATGGCCAAGGGTTGTCTATCTTTTTGTTTCTCTTGTGATGAGGATAAGAGAGATATCCTATTTTGCAGCCCTTGGGTTATGGGGAAGCATACCATGATGTTACAGAAATGGGCTCCAAATCTTTACTCTCTAGATGATTCAACTATTCAAGCCCCTATGTGGGTTAAGCTTAAGGGTCTCCCTCTTGAGTTTTGGGTGGAAGATATTTTCAAGGGCATTGCCAATACTTTCGGAGAACTCCTCTCTTTAGATCTAGTGACTATTTCAAGGAGGAGACTGAACTATGCCTAGTTTTCTGTTGGAGTTTCTTGTGGGGTGGATCTTCCGAAATCCATTGTGCTGAAATCAAAACTAGGTGTTTGGGACCAAAGGATAGAGTATGAATCAATCCCTTTCACTTGCTTCCTTTGCAAGAAAGTGAGCCATTGGGCAAAGAAATGCCCATCTCTGAAAGGAAAAGCTAAAAAGACTGCAAAGAAGAGTCAAAAAAATTGGGTTAAGAAAGGCCTATCTAAAGATATGGTTGTTGTAGCTAAGGGGCCTGCTCCTCCAAAGGACCAAACCCAAAAGGATAGTTTCTCTATGACTGGAATGGAAGGTGCCACCCACTTTGATCTTTCAACATGGAAAGATGTTTCTAAGGAGGTTGGAAAGATTATAGACCTAACAAAGACTGTTGGGGAGAATATTGGTCTAGTTGTCCCCTCGAAGGAGCTTAATAAGGACTCACCATTGATGGTGACTAAGGGGACTTCCCCTTCTCCAGTTCCCTTGGTTATCCCTGAGATTATTTGTTCGAAGAGGAATCAAGAAGCTTCGGATAGTCTTTCTATGGAGAATCATATTTCTATTTCTTCTGCTAGGATTCCTATGTTGAAGAATAATTCCTTTGTTAGTGGAGTTGTTGAGGATATTCTCACTATCTCCCATGTTGAGGAAGCAGTTTTGGAAAAGGATAATTCTGAGGCCAACTAGACAACAGTTGAAAAAATTTCTAAGGGTAGGAAGAAAAATAATAAAAAAGAAGATGAGGATACTGCCCTAGTGAAAAGCAATAAGAAGGGTTCCAAATTTGATTCAAAACCTATTAAGGGTAAGTCTGGTCAGTCTAAGAAAGGTGGAGCCATTGTCAAGAATGGTGATGTTGGGTCTTCTCCTTCTCCTGTTGGTAGACGTTTGAATCAGATTATAAGAACCGTGGAGGCTATTAAGAACATTGCAGATGGTAGTCAGAGAACTATCCTTGACTCCAAACATTTTGTTAAATTATGAAGATCATTTCATGGAATATAAGAGGGTTAAATAATCCTCACAAACAGGATGTTTTAGGAAACATGTTTAGGGATAATAGACTTGACATTTTTGTTATCCAAGAAACTAAAATGCTAAAGGAGAAGGTGGAAGGTCTTTCTATTTTTAAGGGAGGGAAGATTGTTGGCAGTGATTTTGATGGAGCTTCTAGTGGCTTGGCTATATTTTGGATTAATAAATGGATTTAGGGGGATCTCATCTATCATAGTAGAAATATGATGACTGTGCATTTTGTTAATGCAAAAGACAACTTTAGTTGGGTTCTGACTAATGTTTACACCCCCAATACCAAATGGGGAAGGAAGACTTTGTGGGAAGAAATTTCTTATCAAAGAAAATTTTTTGCTAAGGATAAGTGGCTAGTGATTGAATATTTTAATACCCTCTTAAAGGATTCTAAAAATTGGGGAGGTAATCAGACCAATCTAGATAATAGATTAGATCTTATGCAATTTATTGACTCTCATATGCTTCATGACATTGAGTTACATGGGATTTAGTACACCTAGATGAATAGGAGAATAGGTAAGGATCTTATTCAGGTTAGATTGGATCGGGCTCTTATTAGCAATGAGTGGATTTTGAATTATAAATGTTCCCTCAGTGCCCAAGTTAGGGTTGGGTCAGATCATTATCTTATTTTCTTCTCTGCTGACCAATGCTTCTTCAAGAAGAATTTCCCCTTCAAATTTGAAAAAATGTGAACCCTACATCCCAATTTGGAGAGTCTCATTTAGGAGTGGTGGAACATTAATGTTGAGGGTACCGCTTTGTTTAGAGTGGCAGCTAAATTGAAAAATGTTAAGAAAAACATCAAAATCTGGAATAAAACCACCTTTGGTAACATTTTTTAGAACAAAAACAAGATTGTGGAGGAACTCAAAGACATTCAAGAAAAGATTCAAGCTGATAGTTATGAGATGGTATCTAGGGAAGAGGAGAGTGATAAGTTGGTTGAACTTCATGATATTATTACTAAGGAGGAAATGTTCTAGAGACAAGGATCCCGAAAGGTTTTTCTTAAAGAAGGTGACAGGAATACCAAGTTCTTTCATATGAGTACCCTTAAGCATAGGATGGCTAATAGAATTTCCAAAATTAAGATGGATGATGGAATGACTGATAATGAAGATATTATTAAAAGGGAGGCCATGTTGTTCTTTTCCAGCTTGTTGCAATGTGACCCTGTCCTCAATGCTAAGAAGTAGAATTTGCTCCTGGACTGTATTCCTTTGTGCATCTCTAAAGCCCAGAATTCTTTTCTTTCATCCATACCTTCTATGGAAGAGATTTCTAAAGTTGTTTTCTCTTTTGAAGGCAATAAGGCCCCAGGTCCTGATGGGTTTCTTATCCTATTTTTTCATAAATTTTCTCATAATTATTGGTTTAGATGGTTGTAATGGGGTTAAGGAATTTTTTTGCTCAAGAAACCTCATTAGAGAGCTTAATGGTACTTTTATTGCTCTTATTCCTAAGAAGCTAGGTGTTTATTGTATGGATCAGTTTAGGCCTATCAATTTATGTAATTCTTTTTATTAGATCATCTCCAAATTTTTGACTCTTAGAATTCTCTCTATTTTTTTGGTTATTATTTCTAGATAGCAAAATGTTTTTTTTCCAGGTAGACATATTTTGGATTCCATTATATCCATTCATGAAAACATTCATTCTCTTGTGGTTTCTAAGAAGGAAGGCTTTCTTCTTAAGCTTGACCTTTCTAAAGCGTATGATAGAGTTGACTGGAACTTCCTGCTAAGGGGGTTGGAATCTTTGGCTTTAATAAGAGATTCAGGGATCTTATTTTTATGTTAATTTATTTCACTTCCTTCTCTATGCTTGTTAATGGCTCCCCTTCTCCCTTTGTTAAGGCTTCTAGGGGCCTTAGATAGGGAGACCCTATTTCTCCTATTCTTTTTATTATCTTGGCTGAGTGCTTGGGAAGATATGTTAATAATATGGTTGTCAAAGGAGACTTTGTGGGTCTTAGTTTGTCTTCCTCACCTCTTGTTTGCTTGTATCAGCAATTTGTGGATGATTCTATTGTCATGGGGGAGGCCTCAGTGTGTAATGCAAGGAATATTAAGAGGGCTTTGACTAACTATGCAGATGGTACTGGCCAGATCATTAATTGGAACAAAAGTGTGATTTACTTTATCAATGTTAGTGAAGCTAGACAATTAAAGATTAAAAGGATTATTGGGTGTGAGAGTGGTTCTTTGCCAGGCACTTATCTGGGGTTGCCTATGGGTTTATCCCCTCCTAACAGCTTTTGGAATTCTTTCATTGATAAGATTCATGTCAAACTTGTTGGCTGGAAGGGTTCTCTCCTCAATTAGGCTGGGAAGGTGATTGTTTTGAAATCTATTCTTCAAAATGCTCCACTTTATGCCTTGAGTGTCTTTAAGATTCCAAGAAAGTTTCTCTTGCTATTGAGAAAATTCAAAAGACCTTTTTCTGGACTGGTACGGAGTCTAAAAAGAGACTCCCTCTTATTGCTTGGGAGAATTTTTTTATTCCAAAGGGGAAAGGTGGCCTTAGGCTACGAAGGATTTCTAGTATGAACAAACTTTTACTAGCTAAACTTCTTTGGAGATGGAATAAGGAAGAGGGGAATGGAGGAACATTTGGGTGGATAAATACAATTCGGATAACTTTGATTTTCAGCATTTCCTTTTCTTTGATGTTGATCAAGGGGGATCTCAAATATGGAAGAATGCTAAAAAAATTAAACATATATTAAGGAAAGAAGTTAAATGGAAGGTTGGTAACAAATTGAAAGTCCTTTTTTGGGAAGACATTTGGATTTTGGATCACCCCCTTTGTGATGACCCTAGATGGAATGGGTTTATGGTGCAGTGCAAGAATTAGTTTGGTACTTAGGTTAGTGATTACTAGAATAATGATATGTGGGTCAATCTTCTTAGGGTGGACCTAAATCTAGTGGAGCTTGCTAAATGCCTTAATGCTTGTTGTTTGAATCATGAAGAGGATGTTCTAATTTGGAAAGATGATCCTAGCGGAGAATACTTCATTTTGTCTGCCTACACAAATTCTTTTAAGGATCATGATGTACCTTGCTGGGCTACGGCTTGGGTGAAAGGTATGACTCCTAAAGTTTTTTTTTTTTTTTGGATTCTTTTGCAAAACAAAATTTTAACTCTTGAAAATCTTAAGAAGAGGGGGTTTTGCATTGTCAATCAATGTGTCCTCTGCAAAAATGATGGGGAGTCAGTGGACCATATTATGCTCCATTGCTCCTTTACTAAGTAGGTGAGGGATTTTATTTGGAGTTTGATGAACATGGACTAGGTATCCCATGCTACCATCTAATTGTTCTTTTCTTCTTGGAGAGCTCCTTGCAAGAATACTTTAATTATGAAATTTTGGGAACTTATTCTTCCTTATCTTTGTTGGGGTATATGGAAGGAACATAATGACAGAATCTTTAGAGGGGTGGAATCCAATCCTACTCAGGTTTTCCATAAAATCAAGGTCCTTTTGCATGAAAATATCAAAAATTGTGGTAAGGGATAGCAACCTTTTAATGAATGGGATGTTGGGGTGATGAATAACTGGAATATCAGGAATATGATTTTGAATACTAAAGATCCCAACCCTAGGGAAAGTGCTAGATAGGACAACATGACCAGCTTCCTAAAAATGAATGAGGTAGATAAAGGTTAGTTTTCTCCCCCGGGGATAGACTCTCAAGGTCCTAGCAAGCATACTCGAGGCCAATTCAAAGAAGATGGAGGAAACCACTAAGAAGGATGAGGTGAATACTGCTACTGAGACTATGCATTCTCTAGTGGACCAGGTTGTGCATCTAATTAATACTCCTTAGTTAGTCGATTGTTGTTCCTTTGCTGGTCTTTTGTTGTCTTTTCTAGCAATGTTTTCTGTGACCTCTTTTTATTTTCTGAGGTCTATTTCATGTTGTTTGTTTGTTCTCCTTTCATGATACTTTCTTAATACTCTACTGATGTAAGGTTTTGGGTCCTTTAAAACCTATTTTTACATAATCAAAACTAAAATATGCAACAAAATGATAATAGCCACATGATTTGTCTCCAAACAAGATTAAAAACCACTAAAATATGTGCTAAAATAGTCACAGTCTACTGCATACATTCCAACAGTATGGATTCGTACAAGAAATGAGTTGCCAACCCTTGATTAGGGTTCCTCCAAGGATAAATAGGTTTCTCCTTGGGTTAGAGATAGGTTTTAGGGCTTTTTCAAAGCTTCTTTACAAAGTACATGAAAATATTATACCTATGTTGGAACCCAATATTGGTTTTCACAACAAGAAAGAAGATATTCTTAGTCAGTTAAATATTCTTACATGGCAGTCTAGGAGAACTTGAGAAAATTAGCATAGAGCTAGTAGAGTTCTCAAGGAGGAAGAAGATATAGATGATGTTCTTAGACAACTACAACAACAAAGACAAAGACAAAATTGAATAACCTCTAGAAACCAAGAATCCCATATATCTTAGTCTGTGAACCGTTGTTGGGAAAATTGGAGTTTGTATTCTCTAGACAATATAGTAGATCTCAAAAAAGGGAAGCTATCCCTGATTCTATATTTCAATAATTACAAGACCTTAACTTCTCACCAAACCTTACAGGGGCTAGGAGAAAAGCAAAAAGTAGACCTTCATCTCCTTTGAAGGAAACCTAGTCAACTCCCACCCTCCTATTTGGAAAACTTAAACTTTACATGGGAAAAATCTTCCCCCTAAAGTCACTATCTCAACTCTAATTTTTGTAGTGGCTCAACCATGGGGAGCTTTCACCTCTTAAGTGCTAATCTAAATAACCTACCCAAAGGAGCTAATGAAATCTTTCCCAAGCTCAATGGTAATTCCTATCGAGAGATGGTTGAAAATGTAAGAAATCCTTAAATATCTATTGACTCTACAAATTGTCATCTTGAATATAAATTTGATGTAAAAAAATAGGGCAATATCCTAGTAATGTTAGAATATCCTTCATGCACTATTCCAATAATAATCCAACAAATCCTTAAGACTTAGGGCAATACATTATGCCCAAAGTAATTGAACAAAGGAAAACATCATTTTTGTCAAATCTTTGGTTCAAAATTTTAAAGTTCAATGACTCCAAAATATTATTTCCTAAAAACATCCATACTCTTGTAAGTCATCCAAAATTTAAAAAATCCCCCCTATGAGTACCTTAGATTGAACCCTAACAAATTGGATAAGTTGATTGAATATGTTATAGGTCATCAGTTTGTGCCTAAAGTTGTTGATAAATAATTAACTAATGTTTTATCTCTAGAAATCAGTCAAAATTATGTAGTTTATTCCTCCATTATTAAATTTGAGGCTAAATTTGGTTCATATTTAAAATATGTCTCATTAAATATGAAGCTTAAACCATTCTATATTTCTATGTTCATACACAACCATAAGATCAATAATTGTATAATTGACTCTAGGGCCTTTGACAATACAATGCCTTGTATGTTTTAAAATCCTTAGATCCACCCCCCTCCCCCCTAACTAAAATATTTGTTAAATGGTCTTTTATGGATTATAAGAATCCCCCCTAGTACAACAAATTAAAAAATCTCAATTTTCATTAGCCACTCATCCAGGTAAGACACTAAAGATAACTATTTTGGTTCCTAATATCCTAGTTAGTAATGACATGTTGAGAAAGTGTTTTTGTAGGGACATAGTAGGAAAATTTAAATTGGATTGGTCCCAAGATACTATACTAGTGGGTAAGGAAATTGTGACACTCCAACCAAATGGAAAGTCTATGTACATTCCTTTCATTAGAATATCCTTTAGCCCAAATTCTATTTAATAGGTGTTAAATTTCTAACTACATTATTTTAGGAGGGGAAGAGGTTGTTAAATATAAACTCAATAATAAGGATTCCCTATAGGATATTGAGTTCAATGGTATCTTTTCATCCAATTGTATAGGAGTTGGTAAAGTGTTGATATCACCACAAGGTGATAAATTCTATTATTCTTTTAAACTAGAATAAAACAATACAAATACAACAATGGAGTATGAAGCCTTGTTGGTAGGAATTGTTGAACCTTGTTGTTAGGGGAATATTAAATGTGAAAAACCAAACATTTAAGATGTATCAAAATAGGACATGGGATGAAGTAAAAAAATTTGAGGATTACCTTATTACCATAAAAAAATAACATATTCAAAATTATTTTTATGATCAACCCTTTACCTTCTATGACAAGTCTCCATCATTGGATGAGATGACATATCCAGTGGCCATAGTTAAAGATCACTTCCCTATGGCATTTAGTGACCCTTAGGGATGTTTTAGTTTGGCATGCTTGAGAACATTTGAGCACTCAATAGGACAGGATAAGCTTGGGGCTAGTTTTACCTAGCCACCTAGAGCTAATAGAACAAACAATTTGATTACATGATGGTGAGAGAGATTTGGTAGTTTCCAACTTTGTACTGGCCAACACTACAAGTTTTACCATCACCTAAGATGGCATCACAAAATTAAAATGGAGTAAGATCACTAAAAAGTGAGAGATTTTATTGTAGGTCTCTACAACATAGTCTTATATGACCTAGAATTGCATCCATACCTTGCACAAGCTCTGAGATATGCCCCATCAAAGATCACTACCCTATGGAATTTAGTGACCCTTAGGGACATTTTAGTTTGGCATGCTCGAGAATTTTTGAGCACTCAACAAGACAGGATAAGCTTTGAGCTAGGGTTTACCTAGCTACCCAAAGCTAATGGAATAGACAATTTGATCCCATGATGAAGAGTGTGGGAGATTTGGCAGTTGGCAACTTTGTACTGGCCAACACTACGAGTTTCAGCATCACTTGAGATGACATTATAAAATCAAAATAGAGTAAAATCTTCAAGAATAGAGAGATGTTATTGTAGGTCCCTACAACATAGTCCTATAAGACCTAGAATTGCATCCATACTTGTATGAGCTCCAAGATATGCCCCATCAAAGATCACTTCTCTATGGGACTTAGTGACCCTTAGGGATGTTTTGATTCAACATGCACAAGAATGTTTGAGTTCTCAACAAGATAGGACAAGCTTGGGGCTAGCCTTTACCTACCCACACAAAGCTAATAGAATAGATACTTCAATCCCACAATGACAGTTGAGAGAGATTTGGCAGTAGGCAATTTTATACTAGCCAAAAATACAAGTTTCACCATCACTTGAAATGGCATTGCAAAATCAAAATGGAGTAAGGTCACCAAAAAGTGAGAGAATTTATTATAGGCCTTTGCGACATGGTCCTATAGGACTTGGAATCACATCCATACCTCACACGAGCTCCAAGATATGCCCCATCAAAAATTGTTACCATGTGTCATTTAGTGACCCTTAGGGATATTTCAATTTGTTGTGCTTGAGAACATTCAAGTGCTCAAGGGGATGGGATGAGTCTAGGGCTAGCGTTTGCCCAGCCACCCAAAGCTAACAGAATAGATAGTTTAATCCCATGATGAGAGATGAGGGAGATTTGGTAGTTGGCAACTTTGTACTGGCCAACACTAAGTTTCAGCATCACTCGAGATGGAATTTCAAAATCAAAACAAAGTAAGATCTCCAAAGAGTGAGAGAGGTTATTGTAGGTTTCCACAACATGCACCCATAGGACCTAGAATTGCATCCATACTTCACACAAGCTCTGAGATATGTCCCATCAAAGATTGCTAACCTATGTCATTTAGTGACCCTTAGGGACATTTTGGTTTGGCGTGTCTGAGAATGTTTGAGCACTCAATAGGATGGGATGAGCTTGGGGCTAGGGTTTTCCTAGCCAACTAGAGCAAACAAGATAGACAATTCAATCCTACAACAAATGGAGAGGGAGATTTGGCAGTTGGCAACTTTGTATTGGCCAACACTATGAGTTTCAGCATCAGCTGAGATGGTGTTGCAAAATCAAAATGGAGTAAGATCTCCAAAAATCAAGAGAGGTTATTTTAGGTCTCCACAACATGGTCCTATAGGACTTAGAATTGCATCCATACCTTGCACAATCTCTGAGATATGCCTCATCAAAGATCATTTCCCTATGTCATTTAGTCACCCTTGGGGATATTTTGGTTTGGCATGCCCGACAATATTTGAGCACTCAATGAGATAGGATGAGCTTGGGGCTAGGGTTTACCCAGCCACCTAGAGCTAATAGAATAGATAGTTTAATTCAACAATGAATGGTGAGGGAGATTTGGCCATTGACAAATTTGTATTGGCTAACACTACAAGTTTTAGCATCACCCGAGATGGCATTGCAAAATCAAAATGGAGTAATATCTCCAAAAAGTGAGAGATGTTATTGTAGGTCTCTGCAACATGGTCCTATAGGACCTAGAATCACATCCATAGCTCTCACAAGCTTCAAGATATGTCTCATCAAAGATGACTATCCTAAGGCATTTAGTGACCCTTAGGGATATTTTAGTTCAGCATGCCTAAAAACATTTGAGTGCTCAACAGGATGAGATGATCTTGGGGCTAGGGTTTACCTAGCCACCTAGAGCTAATAGAATAGATAGTTAGATTCGACGATGAATAGTGAGGGAGATTTGGCAGTTAGCAACTTTGTACTAGCCAACACTATGAGTTTCAACATCACCCAAGATGGTATCGCAAAATCAAAACAGAGTAAGATCTCCAAAAAGTGAGAGAAGTTATTCTAGGTCTCTGTAACATGGTCCTATAGGACCTAGAATAACATCCATACCTTGTACGAGCTTTGAGATATGCCCCATCAAATATCGTTGTCATATGGCATTTAGTGACCCTTAGGGATGTTTCAGGTTGGCATGCCTGAGAACATTTGAATGCTCAACAGAATGGGATGATCTTGGAGATATGATTTACTTGGCCACTTGGACCTAATGAAATAGGCAGTTCGATCCTAAGACTCTTTTCTCACTAAGTTGCAAATTTGAGGAACTTTTACAACATTCAACAATGCAACTTTGCCCAAAAAGTACAATTTTTACATTTTTCACTTGATTCCACTTCTATGACTTGGAAAATGTTTGGAAACACTAAAATAACTTATTTCCAAATGCTTATCCCTTCACCAATTCCCAAACTCCTTCCATTCACAAATCAACACACTACAAGAAGTCAAATCCTTCATGGTACTTGACCTACAACTTGATTGGAAAAACACAACCTCCAGTCTTAAAACCATGGAATCTTAAAAAGGACCCTACTGCCATTTACCAACTATGCTTGAAATTTTAACCATGGAAATTGCAGTTAGAGGCCCTTTTTTGCTATGTGCGCCAAAATGTTGTCCTAAAAACCTAATTTCACTAAAAATTCAATAACTTGAGTTAGAAAACACGTAGTACGATGAGACCAGAAGCAAAAGAAAGTTGATTCAAAGCTCTATCTCAAAAATACATCAAATCTAGTCTAAAATTTTATACATTTCATGTAGTGTGCAAACAACAATAAAAATGACTCAAAAATTGAATTTATTTCTTTGCAACTTCTTCCAATCCATATATTAATGCCCTCTAGACCTCACAAATGAGGTGTATATATATATCTCCTATGTATATTTTAATGGTTATAACCAATATTTTAATAGTTATAACCTTTTTTCCACTAAGTTTCAACTCTGAGCAACTTTTACAACTTTCAACTATGCAACTTTGCACAAAATGTGCAATTTTTTCATTTTTCACTTGATTCCACTTCTAGGACTTGGAAAAGGTTCCAAAATACCTAAAACCAACTAATAACAACTTAGTCCTACAATTTCTTGACCAAAAACATTAAAAATCCTAAATTTTCCTAATGAGCAACTTTTGCTTATAAATTGCATAAAGTGCCCTAAGCATACAAAAAGGTGTCTTTCTTTGACAACCATGGAATTCTCATCCAAGGGTTGTTTATTCTAGCCTATGTAGGTAAGAAAAACATCGAAACCAAAATATAAACCAAGTTGCAAGCACCTATTTTCTTATCGGTTTCAAATTTGGTATAACACCTAAATTGGAGGTTGATGTTTTTTCCTATTAGTATGATAACAACTCTACCATGGTTGTCTATCGTTCCATTAAATTATAAGAAATCTCATGATGTATTTGAAGAGGCCCTTTGATAAATTTGTATGTCTCTATCAACTTTGTAAAAACCACTAGATTGGGATAGTATATAAAACAATGGAGGGAACATTGTGTCTACTAATCTTATTTATCATTATGATGGTGTATATTAGCATGTATATCTTCAGACTATTGTGTATTTTAGACTTGATGATCCCCTTGGTTGTATCAATTGCATCATATGAATAATCCACACCATTTTTCCTACCAACTAGTCTCAAAACTCTAATTAGAGACTTCTACATTTGTGCAATTCTTGATCATATGATTAAAGATCTCACAAAGTATATAAATATACCTCGAATGATTAGTAAACCTATCTCAACTTGTTCTATTAAAAAAAATTCATTGTTGCTTAGTGCTTTTTTTTATTTGGCCTTGTAATAAGTTCCACTCTATACTCTAAAGATAGGTGTGAACCAAGTTTAGTAAGAGGTGTGAACAAAACAATGTTTATGTCTCCTTTGTTAGGTCTATTTCATATACAAGAATACAATCGAATTTGGAAAATCTAGGACTTGACCAAATGACCCTAAGGACTATTAAAACCTTCTAAGGATCACAAAAATCCTATTTGCATTGAAAAACCACCAAAATTGCTTTTTTTGAAACATTGCTACAATTTGGCACTCTGGCTTATAATGGCACCTAGAGCCCAATTGACCTTAAATTTTGGTCTTATTATAACATTCTTATTAATGTTGAAAATCAAAAACTAGGACCACTATGCATTTGCCTTGGTGCCCTACACCGGTTTCTTTCAAGAAAAATGATGTAACCATCCCCTTTCTATTCTAACTGTGACTTGGGGATGGATTATTAACATGTATCATATGTAATTATGGATACTAATGCAGGGAACAGTCAAAGGATGCAGATGATTAGTGCAGATTCTATAGCCTTAATCCACAAAAACCTTCTTAAGTTCCTAGTAGCACCCAATCCACTACAAGATGCCAAACAAGGTTTCCAGCCTTTACCCAATGCTAACCTCTATCTCTTCAAGTGGACTCCACTTCTCCAAGGTCTTACCCTCTCCTTAAGGTTCTTAGCAAACTTGAGCCAAAATAAGACTTTAGTGACACTAGCCCTCAACTAGGCCAAATAGGGAAAATTAGGAAAAATCTTTTCAATGGTTCAAAAAAAGACTTTTTTTGTCATAATTAGTCCTATCCCATTGGAATTCATCCACTTTTAAGGTTCCCACACCACCAATAGACCTATTTCCTAAATCTAGGCCTAGAAATTCTAGTAGATCTATTTTTAGTTTTCAAAGGTTACCTCCCAAACTCCCCAAACAATGTGGAAAATAAAACACCTTTTTTAATACCCTTTTCTAGACTCTTGAAGATTCCAAAGACTCATGGGCTGATACTACTCTAGCATACCCAAACACTAACTAGGTTCACAATCCTAATAGGCCTAATTAGGTTGGCTTTCCAAGGAAACTATCAAGAGATGGGGTCATAGAATCAACACAACCACTTGGGACTCTTCTCCACCATGCCAAAAATCCATTTGACCCTTCACTTGGGTCATTATAGAAAGTTTGAGATTTTTACACCAATTTCTCTTCAAAACTTAATGACACAAATGATGATGTTCAGCCTAGGGCCTGCAAGCAAAAATAGTAAACCAAATTTTCTATCACTAAAACTCTACCAGATGTAAGAATAAAGACCTAACTTTCTTCCCACCAAATGACATCAAGATCCCACTATTGGATTACAAGTCAGAGGGACATAAATGCAATCTAGTCAATCTACAAGCTTAGCCAAGTAGCCCTTAGTAAAATGGAAATATCTTACACAAATGAATAGATCAAAACTTCAAACCAAAGGAAAATGAAAGATACTTTAAATACCTATCCAACCATATAAAAATTTTACATGTACCAATCTTTACATTTCCGTACAATAGCAAAATAGAGAAAAAATGGCAAAAAATCAAGTTTTTATTGCTTCAAAAGACATCAAATCCATACAGCCATCACCCACTGAGGCCTATAGGGTTTTCTCATACATATATGCTTCCATTCCAATGGTTATAACCACATTTCAAATGGTCTCTATAACATACACTTGGTTTTTCAACAAAATTACAAAGTTGTCAGCATTTTTTGCAATTTTTCTTTGACAACTTTTGCAATTTTTTGCAATTTTTGACATCTTAACTCCTAGACACCTAAAATTAAACCAAATTACCCTAAGGAAATTTATAACCTTATAAGAAATATAAAAATTCTTTTTCCCTTGAAAAATCACCTATATTGCTCATTTTTTACCCCTTGGTTCAATTTGGCACTATGGCTTATAATGACACCTAAAGTCCAATTGACCTTATATCTTGGGTGTTATTACATCATTTTGAAACTTTGTTCATAATTAGAAACTTGGATAACACCTATCTATTTTCATTGGTTCCCTACACCAATGATCATCCAACTAGACAAGTTTGGAGTGCTTGGGTGCATGAAAATACATTAAATTTGATGCCATAGGTATAGCAGCGGGAGATCTGCCTAAAGGAGGCCATGGTTTTATGTAAAAAATTAAAATTAATAATCATAAACATGGTGTAGGATCAACTAATAGGTCTTGGAAGTGATTTCTTGGTCAGGTTTGAAGAGCCCCTAATTTTTGGCCTTGTCTGGTGAGGGTTTCATAAAAAGCACATATAGAGAGTTTATGGGTTCAATAAAATTGAAGGATCATCACTTTAGGATCATATTAAGATACTTTACCAAGTTTTATGGTTGGAGGATAATTATTCAATATAGTTCCTTTGTAAATGGAGGGGTTTTTATGCCTAAAAAGTGGCCCATAGTGTAACAGAAGAGACTTGGTCCAAAACAACCATACCTCATCTTTTTCTAGGGTATATATAATCCAAATGGGTATCCTAATATTCAATTTATTTTCTTGATTTTATGGAAAAATATGGAGAAAAGTGCAAGAGGACAGCATTTGAGGGCTAATTGGGGCTTGTAGGCCTAGTAGGTTGGGATGATTGGTTTTCCTTAGAGATAGGCTCTTGGTATTTGGTAAACTAGTTATTTCAGGTGTATTATGGTATTAAAAACCATTATATTACTAATAATTCTTTGGATAAGTCATTTACCTGATTTGGGACACTTAAGCCTTAAGGTTGCATTCGGAAACCTATATAATTCAAACTTCTACTACATGCAAAATAATTTCTAACACTTCCAACTTGTTAAATGGGCTATCCCTTAGTAATTACAAGCTAGGGACTCTTCCCTAAGCTAGAGACTTATCCCTTAAGTTGCTTATTGCCCTATGGTAAGGTATGTCTTGACTTTTAGGCCAATTAGTGACTCTTCCAAATACATTGTGACTTCCTACACCCTAGCTATCACACCTAGGCCTAATGACCCTTATTGATGTAGAGCACACAACCTACTTTTTCCTCTTCATTCTTAAACCTCTAAGGGTACCCAAACCCACTTCAAGATGATGTCTTGGTTACCAGCCTTTGCCAAATCATGACCTTTACTTAGCCAAGTGGACTCTAGTTTCCTAAGGTCCTTTCCTTTTCTTAGGGCTTGTGGAAAACTTGGATCAAAATATGGATTTAGGGACACTTGCCCTCAACTAGGCCAATTAAGGAAAATAATTTAAAAGGTTTCAAGACTTCAAACTTAGACTTGATTCAGCATTTTTGGGACTAAACCACTAGGATTCATGCACTTTCAAGGCCCCAACACCTTCAAGGTATCAATATCCCTAACTTAGGCCTACAAATCCTAGTAGGTCAAAATTTAGTTTTCCTTGGCAAACTTCCATACTTTCTAAAGGACAAGGCCAACTTATCACCTTTTCAAATACCTTTTACCAAGTTCTTGAAGACTCAATGAATTCTCAATTATCTTTGGATTAAAATATTACACAAATGTAAAAAATGTTAGATTTTTAAGATAGATATCAACTTTAAACAACATATAAAATAGCACTAGGTTTTTAAGTAGAATTACCCATCTCAAATGAAAATAACAAAAAATTCTACCCAAAAAACAAACACATGAATTATCTAAAAAAATTATAACATAAAACATACTATTTAGATGAAACCATGAATGATGATAATGAACCTGGATTGACATGCACATCATCGTCAACACCATAGAAATCAACATCCCATTTAGTGAGTGTTGCAGAGAAGTATAACTTGGTCTTTGATAAGAGCTGATGGTGGCCTTCAACATGTTTGAGTCTAAGGAAGTCATTATGCTTTGCATCTTCTTCTTCAATTGCACGATCCAAAATGCCACCTAGTGTAGCACTGTGCTCAATCACAAACCTTATCAATATCCCCTTCTCCTCCTCCAACTTCTTCAGCTTTGCCCCTACCATTCTCATTGCCCATTTCCCATTTTATTCATGGGCTTCAAACAAGACATAGTAATATTCAAATTAAAAAACTTACAATTGTTACAAGTGTTTTAATTGAGTATAGTTCTTGACCTTGTGGCACCCAAGTGTGTTGGACAAAATCACATCATTTTCTACAACTAAAGGTAGTGTTGATTTCCACCACAAAAAATGCTTTTCTGGCAAAAGATCTATTTTCTTCTCAACTCCATTCATCTTCATTCTACTCACAAATCTTGTTGCTCCTAATTCCATTTCTAGTGAAGATATTGTTTTGTCTAATGACCTACATCTCTCATGCCCCTTTATATTCTTCAAATGAATCTTAAAACTATCCATTACAATACCACTTACCCCAATAGCTTCAACTAATTTAAACTTCTCATACATTTATATATATCTTAGATGATAACACATCAAAATTCAATCTAGCATTATAATATGGGTTTTATAAGTTTATGATTCAAAAATAAATTTGTTGTGGAGTTTATCTAAACTAATTACAGATGACAAAACAAATAAAAGATAAAAACATGTTAGTCATAATATCATATTTGGTAACAATGTTCCAAATGCAAAGAATTATTTCTTTGAGCTTCTGGAAATGATCAAGTAGCTTACTGAATGGCTTGATGAGTCTTGGGAACTTCTCCTATTATATCCTTACTTTTGCTAGTTTCAAGTGGTTGGTTACATGCACACAATCATGACTTTACATCACAAAGCATTCACATTCTAAAAAAATTCATTTTCTCTCTTTACATTTTGATCTAAACAACAAATTCTAAGCTTTTACTTATTCAAATGGTTGATCTAAATATGGGTCCTATTAAAGAATCTAATATAAATTCAAATAATGTATGTAGATTCTAATAAGATTTAAACATAAAATCTATGATTTAAACTAATCTCGTCATTTACACATAATAAAAATACCCACCTTGTCATGTGAACAGTCTTGGGAGAGAGGTTACAACATTGTATTTGGATCCAATTGATCACTCTTTCTCTCTCTCCTTCCCTCCCTATTCAATCTAATCAACCAACTATATCTACTCTACATTTTAATGTCTCAAGTATTGCCTCATGGTATGACTCGTGAACTTGACAAAGAATCTTATTATGTGGCTTTCCACCATATTTTATCAAGTGGATATTTGATGTCACAACAAGGTTTGAATAATGAAGAATCTTCCTCTCTGTTTGCCAATCCTCAACTAACCACAAGTTAGGGTTCTTCATAGAATATCGTCTAAGCCATGTGTCAGTTACAACCACTACACCGATATGGTACTCTAAACCTTCACCATCTATAACCGAGTGATCCAATTTTTGTTTGGCTTGGACACAATGACACAAATAATAATCTATCCCTTCTTCATTGTCTTCAGGTGCAATAACAACAAAAACATGGCTAGGTGTCATTAATTCAAAAAATATTTAGATAAATGTTATAAAGTTACATATTAAAATTACAAAGATATATAAATATATATTGCCTGGTTGCACTATATCAGATAAGTGGTCAAAGTCAATAGATGAATCCATCTCTACCATTTCTAGAGATTCTGGGGGACAATAGGTGTTAGTTGGGTCCAAAACCCATACATCCCATTTCTCCACCCATTCAGTTGACTCGTAGTCATCCCAATTTTCCTCTACACATGATGGACAATAGCATGCCATTTTTCGTGTGTGGGTACTCCATGAACCTGCATTAGAGCTTCTAAAAGAGTGCAAATCACTAGATCTTGTTAGTGCACAACAATCCTCATATGGTGCAATGTTAGTATTATCTATCAACCAAAAAAATCTATCAACCGTAGACTCACCTTCCTTACTTGGACCCATTGTAGCATTACACCACTGGTTAATGGATTTTGCATCTATCAATATTTCTCCATCTTTGTACTTTAGTTCTTCATGAGCTAAGGCTTTTTTGGTGCATGTGCCTGCACCATCATGCTCTCTCTTTCCATGACCAACCTATGTGAAATTTGACATATATTGAATTCTACACAACCTGTGCATCCTACTCAACCAATAGAACATCCATGCATTCTTGAATTGAGATGCACAATTTTCTAACCAATTAATGTTCTAATGATGTCTTATGCCCTTGTCAACCAAATCTCCATAAAATAGTTGAAAACAACCATCTACAAACTCCATAGAATGTGATTTATCATTGCTAATGTAAAAATGGTACTCCCTCAAAATCTTCCTATCATCCTTTGTACTTGTAGGTGAATGCACGAATGTTATAACAAATATGGAAACCTATTGAGAAATATAATACTTTTCTTGCACCTCATTTTGTGGTTGTAGTGTGTAGTTTTTTGTGAAGTCTACAACTGAAACAATGGTATCTAGTAGAAATGTATCCTTGCACAACTTGAATTGCAAATCTAGCCATCGATCTCTATGTGTATGCCTCACATACTCATAAATAATTTTTTCACAAAAAATCTTCATGAACTCATACACTGGAATCTTTTCAATGACTAAATCACATCTTTTTACCCTATTTCCCATCTTTTAAAGCATATGTCATTGTCTTAAATTTTTTGTAATCTACTATTTCATTTCCAATTGCATGTGTACTATCAATATGTTCACAAGTTGATAAAAGTTGCAAAGAACCACAAAATAAGCATGTACCATCCAACCATGATGTCTTGTAAAAAAAAATTTCATCCCCTATTTCACATAAAATGTTGAATATGAATTCTCTTGAAGATCTTGGCAGCTCATTCATGTCACAATCTTACAAAACAAACTTAGAATGAAAAAACACAAATATATGCCTAAAAACATCAAAATGGTTAGAAAATTCAATATGTATCCTACAATAACAAGTTGTGAATGTGTGATTTATCTTCACATAAAAAGGTTTACCCATCTCAAAAAATATTTGACTTATTTTAATTTGAGGATACATACTAATAAATTTTGCAAAAAATCGTGTCTGAGTTGAGTCCAAAAAATGTTTCACATGTGGGTTGCAATTTTGTCTAGAAATCCTCCTTCTTACAACATTTCTTTGATTAGGGGAAACACATGTGTTATTTTTCCAAAAATCTTCAATCAATGATTTCAAAGCTTCACTAGTTTCTTTTTCATTTCGTGGTAGTCTATCACTAAATGTCCATAACTCATTTTTTATTCGATCTTCCAATCTCTCACACCGTAGCATGGATCTCCTTAGAGTACCTCTACCAATTTTCAATATTTTTCTTGTCTTTCTCATGAGTCGAGCTGTCTTTATTTGGGCACTTACTATTTTTACTGTAAGTACTCATCTTGTGTTATTACTATCTTTGGTGTGTGATTTAGAACCCACTTTGTCATAAGCACTCATTAGATTCTTTACAATGCTTTTTTCATTTGAATCATCCATTGTTCTTAGCCTAGGAATCTTCATGATAGGCCTAAATTTTAAATTTCTCATCATTTCAACAAATAATTGGCATTGACTTGTAATATTTAATTCTTCAAAGAATAATCTCCCCATACAATTAACTTTTCTTTGACAAGTACGCTTGCTAATTTTGTCAGGCATTAATTTCAAAATGTTAGTATCAGTATCAATCAAATATTTTGGTCTTGTAAAATGAATTCTAGAAGGTGTTATAATCTCTTCCATTCCCTCAACATTTTGAACATCAACATAAGGTTGAGTGTTTTGCATACCTTGAACCAAAGATGATGTCCCTTGGCAATAAGATGCAAAAGATTTAATATCACCTATTTGATATGTTGATGTTGTGTCTTCAACATGACATGATGGAGTGTGTATATCATCAAATCTACAAATTAGTGTCTCTTCAACACGAGAGGATGATATGAATCAAAAATTGGAAGATGGTGTAGCTTCACAATTCAATTGTCTTCTTGAGAAAATTCATTCTCTTTGTCTTTCCAATTCTTCCTCTTTGTTTCTTTGTATTGGTATTCTTTTTCCTTTTTGAAAGTCAATTCTTCATGATTTCTTTGCAATTTTCTTTATTCACATGGTAGTTTCATTTTATCTCTTTTAATTGCCAAATCTCTCTCCCTCTCTTCATGTGTTTGATTTTTTGTTTTCTTCCTTGGCATGATGATGATTTCTACATGTCAAATTATTCAAACATCTTAATTACTTTCAATTTGTAAATTACAAATTATTGAAATACATATAAAAATTATAATTATTTCAATGAATACATAATATATATCAAACAACTTGCCAAATTTCTAACCATTTCCAAATAACAATTCATTCAAACATGCAAATTTCAATGAATTCACTATATATTAAACACCATGTCAAATTATATTTGAATTTGTCTCTATATATCAACAAACAATATTTTGAATGGACTTCACTAAACTTTTCTATAGAAAGAATATTCAAAAAGCCTTCAAATAGCATATCCAATGATTAAATTTTGGAGTTTTCTAGCTTCAAAAAGTCTTCAAATAGTGTTTACTAACTTCCAACAGTTTGAAACCCGTGTTTTTTGTCAAAACAATAGAATGCACAACAAACAAAAATCAGAATATGGATTAAAAGGGACCCAAACTTTCTTTGTGACCATTTTTTGGTGATTTCACATAGTGCATACACACTATAGTGCATACACATCATAAAGTGCATACACACTATTTGAAAATAAATCTCTCTCTCTCCCCCTCTCCCATCCCTTACTCTCTCTCTTGCTCTCCCTCTCCTACTCCCTCTCCCATCACCTACTCTCTCTCGCTCTCTCTCTCCCATCCCCTACTCTCTCACTCTCTATCCTCTCCCATCCCCTACTCTCTCTCCTCTCCCTTCCCCTACTCTCTCTCTCACTCTCTCTCCTCTTCCATCCCCTGCTCTCTCACTCTCCCTCTCCCATCGCCTACTCTTTCTCACCCTCTCTGCTCTTGCATCCCCTACTCTCTTTGTCTCACATGCTCCCATCCCCCTTTCTCTCTCACACCACCTACTCTCTCTCTCCCCCCTCTCCCATCCCCTACTCTCTCTCTCTCGCTCTCCCTCTCCCTCTACCTACTTTCTCTCTCCCATCCCCTACTCTCTCTCTCTCACTCCCATTCTCCCTCTCTCTCCCTCTCCCACTGCATACTCTCTCTCTCTCTCTCCCATCCCCTACTCTCTTGCTCTCCCTCTCCTACTCCCTCTCCCACTACCTACTCTCTCTCTCACTCTGTCTCTCTTGCATCCCCTACTCTCTCTCACTCTTTCTCAAGTCTCCCACCCCCTACTCTCTCTCACTCACTCTCTACTCTCCTATCCCCTACTCTCTCTCTCTCTCTCTCTCTTGCCCTCTCTCCTCTCTCATCCCCTACTCTCTTTGTCCCCCTCTCCTACTCCCTCTCCCACCACCTACTCTCTCTCCCCCATCCCCTATTCTCTCTCTCTTGGGCTTATCTCTCTCTCCCCCTCTCTCATCCCCTACTCTCTCTCTCTCACTCATACACTCTCATCCTCCTCTCTCTCTTGCTCTCCCTCTCACACTCCCTCTCCCACCACCTACTCTCTCTCTCCCCCATCCCCTACTGTCACTCTCTCTCCCATCCTGTTCTCTCTACCACCCCCTACGCTCTCACACTCTCTCCCATACCCTACTCTCTCTCTTACACACACTCCCATCCTCCCTTCTCTCTCTATCCCCCTCTCCCATTCCCTCTCCCACCACCTATTCTCTCTCCCATCTGCTACTCTCTCTCTCTCGCTACACTCTCTCTCTGCTCTCCCACCCACTACTCTCTCTCTCTCTTTCACAGACATACACTCCCATCCCCTCTTTCTCTCATCTCTCCCATCCCCTACTCTCTAGATCTCTTACACACACTCTCATCCCCCCTCTCTCTCTCCATCTCCCACTCCCTCTCCCACTACCTATTATCTCTCTTTCTCTCTCTCCCATCTACTACTCTCTCTCTCTCCCATCCCTTACTCTCTCTCACACTCTCTCTCATCCCCTACTCTCGCTCTCTCTCTCCCTTCCCATTCTTTCTCTTTGCCACCCCCTACTCTTTCACACACTCTCTCCCATCCCCTACTCTCTCTCTTAAACACACTCCCATCCCCCCTCTCTCCCTCTCCCACCACCTACTCTCTCTCTCTAGCTACTCTCTCTCCACTCTCCCATCCCTTTCTCTCTTTCATAGACACACACTCCCATTCCCCTTTCTCTCTCCTCTTTTATACCCTACTCTCTAGATCTCTCACACACACTCCCATCCCTCTTTTCTCTCCCTCTCCCACTCCCTCTCCCACCACCTACTATCTCTCTCTGAATCTCTCTCTCCCTCTCTAGTCTCTCTCTCTCCCATCCCCTACTCTCACTCTCTCTCTTCCATCGCCCTACTCTCTCACAATCTCTCTCATCCCCTAGTCTCACTCTCTCTCCCCCATCCCATTCTCTCTCTTTGCCACCCCTACTCTCTCACACACTCTCACACTTTCTCCCATCCCCTACTTTCTCTCTTACACACACTCCCATCCCCCCCCCCCTCTCTCTCTCTCTCTCTCCCCTCTCCCATCCCCTACTCTCTCTCTTTCATAGACACACAGTCACATCCCCCCTCTCTCTCCTCTCCCATCCCCTACTCTCTAGATCTCTCACACCTACCTCCATCCCACTCACTCTCCCTCTCTCACTCCCTCTCCCACCACCTACTGTCTCTTTCTCTCTCACTCTCTCCCTCTCTACTCTCTCCCTCCCATCCCCCACTCTCACTCTCTCTCTCCCATCCCCTACTCTCTCTCACACTCTCACACTCTCTCCCATCCCCTACTCTCTCTTTCACACACTCCCATCCCCCTCTTTCTCCCTCTCCCACTGCCTACTCTCTCTCCCATCCCCTACTCTCTCTCTCTATCTCTCTCTCCCCTCTTCCATCCCCTACTCTCTCTATCTCTCTCTCCCCTCTCCCATCCCCTACTCTCTCTCTTTCACACACACACACATCCCCCCTGCTCTCTCTCCTCTCCCATCCCCTACTCTATCTCTCAATCGCTTTCCCTCTCCCTCTCCCTCTCCCATTGCCTACTCTCTCTCTCACTCTCACTCTCTCCCTCTATACTCTCTCTCTACCACCTACTACTCTCTCTCACATTTAAACACTCTCTCTGATCCCCTATTCTCTCTCTATTACACACATTTCCATCCCCCCTCTCTCTCCCTCTTTCACTCCCTCTCCCACCACCTACTCTCTCTCAAGCTACTCTATCTCCCCCCTCTCCCATCCCCTACTCTCTCTCTTTCACACACATGCACTCCCATCTGCCTCTCTCTCACTCTCCCTCTCCCACTCCATCTCCCACCACCTACTCTCTCTCGCCCCCATCCCCTACTTTCAATCTCTCTCTCCCATCTTGTACTCTCTCTGCCACCCCTACTCTCTCTCACTCTTCCTCTCTCTCCCATCCCTTACTCTCTCTTACACACATTCCCATTCCCCCCTCAATCTCCCTCTCCCACTCCCTCTACCACCACCTACTCTCTCTTTCCCATCCCCTACTCTTTCTCTCTCCCCTCTCCGATCCCCCACTCTCTCTCCTTCACATAGCCACACACTCCCATCCCCCCTCTCTATCTTTTCTCACATCCCCTACTCTCTAGATTATTCACATAGACTCTCATCCTCCCCTCTCTCCCTCTCCCACTCCCTCTCCCACTTCCCACTCTCTCTCTCTCTCACTCTCTACTCTCTCTCCCTCATTCCCTACTCTCTCTTCCCTCTTCCATCCCCTGCTTTCTCTCTCTGCCATCCCTACTCTCTCTCACACTCTCACACTCTCTCCCATGCCCTACTTTCTCTCACACACACTCCCATCCTCCTCCTCTCTCTCTCTCTCCCTCTCTCACTCCCTCTCCCATTTCCAAATCTCTCTTTGCCATCCCCTACTCTCAATATCTCTCTCTCATCCCGTACCCTCTCTACCACCCCTACTTTCTCTCACACTTCCTCTTTCTCACATCCCCTACTCTCAATCTCTCTCTACCATCTCATACTCTCTCTTTTCCACCCTACTCTCTCTCATGCTTCCTGTCTCTCCCATCCTATACTCTTTGTAACGCCCCGCCAAGGGATCCAAAAGAATTAACCTAAATTTTAACTAAGTTTTCCAAAAAACAAAAATTAACATGAAAGATAAACCATACACATGAAACACATAGTAGAAGAAGTAATAACATACATTCAACCAAAGCACACATAATAGGTTACATTCCTTAAGGATCCCAAGATATTGAGTCACATATAATCTAATTAATACTAAGTCTAACAACTACCACATCCACATGAAAGAATAATTAAAAGGTCCAATGTCCATATTATACATTTGTTCTGAATGTCTCTTGGCAATTAAATTTGGAATGCTCTATCATCCACTATACATGTCACAGGGTATGAAAAGCTTAAAAGATTAAAGATATGTAAAAATAAAGATACATCGTCCTCATTGAATCCATGATACAAGGTACAATAAAGTAAATGAAGCTATTAACATACATGATACATCCATCCATCAATAATGGTATAACAACTATCGTAAAAGATAACCATACATCATAAAACACAACTAATCTAAGTGCATAGTTCCTCCCAACCATCAATAGCATCATTAGACCATTGTGGGCCCTAGTCATTCCTTCGCACGTAACATCGCAAGTCACCGAAGAGATCATTAGTACTATAGTAATAGGGATGTCACTCCTAAACATACTACAATATATGCATAAAGAGATCTAACATGCAAGAATAAATCATAAGATGATCCAAAGAAATAGATAACATCATCTATCACATGCTAATCATCAATATAAAGAAACATACTAGTAAATACATCCATCATAATGATCCAAGAATAGAAAGAAGGTAAATACCAACCAAGAATGCTCTAGCCATGGTGTTTGTGGATGGATCTCAAATCGTAAGATTGAAAAAGTACTACCACCTGACCATGTGGAACCTAAATGGTCCACTCCCACTGAGCTAAGGAGATAGTCTCAAGTCCCAAACAGGATATCAAATCACATAACACAAGGTACAAATCACATAACACAAGTACTCTCTAAGTCCAGGAATCCTAAAAGTATACTAACTCAAACATTCCAACATAAAGAGTTGACACCTATTCCCAGAGGCACACAAGACACATAGGAAACCTACTATGTAAGCGGCAAAGTGTCATTGTACGGATCACGCTAGAGTTACCCTGGTAGTCTCTCAATAGACCTTCGCCCCCTAGTGATCCCTATGCAACCACTAGTATCCTCTCATACTAATGAGGCATACTACGAAATGCAAGGTCGCAACCAAGCATTCTCTCTACTCCCATCCTAGTATGTACTAGCACTCGAAGCATGGATGAGAACATACAATCATCTTATTAGGTTCATTTTAATCCCCATTTAGTGTAAATGTTTTCACTTATTAAATAACTTACAATGAGTTACCCTGGCAGCCACTTAGGGCCCCGACCCCCATTGCAAGTGATGCAGAGACATGAAAAAAATCTTCAAATCTGTATCTCTTCCATAATTTCTTTCTTTAAACAAAAAGTTAGAGGCTCACAATCCATTACTATTCTGAAGAAAATAGTGTTTAGCATAATATAACATCAACTTTGTATTACGTTCCACAAAAATCCACCAATAGTCACATCAGCTTCATTTATTCTTTATACCTTTTAGGTATTTTTTATAATGACTTTCAACATGATCTCCATAGCCTTAAATTATCAATAATCATTTCAATACTCAAAGAAAAGTAGAATAACGCATATGAAAATGGTTCTTGAAACTGTTACAACTTACTCATTCAATAATTGCAATCGAACTATGAATTGATCCTTGGCCAAAAAATGACCTCCATTCATAATCAAAATAGTTAGAATATAATAACACTAAACTCATGGCAGTTATAATAAACTTTATTGTTCCAAATTGGGACTGTTGAAGACACCCAATGAAATAACCAGTGTGTATCTCTTTAGTGACTGTCGATGCTTCCAAAACTTGATTTCTCAATCATTAAATTCCTCATCAAAAAAAAAAAAAAAAACATATAAAATTCCATTACTAATGGATACTAAAAAATTGCTTTTCATCCAAGCATTCAGTTAGATCTTTGAAACTGAATAACAGGAGATAGGAAGAGATTAACACCGTGAAATATGAAATGCAATAGACCCAGTGAATTAAAATACATTTCATTATCAATGATGATATCGATGGCTCTCTGGTTAGAAACCAAAGAGCCCGATTTCCTTTCACAATCTCTCTCTTAACTCACTCACCGTTGACTCCCCCTTTCGATTACATAATCTTGTCTATAAATAGACAATTCTTGAGTAGTTACAAAACCAACCTTGACCCTTCCTATTCCTATTCTGCCTTTTCATTAAAAATTTCATAAACCTCTTAGTTGAATACATTATAATGATAATTTAATAATTCTATCATTCTTTGACAGGGTTTCATGAACTTTTGAAACTAAATAAATATTGTCTTAAAAATATGAAAATTGATGGTGGACATGGTGCCCCTACACCAGCAAGCCACTTCCTAACACTACAAGTAGATAACCTACCCTAGGCTCATGGAATCATAAATCACAAAATCACCTCAATCCTATACAAGCGACTGGAAAAATACCAAAAGATAATCCACAATAAGAACATCAAATCTCCATGAGCAACTAAAAAGCATCCATTGATAATCATGACCATAATAGTTCTCTATTGGCAATGAAAGGTATTGAAATGATAATCACAATATCCATCGGTCCTCCGCAAGAAATTGTAAGGAATCTCAAAATAAATCACAATATCCATTAGTTCTCAACAAGAAACCAAGAAGGCATCTCAAGGAAAATAATAATAATCGAAGACTCCAAAATGGTCAAGTCAAAACATGTCACAACATGACAACAAAAAAAATAAATCAACACTTCAGTCCCATCATGGAGACTAGAAAGTAACCCAAGTATAACTAATTAATGACTCAAAAATGGTTAATTCAAGTATCTCAAATACATACAACTCAGCTTCACACAAGAAGACTGGAAAGCAATAACAATTAGTAAATACAAACATCTCATAGAGCACACCATCACATTACCATGGTTGGGTTTTAAAAGATCGAGATCAAATAACATCAGCATGACATCACATCTCATAACCCCTGAGCCTCTGGTAGACATCCTATAACTTGTCAACAATCTAGTCCACCCCAAAACCCCAAAACACAGATAGCATAGAGAACAAGATACAAACACATGTCTTGGTTTGCTTTTGCAATCAGATGGTTAAACCAAATATGAGGTTTCAATTTTTGTTTCAACTATATTTCAAGTGTATAAGATTCTCCGTTTAATCTCCAAGTGAGCCCATTTATCTTTTCGAATAAAACATAGAATTATCCCTCCATTATTTTAAAAAAAAATCTAAAATAATCAAAAGATAATTATTTACTTATTTAAATCATTGAACTAGTTCCCATTGACTTTTAGATAAAATCATTCACATTATTCAAAACATTAGAATAATACTTATCAACTTTCAAATAATCAATTTACAATTTCCTTAAAACACTTCAAGGAGAAACATTTATTTAAAATAATCTTCATTGATTTTAAGTAAAATCAATCTAATTCAATTATTAATATCTCTTTTCCTTTAATTTTCCCTTGTTTAAAAATCCTTACTTAAATTGACTAATAATTAATTACACTTCTTCTACTATTAACTAATCTTAATTAAATTTAATTTAATTAGATTAGTTAATAGATCATATAAAACTAATGCATAATAATAAGATTCTATTTTCATTTGAACCCAAACCCGAATCAATTTTAAAATCTTGATTCTACTAAGGGAAGATTGCAATAATATTGTTAATTCCTATAATTGGATGAAACAATATATGCATGCCCGAATTCCAAATTACAAAATTGAAGATTCATTCATGGAGAATTATTCAGACACACATAATAGACACGATGAAAACAGGAAGAGAAAGAGCATAATAAAATATGTGAAATAATCATGAGTGCCTACCTGGACACTAATGCTAATTTGCTATGCCTCAGAAAATTGTAGAGAAGCTCCTCCTCTCAAAACCTTCTCCTTTCTGAAAATTCCTTCCTTCTCCAACATTCACAATTCCTCCAAGGACTGAAACCCCCCCAAAGTGACTAGGAGTGCTTGTAGAATCATATGAGGATGTCCATACACACTAGGAGAGCTTGTATATAAAGGCCTCTAAGATGCATCTAGAATGTGTCTAGAAAGAACTAGTAGATAAGCATGACAACTAAGCACATATCTTCCATAATAAGAAGATAAACATGATGAGGTGTCTAGAATGTTGTAGACACCATGTGCTCAAATAATGTGCTAACTCCTAAGTGTAGACAACACATGCATAATTAGAGTGCAAACTCTTGTGTTGTCAACATGACAACTCACAAGAGTTTGCATACTCCTATGTGAATAAATATTAAAATAATGCACATTATTTAATTAATTAAATTTTTTTATTTAATATTCTCTTGACTCTTTTTTTAAAATTAATTTATTAATTTTAAATCTCATGAACTCACTTTATTAAATCCACTTGTTTTATCTTAATATATTTTAATCACATGCATGCATCATGCGATCTAGAATCTTTTAATAATTTTAAAATCTTTTCCACTTTTAAATTTATTTTTGAAACTTAATTGATAAAATATTTATTAACTTAAATAATATTATTATTTAGCATTTATTTAGAAATGAACTCTAAATATATTATTATTAAATTAAATAAATATTATCACATTCTAAATTTAAACTTATAACTTTCATCTCCAAATTTAATTCTTTTATTTAATTAATTTCTCAAGTAATTAAATAAAATAAAATATTAAAATATCATAATAGTTTTTCATTTAATTAAATCTTGTAATTAGACTTAATTAGTAGAAAATACCACAAAGACTCATAAAGTAAAATATAAAAAACTATCATAGCAAAATACATACAAAATCAAACTAAGGGGTTAATATCATGAATTACGTCATCCAACGCATTCAGAGGGTACTCAACTTGGATACTTGTCCTAATTTTCAATTACAACAAATAGCTTAAAGGGTTGGAATTTGGACTTGAGAATTTATCTCCCCTCTCTTACCATTGAGATAATGCGATAGGGTACGCTCATCTTGGCAATTCAGGGAAGTCAATACCCGGTACCTACAACCTGCATAAAATCCATGCATGTACAAGCACAACATATACTAAGCTAAATAGGCAATGGCAGGAAGTGGTGCATCGTGTAGATTTTGACTAGAAGGTGACTACGACTCCCTTCCTTAACCACATCAGAAATGCCATACAGAAATAAAACAAACACACACACGATACAAATGCAAGTATGGGGTAAGTATCCATAAGAAAACACATATGATAATAAATCATCTAACTAATCATCATCAATAACTACAAACACTGTAATAATCATCATGCATACATGAAATATAAAGTACCAAGTAATCTCATCATATAATAAGTTGAATCTAAAACAATATTTAATAATCTCAAAATAATACTACTAATCATCAAACATAAAATTGGACTAAAAGAGTTCGGCAACAATAGCAAAATGAAAACTAGGGCAAGCACTACACTCTCTCAACCAACCCTACTCCGTCTCACTTCTTCTCTCTCTCATCCCCTACTCTCTCTCTCTCTCTCTCTCTCTCTCTCTCACTCACACACACACACACACACACACACACACACCCATCCCCCTCTCTCTCTCTCTCACTCTTTCTTTGCCTCTCTTATTCCCTCTCTATACACTATTTAGGTCTCAATAGTGCGTGTGCATTAAAGAAAGCATGTGCTATTAAGACCCAAATTTTAAAAACTTTAAATAGCACATGTGTGCTATATAGTGTACACACTATTCAAATCTTTGCATTCTACCAAGCCTAAGGCTTGGTTTTGCCTTGGGGATCCAACCCAAAGGTTTGGAGTCTATAAACTAGGCTAAGATGTATTTTGATGCAAGCACACAAAAAATGATTGATTTTTCTTGTGTGCCCTCCTTCAAGATTCCTCGTGGTTGAGCATCGATAAGATCAAGTTACATGACATTGTAGGTCTCTATGTTAGCTATATAACTATATAATTTATTTTTTATTTGAACTATTTCAAGCCTTTCATCTATAATTTATTTTGAATGTACATCCATTTTTTGTCAAAAACCAACATGTAGTAATTAGGCTGTAGATTTTAGCTCATTCAAAAAAATTTGCAACAACTTAGTTTTTTAAAAACTAGATTCCATTCTACACACTTTGAAAAAAAAGAAGTTTTGATTTTAGAGTAATTTCCAATCATTTCTAGGGGGAGCACATAGATATTTCACATCTTTGGGATGTGTCTAGTTAAAAAATTCATTAAAAAAAATACACATTATAAAATTACCCAAAAAATCTAGAATAAACTACATAGTGTTAAGTTACTTTTGACTAGAGCAATTAAAGAATTTCAAAAAAAAAGTTAAAATTTTAAGGGGGCCACACTTTGTATTGTGTTATGTTTTTTTGGAATAAATAGTACCACTTTCTATGGGAGGACCTAAAACTAAAAAATTTTGAAAAAAAATTAAAAGTTTATAAACTAGATTCAAAAGACTACTACTTTTTTTTTTGTCATATCTTAAAATTTTGAGTGTAACTATCTTCAAATTCTTGTTGAAGTTCATAAATTGTTGATTTCAGAAAAAAGATGTCCACTTATACCCCCCTTTTGGCACCACATCTTGGTGCACTTACCCAATTTAAATATATGAAATTAAAAAAATTAGTTTAGATAGATATTTAATTTTAAGTTATAATACATCATGCAGGCACAGGTCACCAAGTTCATGATTACATCTAGTGTTGGGTCAGGGCATGTACATTAGAGAGATGATTCTATTGAGACACCCAATAGTGCTCAAGGCCAAGTTTCAAATAGTTTGTAAAGTTATGTATGTTTCAAACTAGATATGCACTCATATAATTGATGTACATGTGTGTGTGTGTGTGTGTGTGTGTGTGTGTGTGTGTGTGTGTGTGTGTGTGTGTGTGTGTGTGTGTGTACACACACACACACACACACACACATATGTTTAGATAGTTCTAGTGTGTGTTTGTGTTTGTGTGTGTGTGTGTATTTGTAAGGCTCAATTGATGCACCCTAGCCATAGGATGTAAAGGAGACTCAATCAAAGAGTCATTCTATTCATATGCATCTTGAGGGGTCCCTCTAGTAGTAGTAGATTTATATATATTTTGATGCACTTATATATTGGAGACTTTGTATATTGTGGAGACTTACATACACATGTGTATTTGAGTACCTTGATGGCATGTAAATTTCACTATTTATTTGACTATTTAGTACTTTAGTAGTTGGATGGTCACATGTATATGACTTTATATTTTTCTACATACATGTTTATTAGAGACATATAGTTTCCATATGTATGCATTTCAATAGAGATATTAGATGTAGATGTTTATTCTTGAGACGTATGTATGTATGTGTATTTTTTTTTTTCCTTTTAGTAGAATATTCTTCGTGAATTATATTATAGATTTTAAACTTTAGAATTTTTTTTATCATTATAAAATAATCAAATTAACTTCTCTTTACCTACTTCAATAGTTAAATATTCAAAGAAGCTCCAAATTGATCTATGAACCTAATTTATAATTTTGAAAAATAATAATAATTTAAATGATGATTGAATTGAATTAATATAGGTGCTTTAAACTAATAAATTAACCCAAATGATATAGATTAGAAATTTAAAACATTATATTTATTTGTAATCATTATAAAATAAACAATTAGTAGGACAAACTTGTACTGCCTATTTAGATCAAGTTGATGTTATTAAATTCATCCATGGTAATTAATATTACTAATTTATATAGTTTTTTAATAAACTAATGATAACTAAGAGTATGATTGTACAATTTAAAACACATTTAATTGAAGATGAAATTCAATAGTTTGAAAAGAAACTGATAAAAGAATTTAAATATAACATATTAAATTATCTTTGATAATATCTATCTTTAAATGATTGTGTAAGTTCCAACTAACTTGTATTGCCTATTTAGATCAAGTTGTTATTATTAAATTCATCCGTGGTAATTAATATTATTAATTTATATAGGTTTTTAATAAACTAATGATAGCTAAGAGTATGATAGTACAATTAAAAACACATTTAATTCAAGATGAAATTCAATAGTTTGAAAAGAAGTTGATAAAAGAATTTAGATAACATATTAAATTATCTTTGATACATATCTATCTAATGATTGTGTAAGTTCCAAGTAACTTGTATTGCCTATTTAGATCGAGTTGTTATTATTAAATTCATCCATGGTAATTAATATTATTAAAATGTATATATTTAAAAACACATTAATAAACTAATAAACTAAAAATTATGACCCTTCAATAAACTAAAATTTATATATAGTTTTTTAATAAACTAATGATAAAATAATCTTTAGTTTAGGATGGTAATTAATATTATTAAATTGACACATTTATAAATTCCAATTATTTATTACTAGGACTAAAGATTCATATTTATTTTATGTGGATGGGGTAAAAGTACAAAGCCGTGTCACCTTTCAGGCCGACTTATCACAAAAGATTAATTTTAGTATTTCTATCTAAAAATCAATTTTATTCAAACATATGATCTAGGGAAATTTATTCTAGCTAAGTTATATATGGTGTCACACATTCCAACTAGAAATGTCTATTAAATGCATGTTTAATACTAGTTTGTATGCAATTACTAAAGAAATAAAATTATTTCAGAAAACTAATGTTTCAATGACTCTTACTATTTTTTATGATATTTTTTAAACAAAATATAAACACCATTTTATAGAGCTTAGTGTCAAGAATATTTTCATATAGAATTTATACTATTTTAATTAGATATAATATATTATAAATAAAAATAATTCTACATGTACATATTTTAACACTCGAGAAGATGTCAAATTTGAGAAAGGAAAAAATATTAAATCATATCAAAAAAAATTAAAATTTACATGATGTTCTAGAGGAGGGAGTCGTCTTCAAGAATGTATAATTTTTCTTTCAATCAAAATAGATTTGTTTAAAAAAATGTGGTGGGAGATGAAAACTATCGATTTTAGGTGAGTCTAAATTTGAATCATTATAAAAAATTAAACATAGGTCTAAAGCCAATTTTTACTTTTGATTGTTCTACCTACATATGTAATCCATAACATAATCTAAGATTGAAGGTAAATAAGTTTATTTCCATATAGTTTTGTGGTGGGAACTAGACCCTTAATTTTTAGCATTTTTCAGCATGGAAAATTTTTCCTTTAAAAATTAGGAAAATATATCAATTCTTATTCCAAATAATTATTAAAAATTATAATCCTAAGATTTATCCATTTCTATAGCTTTCATTAGTTTATTTCATAATCAAATTCTAAATAATACTACCAATTTTATGTCATTGAAGATGAATAGTTACACTTTTGTTAGCCTTTCCTTTATAAAAGGGTGACATAGGTTTGTGCTTTTGCTCGATAAAAATATGCCAATAGGTAAGCCAATACACTATTTTAAAAACTTCTACAAAATATAATACTCTTAATAACCTTCATCCATGCTAATTAATATTATTAAAATGTATACATTTAAACATCCTAAAATCTAATATATCAAGGCAAACAACTTTAAATTAATTCAAATTATTATAAAATAAATCTCAAAGGTAAGTTCAACTATGATATACACTTATAACATGTAATATATTCTTATGATCTTCACTATCTAGTCTCCACTTGAGACGTACACACTTAAATTTGACTGGATGTAGACAAAGCCCAATAGCAATGACCAGGTGGTTATATTGTAAAACTTTGTCATCAAGTTGATAATCAACAAAGTGTATTCCATGTTGGACTATTTTGTCTTGCTTCAAATATGTTCCATGTATCACAACAGAACCTGTACCACAAATTTAAATATTTTAAAATTTGATAGATATAAAGTTATATATATATATATATATATATATATTCATATATGTACATGCACACATGTATGTATAATACCTATGGGGAACAACATTTCGTCACTTTCTTCAAAATCATATAACTTTGTCCTCTTTGCAGTACATCGCAATAAATAATAACTGATACCTTCATGATTTCCAGGTTTAGCAATCACTACAAAGACATCTCTTGCATAGAAAGTATACATACATGTGTATAGTATATATAAAATAGTCTATTGATAGTTAAATAACAAGTTGAGATTAATTTTTATGATACTTACCCACTTTTACCAATCTAGAGATATAATTATAATCATCATAAATCAATGGAATATCATAAAAAATTTCATCATCTTGATCAAATGTATCGGTAACATCAAGTGGTACTAAAATCCATGCACCTAGACATCCATGTGTTTTATTGATGCATTCTTCATAGTTTTCATCAATGCAACTATCAAAAAAACATGAGTATTCTCTTGTCTTCAATGTCCAATTGTGATTATATGTACTCATGATTGAATGTATGGAATGTGTCTTTTTTGTCCTCTTGCAAACATGCATGTTTTTTATATTAACAACTGAAAGTTCATTACATTGAAAATGTGTAATGTAAATTTAAAGTTTAACGAATTGAAAGATAAAACTTTTAAATGAATTTTAAGAACTTAATTGCATAAAATTTAAACAAATTTACACATCCATACCTATTATCTCCCAAAAGACTCTATATGGTACCTGTCGACTCATTGTTGATGATGTCCCAAATTGGTCTGATGCAAAACATGTCTTACACCATTCAACAACATCATGTGCATCATTTATACAAACTTCCTGATAATTTATTTGATACTTTCATAGAGCACGTTTGATGCAAGCTCCACCACCTTCATGTTCACCTTTTCTGTGCCCACTCTCAAAGAATTTCCATATGTGTTTATATTCTAATTGTGATGATATCTATATAATGCATAAAATGGTCTAAATGATTTGAACTATGTGGTGCATCCATCAGACCAAACATAATGTTTATCAACATTTATGTCTCTTTCTTTCAAATAAGAAAATAAAATATTGAAGCAATGTTCTACATAGTGAATGTCATGTTCTTTATCATCACTTATATAAAAGTGATATTCCTTTTAATGACCCATGCTTCAAATGTACTCTAAACAACATCCAAATATAACTTTGCATGTCTATAACAAACATGAACCATAATAGTGACCTACTTAGAAAATAAATAATCTAATTGAATTGCTTTCTGATGAACAAAGGAATAGCTCTCAACAAAATCAATGACTAATCCAATCATTCCAAGTGAGAAATTATCTCTCAAAGTTTGAAACTATTGTGCTTGCCACTTTGCAAAAAATGCATGACGAATATAAGTTTGAATCAAATTCTTAAATCTGTCCATAAATGTTACAATAAGAAACTCCTCTTCAACATATTCCAACATTTTTGTCTCTTTCCCCATATTTGTTTCATTCTTCACATACTTTTAACTTTTGCAATTCATTTTGTTACATCAATATTTTCAATTTCCAAAGGCAATAGAGTCAATTCACCATATGTTTCACATAATCCTTTGATGCAATTTATTTGACCACTTGGATCATCTATTTTGTCACATAGAATGGATGATATAAACTCACTTCTCCTACTAGGAGGAGGAACATAAAAATCATATGTGTCTTCTACAAACTTTTGAAATACCTGATAGTGGAGATCAAACTCAATATGATGATGGCACAACATCTTTCAAACACTTTGTTTGAACTCACAACGTATAGCTTCAATTTTTCAAACAACTTTTCTCCAATTTTTACATTAGGATGCACACTACAAAATGACACATATAACTCATGTTGTGTTGTGTCCAACCAATGCTTTGTATGATGTTCATATTGACTAGATGCAATCCTATGCCTGATAACATCTCTACTTTTTGATTCAAACGGTGAGAGTTATCAATCTAAAATGATATGAATAAATTTTTAATACCTCGTGAATCCTATCATAATGAGGTGCTCTACACACAATTTGTCAATTGCCTTCCATAGTACTATCATCCAGAATTAATCTTCTCTTAACATATTGTCTCATTGTTTTCCTATTAAAACCCATTTTAGATGAAATTGAAGATATTTGTCTATTTTGGGTCATATTCTTATTTACAACAGACATCAACATCACTTTTCTTGCCATGAACTTATCTTTGGTTCAAGATTGTTTTCCGATGTTTGTCAAACCATGTTTAACATTTTCAATCACATCATTTTGCATGTTAGAAAATCTTATTTTATTTGATGTTGTGTCTACACCTAACAATTTCAATGCCTCTTACAACTTCTTTTGTGTAAGAAAAAGTGAAAGAAACTGAGCGTGTTCAAGTGTTTCAATATTATCGAATTTAATCATTATTTCTTTGATCTTCTTATTCATTGACCTTTTCTTAGACAAACATAAAGGTTGAACAATAGCTACAAGTGTTCTCAATTTATCCACATCCATTTTAAGTAAATGATCTAAATTTTTATGAGAAATTCCATTCTTTACAGATTGGGCAATATTTATGAGTTCATCCATCCCAATTCCTGCACCTGATCTCAAACCTTCTTTAACTTCTGTTACTAGAATTTCTATAGGGAGTGATCTTGAGCCTTCTCGAATATTCATTGTTTGAGATTTTGTAGTGAAAGATTCTGACCCATCTCTAACTTCTATTATTTGAACCTCTGTAGGGAGTATTCTTGAACCTTCTTCAGCATTCGTTGTTTGAGATTTCATAGGTAGTGTTCATGACCCTTCTCCCATATACACTTCTACTTCTATTGAGCCTCCTTCAACATTTCCTTCACCTTCTTGATTGTCTACAACAAATTCATAAATAAATTAAATTAGATAAAATATAATATTGATACATAATTAAATTCAAGACCACAAAAATAAATAAATTTAATATATATAATTACAGACCTTGTTTAATTCGATGATAATGTGTCATAGTCTTCTAAAGATTTATTTGTTCTACTTCATCAGATCTCTTCCTTGCATTTTTTTTACCTTCCTTTCTTGTTTCCCATCAAAAAATTATAAAATTCAAAAATTTTCCCTTGCCTTCATAAATTCACAACTTAACTTTATAAAGAATTTGGAGTAACTTTAAAAAATTTGGCTTCACTATCAACTTTCTATCCTCATTGTAGGTGACATCATACTTTTAGCTTTTTTTGTCATCACTGTAGGTGATGTCATTCTTTTTTCTTTTTTTTAATGTTCATGTGAAAACAGATTATTTGACATGTTCACGTGAACATGTCAAATCAATTTTTTGGCCATCGAATTACTTTTGCTCATATGTTCATGTGAACACATGTTCACATAAACATGTTTAATATGTTCATGCCAACACTATGTTTGTGCGAATGTGTTAATTTACAAAAATTTGGTGCTATTTTTTGAAAAAAAAAATTGAAATTGGCTCTTTTGATCCCCAAAATTGAGATTGAATGATCTCCTACTATAAAATAAAAATTTCCAATTTTTGCTACTTGGAGCAAGCTTTCCAATGACCATAATTGTAATACATATTGTATTCATTAATACTTTCAAAGATGAGTTTATCTCATCATAGGTTCATTAATGGTTGTACATCAACTAACTTTGATAGTTCAGGAAAATTTCTAAATTAGGTCCTTTTTTTTTTAAAATATCTAAGAAATGGGTTGCTAAGATAACTTTATATTAGAAAAAAATTAGATTTATGATAAATTGAGTTTAGGTTATCTATGTCAAAATGAATGTATGTCTAAATTACAATTAATGTCACTTCAAAACTTCATAATATATACAATATTCAACAAAATTGAATCAAAACAAATGCATCCTCTGGATATTGATGTTACAAATCCAACACTAAAATAATTACCTCATTATCAGTTCTACAAAAAAAAGTTATGTGTCTCAAATGGGTTGTCACTCTTTAAAAATATTGATTTTTCATATATACCACTTTTGGGAGGAGAAGAAAAAATTAACTTAAATAAATTTTTTAAAAAACTTAAAAATATGATTACAAAGTAGGAATAGAGTACTAGAAATCACTAGTTTACGTGATCTTGAAGTTATTCATAGTTTTAGAGATATAGTCATTTGAATGTGAGGTTTGTTTCAAAAATATTGATTTCAGTGTCAAAATTGGTCAAAAAGTGGAACCCATTATTGTGGGATCACCCATGATTAGGATGAACTACAAGACATATGAGTGTAGGATAGGTAATTATGTGGAAAAATAAGGAGTGTTAATTTTTATATACACAATAAAGTTATGCAACATGTTATAACTAGCACTTGCACCTAGAAAGGATGTAAGGATTAAGCTGATACTCTTGTATACTTTGATGATGTTCTTAAATCTTTATTTCTCTCTTATTCACAAACATAGAGACTTCTTTCTTTACTCCTATCTCTATTTTATCTTACCCCTCTTTTTGTTTACTCTTTTGTGTATGTATGTATGTATGTATGTATGTATGTATGTATGTATGTATATATATATATACATATACATGTATATATATACATATACATATACATGTATATATATACATATACATATACATGTATATATATATACATGTATATGTATATGTATATATATACATGTATATGTATATGTATATATATATATACATGTATATATATTGTGTATGTATGTATGTATGTATGTATGTATGTATGTATGTATGTATGTATATATATATATATATATATATATATATATATATATATACATGTATATATATATACATGTATATATATATATACATGTATATATATATACATGTATATATATATATACATGTATATATATATATACATGTATATATATATATACATGTATATATATATACATGTATATATATATATACATGTATATATATATATACATGTATATATATATATACATGTATATATATATATACATGTATATATATATATATATCCACTGTATCAATCTATCACCTTTTATATATATATATATATATATATATCCACTGTATCAATCTATCACCTTATAAATCTTTACCATTCTTTCTCTTTATCTCCCTCATCTTCTCTTCCTATTTCTCTCCTTGCAACTTCCATCACAAATTTCCCTCCCTTTACAACTATCCTTCACTTATATTCTATGTCTATCCCTTCATAACTATCCTCCACTTTTTTCTAAGTGGGCATGAGGACAAGATCATACATAAAGGGATTGTTTGGAAAGATTCTATGAGGATATGCATTGATTTTTCAACTGTTGTGAACATTTCTTACGGCTAAAAAAGGATGTAGAGGGGTGATTTAGCGAGATATAAAAAATGACCTACTAATAATCATAATGACAACTTACTATATTCCTACACAAACTACAACTAGTGTTGATCGTTTATGGATGGAAAGAGATAACTCAAACATGTTGAGGAGGGTGGATTTTTGTCTTTCAAGAAACTTTGTGGAGTTATGATGACTATGTTTTTACTTTATATTTTTATCATTGAGGCATATCATTTTATATTCAGTTGCTCTCGTACCTACAAAGAGGCTATGTCTCTCAAGAAATGGTTGTCAAGATGGTTGAAGGCATGGGTGGTAGTGATTGCATACAACTGGTGGGTGTGGAGGAAGGAATCTATAATAGTGAGGTAGAAATGGTCTACTTGTAGGAAAGTAGCCTCTTATTGTATATGGAGCGTATGGGGAAGCATGATGAGATTGTCTCGATGTAGTACTTCTAGACTTGGAAGGATAGAAAGGTGACTATCAATGGTATGGGATTTGAAATCTTTTAGGAAACCAATGTGAGGGTTGGGTATTTTAGTATGGAAGGAAAGAAATGATGGAGGCTTCTTAAGGTTAATAAGGAGGCCGCTTTGTAGATATTTTTCAAAATCATGGATGAATCGACGTGAATGTTCGAGGGATTTTTACGAGAAGCCCTCCATAAGCCTTGGGACACATCTGGTGTGTGATTATGTGGTATATCACCCCAAAGGACCTCTTTCAAGTAATCTATTATTACCACTTCCCTATTTTAAATCTCTTCTATAATCTTGACCACATGTCATTCTTGTATTTTTAAGGCCAATAGGAAACATGAGTAGGGTAAAAAATTTTACCTTATCCATCAGAAGCTTATGAACAATTTATCTATCCAGCACCTAGAACAAAACCTACCTCTTTTGTTTAACCCTCTGGCCTCTATTACCCCCAAGTCTCCTTGGACCCTGGACCTAGCTCTAGCCATAAGAAGTCTAGGAAAACCCATGGCTCAAAAGTCAAAATGGACCCTGAAGTCAAAATCAGCCTCATAGAGTCAAATTTAGATACTAAGAAGGGTTTGGATACTAAGATGGGTAGACAGAGCACCAAGAGAATTAGTAAGTGCCTCCTATTAGATAAATTTTGGGTGCATATGTGAAGCCCAACAGTCACCTTTTTTATTATGCTCATTTTATTATTGTTCTCTCCAAATTGTTTGTCTCTTCACTTTCTTTAAGACTTTATAAATATGTTTTAGAGGTTGATCATTATATATCGTATTCGAAGAGCTAAAGCAACAGCTGTGATGTAAAGTTCAAATATTTTCATTAGTAGAGATCTTCCCTGCAATGTGGATGTAGCCACAATTTGTGGTGAACCACGATAAATCGTGTGTTTGCATTTCTCTTTTCTTTTGCTTGTTCTATTCATTTCCAGTTTGCACTTTTAGCAAACTTCACAATTGGTATCAAAGCTTGGCATAGATGCTGAAATTGATTTCGATGTTTGAAATTCTAGAATCATGGAAGATTTGTGAGTGCAAAAATTCTTAGGATAGAATTTTAGTTTGTGGAAAGTTTAGATGCATTCATTATTAGTCAAGCAAGACTTGGTAGTAGCAATTGATGGAAAGGCAAACAAATCGACTACAATGAAGGATGAAGACTGGGTTAAAACTGATGATAAAGTAAAGACAACAATATTTATTTCTTTATCACAAAATGTTTTATTCAATGTTCACAACAAATCTTCGACAAAGGAAGTTTGGGATAAACTTCAAACTATGTACGAAATGACCTCAGCTGCAAATAAAATATTTTTTATGAAGAAGCTCTACAAGTTGAAAATGAAAGATAGGACTACGATGTTGAATCATATAAATGATTTGAACACCTTGCTATGCCAAGCAACCTCCATTGGCATGAAACAAGATGATGAATCTAAAGCTTTCATCTTGTTGTGTTCATTACCGGATAGCTGGGATCCTGTTCTTATAGCAGTTAGTACTTCTAACTCCTCAAATAAGAAGTTGGTCTATGATGAAGTTATGGAAACTCTACTTAGTGAGGATATGTAGAGAAGCAATAAGGAATCCTCATCCGGTGAAGCTTTGACAGTAGTCAACACCAAAAATAGAGGAAGGAGCCAAAATAGAGGAAGGAACAATCATCATAGAAGATCAAAATCAGCTAGGTGCTTGAATTCAAGGAAAAGGAAAGAAGGAGACTGCTGGTTTTGTGGCAAAAGTGGTCACATGAAAAAGGATTGTAGAGGTTGTAAGAGAGCACAAGAATGAGTGCGAGAAAGTCAAGCCAACACCGTCTATGACAAAGATGATAGCATGTTGATTTTATCTACAATAGAAACCACTTCAGCCTCATGGGTTTTGGATCCCGGCACATCATTTCATGCCCCTTCATGTACAGAATACTTCTCAAATTATCAAGGAGGTAAGTTCAGTGAAGTATATTTGGGTGATAATAAGGCATGTGAAATAATAATAAAAGGAGATATTTTATTATCTTTGAAAGGAGGCATTAAATGGCTATTAAAAGATGTGCGTCATGTTCCAAAACTAAAGAGAAATATGATTTCCATAAGTCAACTATTTGCACAAGGTTTTGTCACTTCTCTAACTGATTCATGGAAAGTCACAAAAGGATCCATGTTAGTTGCAAAAGGAGACAAGATTGGGAGCTTGTATGTTGTAGAAAATATTGGTGAAGTGGGGGATACTATGATAGTTGAAGATAGAAATTCAAAATTGTGGCATCAAAGGCTCAGTCATATGAGCAAAAAGGGCCTTGTTGTTATGCATAAAAGGGAGCAATTACCAGGGCTGAAATCAGTTGACTTACAATTTTGTGAACATTGTCTTTATGGAAAATAGAAGCGGGTCAGCTTCTTGAGGACCAGACATGAAAAGAAAGGTATTCCTTTGGATCTTGTTTATTTTGATGTGTTCGAACCCATCGAGGAAAGCTCTATTGGAGGAGAAAACTTCTTTGTCACCTTCCTTGATGATTGCACAAGAAAGGTATGGATTTACATATTGCATAAGAAATCTGATGTTTTTAGCAAGTTTAAAATATTTAAGGGTTTAGTGGAGAATCAGTCTGGCCAAAAAATAAAGTGCTTGCAAATGGACAATGGTGAAGAGTTTTGTTCATCAGAGTTTGATTCATTTTGTGCAGATAATGGCATCTGTAGAATGAAGATTGTTCCATTCACCTCACAAGAAAATGGAGCAGCGAAGAGGATGAATAGAACAATTCTTGAGAAATCTTGTTGTATGCTCTCTAATGCCAGTTTAGGCAAGGAGTTTTGGGTAGAGGCATGCAATACAGTGGTATATTTAATCAACCAAAGTCCCTCTTCTCGATTGGACTTTGGCATACCTGAGGAAGAGTTGCTAGGAAAGAAAATCTCATATTAACACATCTGAGTGTTTGGATGCAAAGCTTATGTACATGTTTTGAAGGAGAAAAGACAAAAGCTTGATCCAAAATCACAAAAGGGTATTTTTGTGGGCTATGGTGAAGACCAATTTGGTTTTAGAATATGGGATCTAGTTGGGAACAAAATCATTAGAAGTAGAGATGTCATCTTCAGCGAGAAGGTATTTCCAGCATTACACAAAGAGGAAAATACGATATGTGAATATGCACCTTTCTCTATTTTTGATAACAACTCTAATGCTGACAGCATTCAGAACACTATTCCTTCAAGTGTTTTATCTCCCAATTCAGTTCTAGTTCCTGCCCCTCTTTCCACTTCTTCTTCTACTAGCATGTGGAGTCACTCTAACACTACTAGTGAATAGAGTAGTCATAGTTTTGAAACTCTAGTTTCGAATCAGAATAGAGATGATCATCCTCTATTTGAGTACAGAAAAAATGGCAATTATACTAATGAAGTTACTCTCCCTGCCAATGCACTTAATCACAAGCATGATAAAATAGAGCACTCACTCATGAGTGAGGTGGACTCCACATAGGAGCCTCACCTGTGGCCTTCCCTACACCCCAAGCATGGAGTAAATATTGGGCAAAGAACTTCAAATGTTGGAGCATCAACACATACGATCAGCCACTTGGATGTAGACAGAGACATGGCAAATTCCCATGCTCCTCCTACAACACACAGTGAGCATGAGCTAAATCTCCCAATCATTGGAAGAACTTAGCATAATTACTACACTCAGTAGTTCACCCATGGCTCTCCAGCTACTCATTATGTTTCATAGGGTAATATTTTTAATAATGCTCACCACCACCGAAAGTTGACTGGTCATGCACAAGAAAGTGCCACCGAAGGAAGCATGAATCTTCAAAATATTGTTAGACTTGGTTGCGGGCATCTTTCTCTCCCCCACGGTGGATCATTGACCTCCTCAATAGGTCATGCAAGAGATTTACAATGCAATAATAGTAAGCATGTTCCTACAGTTCTACTAATTTTACATACGGTTGAAATAATTAATCAGAATGATTCAAATGTTGAAGAACATGTCCATTGTAATCTCTGTCCCCACGCAGGTATAATAATAGAGCCTGATATACCCTTTTCAAATAGCATGATTGTTCATGGCAGAGGCAAGGGTGAATGCTATGGTTCAAATTGTTCACAGCGTGGTCCTTCTGATCAAGATCTTTATAATACTCAGCCATAGGTTCCTCATTATCATACAATTCATGAGTCGGGTGATAATACTGTTAGACCTACAAGAGAATTGAATAACTCACATTATGAGTTAAGCCCACCCTTGAGTTAGCATGAAGATAGGACTCATTTTCCAAGTGATCATAGTCACTCTCATAGGAGAAAATCCAATATGGAGACTGTTCATTCAAATTCTGAGAGGAGTTCTTACACATCTTCAAAAGGCAGTGAGTTTGAACTCCAAACACAAAATTCTCTGGATAAAGAAAAGGACCATATTGGTCATAATGAGGATGCTCAAGGATGGAGGAAATCTACAAGATAGAGAAGGCTTCCTGCCCGATTTTTTGATTTTGAACTCCTATACTCTGAAGAAGAAGAGTTGAAACTCTTGCTTTCATACCAAATAGAACCAACTAGTTTCAAAGAAGCACGCAAAGCATCAAATTCTCACAAATGGGAGGCAACGATACAGGAAGAAATGGATTCTCTAATGCAAAACAATACTTGGGATTGGTTCCTTTGCCACCAAATTGAAAAGCTCTTAAAAATTGATGGATTTATCAATTGAAAGATGAAGGTAAAAATCAGAAGAGGTATAAAGCCAGGCTGGTTGTCAAAGGTTTTGATTAGCAAAAGGGCATAGACTTCAGTGAGATCTTTTCTCTCGTGGTCAAAATGACTATGATCTAGGCTATTCTTGGTTTAGTTGCTTCTCATGATCTTAAACTTGAGTAGTTGGATGTCAAGACCACATTTCTCCATGGTGATCTGAATGAAGAAATTTACATGATGCAACCCGAAGGATTTATTAAACGTGGTAAAGAAAACTTATATTGCAGATTGAGGAAGAGCTTGTATGGTCTTAAGCAAGCTTTGAGGCAGTGGTACCTCAAGTTCAATCGATTAATGACTGAACATAATTTTATTTGGTGTGAATTTGATCCATGTGTCTATTACAAGAAGTTACCTAATGGTTCCTTTATTCTTTTACTTCTCTATGTTGATGACATGCTTGTCACCGGTTCATCTATGAAGCTGATTTTAGAATTGAAATCAAAAACGTCAGAAAGGTTTCCCATGAAATATTTAAGGGAAAAAAAATGGATACTTGGCATGGACATTATCCGTGATAGGCACAAGAAGGAAATAAAGCTTTCTCAAGAACACTATGTTCTTAAGGTTCTAGAAAGATTTGGCATGATGGATGCCAAACCGATCAGCACCCCTCTCACTGTTCATTTCAGATTGTCTTTAGCCATGTGTCCCAAGACACAAGAAGAACAAGACTACATGAAGAACATCCCTTATTCTTCAGTAGTTAGTAGTCTTATGTATGTAATGGTGTGCACTTGTTTGGATATTGCCCAAGCAATGGGGGTTGTTAGCAAGTTCATGAGCAATTTGAGTAAACAACATTAGGATGTGGTAAAGTGGATCTTGAGATATCTTAAGGGTACTTCTGATTTTTTATTTTATTTTAGTGGCAAAGACACTTCACTCAGAGGTTATACAGATTCAGATATGGCTAGAAATTTAGACAATAGAAGATCTACTACTGGTTATGTCTTTACATTTGTTGGAGCAGCGATCAGTTGGGCATCAAAGTTACAACAAGTGGTCTCACTTTCCACTACTGAGGCTGAATACATTGCTCTCACTGAAGGAGAAAAAGAGGTTATTTGGTTGTAACATCTATTTGGTGACTTTGATTGTCCTCAACAAGGTTCAGTATTGCATTGTGATAGCAAAAGTGCTATTGACTTAGCTAAAAATGCAATGTTTCATAGCAAGACCAAGCATATTGAGCTTCACTATCATTTCATTCAAAGTAAACTTGAAAAGGGTAAACTTCAAGTCTTGAAGATTAATACCAAGGAAAATCTAGCTGATGCATTAACCAAGGTTGTTCCACGAGAGAAGTTTGAGTTCTGTCGAACTTCTCTTGGCATTGTAAAGAAATAATAGTAGGGAATTGAGGGGGAGGCTCATACATTACCATTTTTGGACTTCAAGTGGGGGTTTTTTGGGTGCATATGTGAAGCCCAACAGTAACCTTTTTTATTATGCTCATTTTATTATTGTTCCCTCCAAATTGTTTGTCTCTTCACTTTCTTTGAGACTTTATAAATATGTTTAGGAGTTTGATCATTGTATATTGTATTCAAATAGCTGAAGCAATAGCTATGATGTAAAGTTCAAATATTTACATTAATAGAGATCTTCCCTATAGTGTGGACATAGCCACAATTTGTGGTGAACCACAATAAATCATGTGTTTGCATTTCCCTTTTCTTTTGCTTGTTCTATTCATTTCCAGTTTGCACTTTTAGTGAACTTCACAATAAATTCAAGCCCCCCCTCCCTCCCTAAGCATGATTTCACCTCTAAGTCTTCCAACAATGATTTCAAACCTATCAAAAATAAGAGATTACCTTAGTCTACCGCCATCCCTCTTATCCCTCCCCATATCTTTGACACCCTAGAGGCTACCCTGGATAGAAGTTGGGGGGAGGACATCACTTCCCCTAGGAAAGAACTCAACAAAGATAGTAGGAAGAAAGGGAAGCATAGCCATAGTAAGGCCAGACTAGAAAGGGTCAAAATTTCTATGAAGAACTTGGCTAATAATCAAACTGTCAGAGATTAGAAATATTGGTGGAGTTTTCCATCAATTTCATGCACTCTATGGCCACAACCTTATACTTCTTGTAGGTTAATAAGGAGGAGAAGGACCTAGGACAAGCTACTAAGACCGCCCAATCCATCTATGGGTTTTTGGCTGAGGATTGGCTAAAGACCATCCTAGATAACCCAGTTAAGGTGGAGGGGGGAAGATGCAGATAAGAATGCTCCTGACGAAAAGGAGGAGGAAAAGCAAGGGTAGGAAGAGAGTAGCTAGCCCTTATTCTAGTGTTATTTGTGTGTATTTTTTTATGCTCAGTACTATGAACATGATACCCCATGGGGTTTTAGCTTTTATGTTGATGACAATTAATAGCAACATTTTGTTTAGGAGTTACTAGTCCATTTTATAGTCTGTTATAGATATTAGACTAAGGTATGATAGTACCATTAATCATGCTATGGATTTTTTTTTTTTTGAAGTTTAAAGATAGCATAGGTTAGATAACTAGGAGGGTACTTTTAGCTGATTGTCCATCCTATTTGTTTCTTTGGGTTAGCCTCCCTGTCTTTTTTGTCTATTATCTAATACTTCAAAAAAATTCTTCCACTTTGATATTGGATCTAATCCACCTATCTATATATTGTCACCATCTATGCTCTCCTATCTATTTTTATCATTGTCAATCTTTTCACCTCTCTACCCCTCTTTCTTCTTTATATTATTAACCTTTCTCACTCTCCCCTCAACCACTCACTCTCTCCTTATCTCTCATTATAATTATTTATCCATGTAACAATATGAAATGGACAACCTAGATAGCTAAAATAAATAATTTAAAATTTTCTCTATCTCAACATCTTTATCTTCTACTCTCCATCTTACTCTATATTTATATATCTCTATACTTTTATATTAATGTCTCTCTCACTAACACATTCTCGCTATCTACCTCCCTATACTTCTAATAACTCTCTCTCTCTCTCTCTCTCTCTCTCTCTCTCTCTCTCTCTCTCTATATATATATATATATATATATATATATAGCTCTCTCTTATTCACACATTCTCCCTATCTACCTCACTATACTTCTAATAACTCTCTCTCTCTCTCTCTCTCTCTCTCTCTCTCTCTCTCTCTCTCTCTCTCTCTCTCTCTCACACACACACACACACACATTTCTCAATTCCTACCTCTGTGTTATATGCTTTGTTGTATTTACTCCATTTCTATTTGATCTTCTAAATGTGTCTATCTAATTATATACACATCTTCACTCAATATATTTATTACATAAAGAAACTTTTGAATAACACAAGAAATAAAAATAGCCTATCAACAATAAATAATATATGATTTCTCTTGGTATTTTGGCATGAGTGAAATTAAGAGTCAGTGGAAACCTTTTAGATTTATTTTTACTTTTTACACACAAAATTCACTAGTGATAGAGGTAAATCTACATAAAATCTTCAACTAATCCATTACCTAACCAACATTTTGTCATGAGTCCTCCCTGAAAATCTCACTTTTATTGGCATTCAAAAACCATTCCATAACAACATGAATATATGATTATTATAGTCATTTTATGACTAGTCTTTAATGCAAAGTAAATATGAAATTATGAAAAATGGAAAAAAAATTACATTTCCTTGAACAAATATTGGAATATCAGAATAAAAGAATTTAAATATTAAATTTTTTATTTTTTATTTTTATAGATATTTTGAACTTCCATTTCATTGTAGAATTCACATTTAACAAGCAACTATATACAAAATTTATATTATAAATCTAAGTTACCTACCCCATTCAATTATTTTAATACATGATTGTCTATGAAGATCAAAGAAATTTACTCATGTTAAGCCTAATCTAGATTGATGATGTTTTAGTTTACACATGACTAATCAAAATCTTCTACCAGAAGGTTTCTAAATCTCCTACTTGATACTTGCAAATAATTTTTACAACAAAACATGTGGAAGATAATTGCATTGGAAAATCTCAAGACGAAACATACTAAACTTAGTGAATCTTTTTCATGGAAAAAAATGTTGTTTCATGATAAATTATGTAGATCATGAAGATCAAATGCTGAAAATTTAGAAAAGTTCATGATATTTTCATTTATTAAATTTTCATCCATCATACATTTTTTTGAAAATGATAGAATTCACTTAAAATGAGAAGGTAAAAAGCAATTGAATTGCAAAGAATAATGGTTATATTATAGTATGAAAGCATATGGAACTCTAATCATCTCAATAGTGTAGTGAGAGTATCATTTTTCATAGCTAAAATTAGGGCTAACTACACAACTAATTACCGAAAAGGCAACTTCAACTACTACGATGTAGGTTGGAAAAATAACTAGAAAAAATATCACAAACTTGTAAATGAAATCTAGAATATATAATCATACACATCTAAGAACACACTTCAATGTAGATTTTTTATGTCCATACCTTTATATTTCTACAACCAAAGTCACAGTCAACCTCCTAACATACATTTGTTGAGAAATCCCTACAAAAAATATATGATTTTATCTAATTTGTATAAGAAAACAATTGAACATTAGAAAAAATAGGAATTGAAGCCAAGTGGAATGTCTGCAAGAAATGATGATCTGACAAAAGGCATTGATGCGCATTCACCACTAAATTCTGGAGTGACCAACTTAAAAATAATACATTCATATATGTGTTTTACCTACAACCATCCAAACGTTTTTCAAGTTTTCACAATGATTTCTAATTTTTAAGGCATAAGACATTCACTCAAAAACTAAGAACTCAATCCCTTTCCTATTTTTATGACATCCAACACTATCCAATTGTCATAACAATTTAGAGTCAAGTCTCATGTAAATAAGCCTATCAGTTGAATGATTTTGTAATCAACATCTTCACAATAAAGTTGTTGAATGTTAAATGAGACCCAATCATTGGACTACCATAGACAATAGATGATCAATAAAAGGATTTAATTAAAGGAATTTAATCACAATTACACATCTAATTAATTAATGAGATAGAATCAAATATTAAGAAAGAAAAAGGGGGCTCTAATTTATACATACTTGTTGCATAAATGGTGTTTACAGATTTGTTTGAAGAAATGTGTAATGAAATATTATGTATGAATTTTGATGAAGGGTGCTCCCCTTAATACCATAAACCCATAATAGAAACAAAGAAACAATAGAAAATGCAAGAACAAAATATGGACATCTTATTATTACCAAAAATGAAGAATTAAAGAATTCACAAGTACAATATGCTAACCCACATGGGCACCTTCATTACAGTAATTTGCAAGATGATGTTTCAAACTACCACCCAAATTTGCACTAGACAATGTTTGGATGTTTCTTAAATAGATAATTTTATGTTGTCCAGTATAGTTCTAGATGCTCAAACTTAATACCTAGGGTTGACAAACCTTAAAATACATATAGAGTTGGCCAAACACATTTGTGACAATTATTTTAAATATTTTGGGTAGCCCAAATTCGGAAGGCCATAACTCTCAAACTGTTGCTCTTATTAGATATTATAACCACTCTTCAGAAACACCATCTCCTAATCTACAAGCTCACAACTACGTAAGCACCCTTCCATCAAGTTTTTTGATCTCATCTAGGCACTCTAAGGCCTCCAACAATGATTTTGGATAAATTTTTGCAAATTTTTCCACGAAAAATCCATAATAACTTCTCTGAAAATTTGTAATAACTTCTCCAATATGAAAGCTAGAGCAATGAGATTTTATGGTAGGTTTATAACTCTAAAATGAACCTTCACGTGGAAAATGAGAACATTCTAATCTCGTAGGAAAAAATTACTAAAAACAGCAAATTCCCATAAATACTAACCACCCTATGTACTAGTCATGATTAAATAGAAAAGATTAAAAGTAAAATATTTTTGGGTGATGCAAGATTGCTCTTACACCCAGGATGCTCCTACATCAGACACTTGGGGTATTTTGAGAAGTGACTCCAACATGTCTCAGGTGTTCAAAGGAAAACCAAGATGGTTAATCTCCTCGCTTGCTAGCCATGATGCATCCTCTATTGGCTTCCCTTTCCATTAGACTAGGTATTCCTCATAAGTTTTGCTCCTTGTACTTTTTCCAACATGATTGTCCAATATCTCCTCAATCTCCTTTATAGTCAAACTAGCTATTGGAATACTCCACTGTACTTCGATAACTTCATCTCCATCACCTCCTTTATAATACTTTATCAAATATGAAATATTAACTATTGGTGAAATATTCTATTCAGCAAGCAACTCCACTTAATAAGAATTTCTAGAATGATGCCTTTTCACTATCTTGCATGGTCCAAACTTCTTCATCTTCATCTTATTATATATACCCACTAGAAAATGCTCCTTTCTCAAATGAACCATGACTTCATCTCCAATCTAAAATTCATTATACCTCCTTTTCACATCTGCCTTAGCCTTATTCTTTGCATTCATATTTATGATGTGTTACCTTACCTCCTCATGGATGTTCTTCAAATGTTCAACAAATTCTTCTTATTTAGCACTACTTATCTCTCCCTTATCCAACTGCCACAATTCACAAAAAATTCTAAGACTACTCCCATATAGAATCTACAATCTTGATTTACTAGTACTCCTATTGAAAGAGTTATTATATGCAAATTTTGGCTTTGGTAAAATCATATCCCATCTTTTTGGTTTGTCTTCAACCAAACATCTCATTAAATTTCCCAAACTCCTATTCACCACTTCGATTTGTCCGTTAGTTTGTAGATGATGTGATGAACTGAACTTCAACTCCATCTTCAATTTTTTCCATACTATATGCTAGAAATTTCCAACAAATTTGGTACTCGATCTAAAGCTATACTCTTTGGTAGACCAAGTAGGCTCACAACTTCTTTGAAATACAACTCTGCCATATGAACAACATCACTAGTCTTCTTGCAAGGAATAAAATGTGTCATCTTTGAGAACCTATCAACTAGGACAAAAATAGAATCATGTCATTGTTGAGTCCTCAATAATTCAAGAACAAAGTACATGATGACATCCTCCTATGGCTTGTGTGGTATAGTTAATGGTTGATACAACCCTATATTCTACTTCACTCCTTTCGCCATTTGACATGCTCTTCAAATCTATAGAAATTTCTTCACATCTTGCTACAGCTGTGGCTAGTATTATTTCTTCACAACCAAAGCAATTGTCTTTTCTTTGCCAAAATGTCCATCCAATCCTCCACTATGCTTCTCCTTGATGAGATTCTCTCTACACAAACTTCTAGGAAAGCACAATTGGTTTCCTTTGAACAACATACTATCCTAGATCATGAAATCCAACCACTTTGTCCTATCAAGTGTAATAGGTTTTGTACAATCTTTCCAAGATTCACCAAAATTAGGATTAGATGGATACAAAGTACTGAGTTCTTTGAACTCAACCACCTCTATCTGCATTTCTGTCGACAAAAGTTGTCTCCTACTGAGAGCATCAACAACTTTGTTAGACTTCCCACTCCTTTGTTTCAAAAAAAATGTATAACTCTACAAAAACTCAGCCCACTTCAAATAACTTCAGTACAACTTTCCTTGACTATTCAAATATTACAAATCTTGATGATTAGTATACAAAACAAACTCCTTAGGAAGAAAATAGTGCCTCCACTTCTTCAATACTTGAACTATACCATAAAATTCCTAATCATAAACAAAATAATTTATTTTTGCATCTTTTAACTTCTCACTAAAATAAGGAATAGGTCTACCTTCTTGGCTCATAACAGCTCCTTTTGTGGTACCACTAGCATCATAGTCTACTTGAAACACCTTGTTAAAATAAGGAAGTACTAAAATAGGCTCCTTAGTAACTTTTTATTTCAATAAATTAAAACTCTTATCTTCTCCTATAGTCCACTTAAATTCTTTCCTATCCCTTCTCATTGTTTCAATCAAGGGTCCACATATACAGCTAAAACCTCTTATGAACTTTTTGTAAAAACTAGCTAGTCCATTAAGAGATCTTACCTATGTCACACTCCTTGGAGTAGGCCATACAAGGATATCCTTCACTTTCTTTGGGTCCAGTTTTAGACCTTTTTCTAAGACTACAAATCGTAGGTACACCAAACCCTTCTTTACAAAATTGAACTTCTTCAAGTTTACCAACAACTTTTCTTCCATCAACTTATCAAACACATTGCAAATATGGATCAAATGCTCCTCCAATGTCTTACTAAAGATCAAAATATCATCTAGGTAAACAATGACAAACCCGAAAACTCTTTTAGTACCTCATTCATGAGCCTTATGAAAGTGCTTGATCCAAAGGTTAGCCCAAAAGGCATGACTAACCACTTGTATAGTCCTTCCCTTGTCTTGAAAGCAGTCTTCCACTCATTAGCTTTTCAGATACAAATCTAATGGTATCCACTCTTTAGATCTATCTTTGTGAAATAATCAGCCCCACTCAAATAGTCCATAATATCATCCATCCTTGGCAATGGAAATCTGTACTTGATTTTTATCTTGTTGATAGTGCAATAATCTATGCACATCCTCCATTCTTTATTCTTCTTTGGTGCTAATATGGTGGGTATAACACATGGAATCAAATTCTCTCGAATCAACCCTTTTTGCAACAACTCATTAACTTATCTATTCAATTCATCACTTTCTCCTAGTGTCATTTTGTGCACTGACTTGTTTGGAAAACTAGCTCCTAGAACCAAATCCATATGGTGACTGATCTTCCTCATTTGAGGCAATCCATCAGGTACATTATCTAATACAATACCAAAAAACTCTCCCAACATATTTGCAACTTCTATGTGTAACTCCTCTACTTATTCTTTAATATCTTTTGGAATTATAGAAAAACACATATTTTTATGCTTCATACCTTTGAGAAACTCCTCTCCATAAACAAAACATATTTTGGCAGCACTACATGTAATGCCTACCCCTACCTAACTTTTATGATTTGTTTTGACTAGGTTCTTTTAGGTCTATTCTATTATTATGTTGTATGATTAGAAATGTTGGATTATTGGAATTGATTAGTCATATTTCATATTCAGTTGATATGTGTGTGTGTGTGTGTGTGTGTGTGTGTGTGTGTGTGTGTGTGTGTGTGTGTGTGTGTGTGTGTGTGCGTGCGTGTGTGTGCATGTGTGTGCGTGTGTGTGCGTGTGTGTTGAGGTACTTAGTGCCAGTTATTTCAATTATTGAATGATGTTAGTTAGATGAATGATTTTTAGGTAGTTTCTAGCGATGCATACCTCATACTTGCATGTGTATGGTGTGCATGTATGTTTTCTTTATGTTTGATCTTTCTGATGTGGCTAAGGAAGGGATTCGTAGACACATGCTAGTTGGGATCTACATGATTCACCACTTACCACCATTTCCTATTTAGCTTAGAATATTGTTTGTACATACGTGAATTTTATGTAGATTGTAGGTACTAGGTATTGCCTTCCCTAAATTGCTAGGATGAGCATACCCTATTGTAGTACTTCAATGGTATAAGTGGGGAGATGACTCTTGAGTCCAAATCCTAAACCCTAAGCCAATTGTCCTAGAAAATAGGACAAGTATCTGAATTAGTTTACCCATTAAAATTCATCAAGTGATGTGAATTCATGATTTTGACCTTGGAGTTTGATTATGTTCTTTGCCTTCAGTTGAGTTGTCATTTTTAGTTTTGAGGGTATGTGGTGATTTTTTGTTACAATTAAATCAAATTAAAAGATAATTTAATGATTTAATTTAATTGAAATTTTATAAACAAATTTGATATCTAATTATATTTAATTAATTGAGAAATTAATTAAATAAAAGAAATAAATTTAAAGATTTTATTAAAGTTCTAGTTTTGATGTATTTATATTTATTTAATTTAATGATAATTATTTGGGAGTTTTATTTTAATAATAAACTCTACATAATGTTGTTAATTAAGTTAATAAATATATTATTGAAAATTTCTTGTGAATTACATAAATAAATGAATAAAATTTAAAGATAAGGTTATAGTTCTAATTTTAGCATATTTATAATTATTTAGTTAAATAATAATTTATGTAGGAGTTTTATTTTAAGTAATAAACTCTAAATAATACTATTAGTTAAATTAATAAATTTGATATTAAAAATGTCTCATTATTAATTAAAGTGAGAAAGAAAATTAATATAATAAAGATATTTTAATTTAAATTTCTTAAAGTTGTTGCATGAAAATTGTATATAGAAAATTAAATATATAATTATATTTAATTAATTGAAAAAATAATTAAATAAAAAATTAATTTTAAAAGATTAAATTAAAGTTCTAATTTTAGCATATTTATATTTATTTAATATAGTAATAATTATTTAAGAGATTTATTTTAATAATAAACTCTAAATAATATTATTAGTTGAGTAATAAATATTATTTGATTAAAAAGAAAATATTAAAATATGTGAATATTTGGTTAATTAAAAACTAATTAAATCTATGCTTAAAATAAATAGTGTAAATTTAGAAAATTTGTTAAAGAGAAGTTAGAATATAATGTTATCTAATTAATTAGAAATTAATTAAATATGTACTTCAGTTTAAAATATTTATTTTAAAAGTTTAATTTAAGAAGTTGAATAAAACTAGAATTAAAATATTAAAATATTAAAGATTTAATATTGTTTTATTATGATTTTTTAATTAATAATTATTAGATTAGTGTTGCATTTAAATAATGAGCTTTAATATTCATATTAATTTAAATATTAAAAATTGCTTTAAATAATGCTTGCAGTAATTAATAAAGTGGAGGAAAAGAAAATATAAAAGAATATTTTAATTACAAAGTTCCTTAAATGTGCATGAAAGAATTAAGTTTAAAAGATTTGATCAAAGTTCTATTTTAGGCATATTTATATTTATTTAATTTAATAATAATTTATTTAGGAGTTTTATTTTTAATAAAGTCTAAATAACATTATTAGTTAAATTAATAAATATTATATGAAAAATGTTGCATGATTTAACAAGGGAGAGAGCTTTAATTTAATAAAGTTTATTTTAATTAAATTGCATAAAGTGTGTGCATAAAAATTAAAATATAGCAATTAAAGACAAAGGGTTTTCTCATGATTGCATGATCAAAGCCTTGATTTGGGGGGAACCATTTCTACATACACGCGTTTGCAGGAGCCAATTTTTGAAAAGAGGGTTTTCAAAGGAAAAGGAAGATTCTTGTGTGTTTGTGCGTTCATTATTTTAGCATCAGATCTAGATAGGATCTTATGGGTTTGTGCAATAGTTGCTCATTCTTCAAATTCTTGTCTTCTTCGAGTCTATTGTGTTTCTATTTTTAGAAGTTCTCTAGGTTGAAACTCTTGTTTGAGAAAATTGATTTCCATTATAGAATTGTCTATGACTTAATCTAAAAACTTTTAGTAAACATTGAACTTTAGGGTTTTCAAAACCTAATGAATTATGAAATTCACTTTTGTATGCACTTTATGTAACATGTAATTTATTAGTGTTGAGGTTTTCGGGTTTACATAGCTTTGGCTAGACAAGATGTTTACTAGAGGCTCAGGAGTTCTATTTTGTGATGTCATGATGATGTTTTCATCTCAATCTTTTATATTCAACCATGGTAATTTGTCTGGTATGCTCTATGAGATTTTTTGTTGCACTGATTGTTATTGCTTTCTAGTGTTCTTGTGTGAAACTAAGGTGAACGGTGTGACCTATCTGATATAACCTTTGATTCTTCGATCAATTGTATTTGGATTATTTTTCTGTTTCCTGTATAGGACTGAGGTGTTTGTATGATTTGTTCTTGGTGATATCATATTATGACATGGATTAGTTTATATATACTTGATTTTGGGATTATTCCTATTAGGATGATTGTATTGGTGGAATCCATGATTATGATTAGTTTTTTTTACTATTTGTCAATTGCTTGTTTAAGAACTAATATATGGTATGTGGTCTTTTGTGATCTTTTGATTTTTCTTTGCTTAGGGTACATTATCTATATGTCATGTTGGGAAGTGGCTTGCAATGGAGGCAAGGGCCCAAAGTGGCTACTAGGGTAACCCATTGCAGGTTATTTAATAAGTGATAACATTTAATTAAATGGATTTAAAATGTATTAACAAGATATTGGTACCAAAGAATATCACTAAGGGGTCACAGGATTAAAAGACTAGTTGGGTAACCTTAGAGTTGACTCGTTAGTATGCCTAGTCAGTATGCAAGGATACTAGTACCACATAGAGTTATTAGGGGGTCAGAGGATTAAAAGATTGGCCAGGTAACACTAGAATTGGTTTGTGTGATGACACTTACCCACTTTCATAGTAGATTTCCTATGTGTCGTGGTGTCTTGGTACCCTTTAAGATGGTTTTCTTTCAAGTGATTCCTTGAACCTAGATGTTGGTTTTTCACTTTTGAGTTTTTTATCATGTTTGGGACTTGAGACTATCTCCTCAATATGGTGGGAGTGGGCCATTTAGATTCCACAAGGTTGGGTGGTAGTGCTTTTTCTTATACCATTGAGATCTGACCATCAGATGTCGTTGTTGGATGTATTTGTGCAAATGTTCCTTTATATCTGTTCTTGTATTTCTATGATGGATGGTTGCACTACTGTATTGTATTTGATTTCATAAGATCTTAAGAGATGGTGTAATTTATTTCATGATGTATATTATTTGAGTCTTTCATACCCCATGACCTATACAATGGATGATTGTGCATTCTATTTATTGCCAAGTGGTATCATATATAATTGTATATTATTTAAATGGTTTCATACTAGTGTATTATTATTTGATGTGGATTTATTATATATTAGATTTATTATTAATTAAACTTAAATGTTATTCAACATCAAGGGACCCTTAAGAATTGTAATCTATTTTATGGTATGTGCTTATGTGAATGTTAATTGCTTCCGCTGTGTTATAACTGTTATTGTTAAGTTATTATCCTTAACTTTTTTTTAAAAAAATTGACAAACTTAGTAAAACTTTATGTTAACGTCTTTTGGGTCTCATGGCAAGACATTACATCTTGTACTAGAGCCCAAGTTTCTACATTGGGAGCTCTAGGTATATTGGAATGCCACTAGTTGATAACTAGCTGTATTGAAACAAAACCTAGACTATGACATGTATATATTAAAAACTTGAACACTTGAACTTGTTAACCAAAATTGAAACTTGAACTATTATATGTATCTTTTACAAACTTGAACTTGAAACTAAAATGAAACATAAACAATGTTATGTATCTTTTGCAACTTTAACACTTGGAAAATTCAAACTTGAACACTTGAAACTTGAAACTTTAGACTTGATACTTGAAACATAGAAAAAGGAAAAACTTGTGAGTTGGATTTCAAACATACTTACTTATGATTATTCTTTAAGATAGTATGCCTTTGATTGTTTTTGCAAACATTATGTTGTTCTTTTTTGGGTGTTTTTAGTAAAGTTACAAATTTGAACAAGAAAAAAAAGAAACAAAACTTTTTAACATGAAACTTGGAAACTCATAACATTTACCTTCTTGAATTTTGATTTTTGTCTATACATTATAACCTTTATGTTTTATGATCGAATTAGAGATGTTGATCTTTTGTTTGGAGTATTTTACGGTGTCTATATTAGTATTTGTTAAAAGGATGAATGTTGGATCAATATGGCTTTCCATTTATTATTTCAAACTAGAATCATATTGCTCTAAATGACTAAAAGTGCATACATAGTTAACTTATTTGCATGAATTCTTAAATAATCTTCTGTTTGACATTGTAGATAGTACTCTTTGACTTTTAGTTACCTTAGTCTTTGTAGCAGGCTTTTTAAAGTAAACCCAAGTCTAGGGGGAGTGGATGTAATGCCTACCCTTATTTTAGTTTATCTTTCTTATAGGTTTCCAAGAATAGCCCTAATTCTAGGGGGAGTTGATGTAATGCCTACTCCTACTTGACTTTTTTGTTTTGATTGGATTCTTTTAGGCCTATTCTATTATTATGGTTTATGATTAGCGATGCTAGATTACTAGAATTGATTAGTTGTATTTCATATTCAGTTGATACATATATGTCGAGGTACTTAGTGCCAGTTATTTCAGTTATTGAATGATGTTAGTTGGACGAATGATTTTTATGCAGTTTCTAGGGATCCTTACCCCATACTTGCATGTGCATGGTGTGCATGTATATTTTCTTTATGTTTGATATTTCTGATGTGGCTAAGGAAGGGAGTCGTAGTCACCTACTAGTCAGGATCTACATGATGCACCACTTCCTACCATTGCCTATTTAGTTTAGAGTATTGTGTTTGTACATGCGTGGATTTTATGCAGATTACAAGTACCAGGTATCGACTTCCCTGAATTGCCAAGATGAGCATACCCTATCACAATATTTTAATGGTATAAGTGGGGAGATAACTCTTGAGTCCAAATCCTAAACCCTAAGCCAATTTTCCTAGAAAATAAGACAAGTATCTGAGTTAGTTTACCCATTCGAATTTGTCAAGTGACGTGAATTCAAGATTTTGACCCTAGAGTTTGATTATGTTGTTTGCCTTTAGCTAAGTTATCATTTTTGGTTTTGAGGTTATGCAATGATTTTTTGTTATAATTAAATCAAATTTAAAGATAATTTAATGATTTAACTTAATGGAATTTTTCTAAAGAAATTTGATATTTAATTATATTTAATTAATTGAGAAATTAATTAAATAAAAGAATTAAATTTAAATATTTTATTAAGGTTCTATTTTTGACGTATTTATATTTATTTTATTTTATGATAATTATTTAGGAGTAAATTATTTTAATAATAAACTTGAAATAATGTTATTAATTAAGTTAATAAATATATTATTAAAAATTTCTCATGAATTACTTAGATAAATGAATAAAAATAATTATAACATAGTGCAAGCAATTAACATTCACATAAATACACACCATAAAACATATTACAATTCTTAAGGGTCCCATGACATTGAATCACATTTAAGTTTAATTAATAATTTATTAACTTAATTAATAACATTATTTAGAGTTTATTATTAAAATAAAACTCTTAAATAATTATCATTATATTAAATAAATATAAATACATCAAAAATAGAACTTTAATAAAATCTTTAAATTTAATTCTTTTGTTTAATTAATTTCTCAATTAATTATATATATTTAAATATCAAATTTCATTATAAAATTTCCATTAAGTTAAATCATTAAATTATCTTTTAATTTGATTTAACTATAATAGAAACTCACCACATACCCTCAAAACCAAAAATGACAACTCAACTGAAGGCAAGGAACATAATCAAACTCTAGGGTCAAAATCACAAATTCACATTACTTGAAAAATTTGAATTGGTAAACTAAATTAGATAGTTGTCCTATTTTCTAGGAAAATTGGCATAGGATTTAGGATTTGGACTCAAGAGTTATCTCCCCACTTATACCATTGAAATACTATGATAAGGTATGCTCATCCTAGCAATTCAGGGAAGTCGATACCCAGTACTTATAATCTGCATAAAATTCATACATGTACAAACACAATATTCTAAACTAAATAGGAAATGACAGGAAGTGGTGCATTATCTAGATCCCAACTAGCAAGTGACTATGACTCCCTTGCTTAGCCACATCAGAAATGTCAAACATAAAAAAAACATACATGCACATCATACACATGCAAGTATGGGGTAAGTATCCCTAGAAAATGCATAAAAATAATTTGTTTAACTAAGATCATTCAATAACTAAAATAATTGGCATTAAGTACCTCAACACACACACACACACACACACACACACACACACACACACACACACACACACACACACACACATCAACTAAATATAAAATACAACTAATCAATTCCAGTAATCTAAAACTACTAATCATAAAACAAAATAATAGAACATGCCTAAAAGAATACAGCCAAAACAAATCAGAAAATTCAAGTAGGGGTAGGCATTACATCCACTCCCCCTAGAATTAGGCTTACTCTTGGAAGCCTACAAGAAAGATAAACTAAACTAGGGGTAGGCATTAAACTACATACATTTTCTTCTTTATCCTTCAACCACTTCAATTTATGCTTCACTCCATCCTTGGTTAGTGTGTAGGTATTTTCTCACCCACCGTGTGCAACATGCCTTGCAAATTGCCATGACCTCCCCAATGACATACATGACATATGTCCATAGTTATGATATTACATAGTACCTCATCTTGGTAACTTCCAATCTTGAACTTCACTGAGCACTACTCATTGACCATGACCTTGTGGTCATCTTGTAGCCAAGCAATATAGTACATGGACATGGGTGTTTATGTATCTTCAACTACAACTCAGTGACCATCATTTCTAACATTAGATATTTAGTACTTCCAACATCAATGATCACATTAAAACACTTATCTTCACATCTACACCTTGTACAAAAATAACTCCTTTGATTAAGTTCATTCTTAACACTTAGCAAGACTCTTCTATTAACTTGGACTTCTCCTCTTTCAACATCTTTGAAATGTGATGATTTGGCATCTTCATGAACATGTGCAACTCTAGCCAGGCCTTTTGTTCTTTGATTTTTCCTTCCTTGGCACTAGGAACATTCAAATTCTCTATGCCCTTCTTCTACATAGTGAAAACATTTCCCATGGAGGCCTCCTCTTACAGATCCTTGTCCTCTGCCTCTTCCTCTCTGATCTCCATTGTTCTGATCATGGAAACTATTAGAATTGTTTTCCCCCTGGTTTGAGTACTACTTGTAGCCTCTTCCTTATTTTTTTGATCACCATGTGGCCTCCATAAGATCATCCATTGAATCTTCCACCGTGACCTCTTCCGTTATTCTTGTTGTCAAACCTCTTTCTCAGTTTCTCCTCAACTCTTAGGGGAAAATGGTAATGCCTCCTCAATACTATTCATTCTAACCAAACTCAACTTGTTCTAAATACTTGGCATTAACCCATTAAGAGAATAGGCCACTTTCTCCTTATCAACTTTTGCATGGCTAGTTCTAAGGAGAACATGATAGAACTCTTTAGTATACTCTTGAAAAAATTTTCCCACTTGCTTGAACCCTTGAATCTTCTTCAAAAGATCAAGCTCATAGTCCATGAAAATCAACTATTACTTCAGTTTAGCTATCATTCGATCCCATATGGTGATTTTGTCATTTCCCTTTTTGTTTCACTCCAACTAAACCTCCTACCACTAGATCTTTGCATGTCCCTTTAGCTTCACCTTCACAAACTTAATATTATTAGGATCATCAATATCTTCATACTTAAAGTACTCCTCTAGTTCATTCATCCAATCAATCATCTCCTCAAGGTTAATATTTCTCAAAAATATGGGAACCTCAAACTTAGGTCTTATTCCAATCTTGGACATGGCATTAAAAAACCTCTCTTCCTCTAGGTTTAGAACTACCTCTACTTTGGCATTTTCTTCTTCCTTGTCCTCATTCTCACTTTCATCTCTTGTGGTAAGATTTATTCCTCTACATATTTGTTCTTCCAATGCTTATATTTTCCTTTGGAGGGCTCTAAAACCCTCGGGTGTAACACCCACAAATTTCCACACTTCTACTAAAACCCTAGTGCAAACTGCCTCACAATTAGTGATTTATCTATATGCTCTGTCCAAACCATGGTCCTAGTGAGAACTTCCTTACAATCAACGATATGTCTGCGTACTCAAGAACTCTAGCTCTAATACCACTTGATGAAGGGTGCTCCCCAAAATACCATAAATCCATAACAAAAACAAAGAAACAATAGAAAATGCGAGAAAAAAATATGGACTTCTTATTATCGTCACAAATGCAGAATTAAAAAATTCAAAAGTACAATATGCTGACCCATGTGGGTTCCTTCATTAAAGTAATTTGTAAGACAGTGTTACGAACTACCACCTAGAGTTGTCCTTGACAATGTTTGCGACTTTCTTAAATAGGCAATTTTATGCCACTTGGGAAGGTTCTAGATGCTCAAACTTAATACCTAGGGCCAAAAGACCCTGACAATACATATAGATTCAGCCAAATACATCTTTGATGATTATTTTTGATATTTTAGGAAGTCCAACTTCAGAAGGTCATAACTCTCGAATCGTTTCTCTGATTGGCTATTATAGCCACTTTTTGAAAATGCCAACTTTTGACCTATGTGCTCAAAATTGCCTAAGTGCCCTTCCATTGAGTTTGACCTCATCTGGGCACTCTAAGGCCTCCAATGGTGAGCCTAAAGATTTTTCTACAAATGTTTCCACTGAAAATCTGCAATAACTTCTCCAATACTTAAGTTTGAGCAATGAGATTTTTATGGTAGGCTTATAACTATAAAATGAACATTCATGCAGAAAATGAGAACATTACAAGCTCATATGAAAAACTTACTAAAAATAGTAAGTTCCCATTAATAGTAACCACCCTGTCTACTAGTCCCTATTAAAATAGAAAAGAGTAAAAGAAAAATAATTTTGGGAGATGCAAGATTGCTCTTACACCTAGGATGCTTTTGCATCAAATTTTTGTTGAATTTGAATTCAAATATTATCTTATCAAACTAGGTTTTCTATTGAAAGATTTATGGGAAAGGAAGTTAGTGAGATAAATTAAGTAGAAGATCAATGGTCATATCCAAATAGAGTCTCGAGAGATAACAAAACTAAAGTCATATCTTGCTATTAATACTTTTTTAATCAAAGATAATGAGAAGGCTTTGAATTATTTAGATATTCTAACAATGCTTGCACAATTTAAAAATTTGCATAGATATATGCCATGAAAGTTGTTAATTCCCTAACAAAAGTACATTTCTAACAAATGAACCCCATCCTCAAACAATTTCACATCAACCCTAATCGCAAATATAGTTTGAAAAAATGTACAAGAATCTTATCTATATGCACCAAAATATTTTACCAATGCACAACTTAAACAAAAATGTGTGATTGCCATATCAATTCACATATCTATATCACAAATATGCATTATCTTCAACTACTAAGTATTCATGCAATACACCTACATATTTGTACAATGTAATTGTGCATTTATCTACACAAATTAAAAAATTTTAAAAAATTCTAACTTATCCTGTCAGCATATGAAAAATATATCAAAATCAACCAACTCTATCAAAATTTCATGATGTAACAATCAATTGACTGAGAGGGATCAATCACTTTCTAATTCTCCATAGTTAGCTAGTGACTAGTACCTCTCAACTCACTTGAAACAATGCTCTACAATCAGAAACAATATAATTACTATCATAGCTCTCCTCCAATCTCCAATTGCCAAGTGTACAAATAATGACTCACCCAACCTATCTTTTTCCTATTTATACCCATGGGACCCCTTGCTCAGGTAATCTTACTATATAAAATTATTTTAATCATTTTCTATAACCTCACCCATTCTTTCTTGTATCCTATTGAAATATTGCTCAAATTAATGTTAAATTTCATCATAAGAAAATCTTATCAATGTTTTTTAGGGGGCCTCCTATATAGTCAGTATCATTCTAAGTCTTTGGGTAGGGGCAATAGGGTCAAGTGCTAGTTGTCTTTGAAATAACTAGTTGTCCACAAATTATTACAAAGAGGGGGAAAATGTAAACACTTAAAATTTTTCAAATCAATTATTTAATTATTTTACTATTTAATTAATAGTTTCCCTATATTAGCATTAATAAATTTTTTATATTATTAAGTTAATTCACTTTTGTAAATTAATAGAATATTTTTATATTTGACTATTAATTATTATATTAGTATCAATATATTATTTAATTTATCAAGCTAATTCACCTAAGTCAGTTACACTATCCTAATTATTCTAGATAATCCTATTAATTGATTTATTTAAATTGCTTTATCATCCACTCACTTAAAGTTACTAAGTCATTTAGTCCACCTGTTAAGTCCACGTCATGTGCCAACTTATATTAGCAATGATAATTACTTTTATTTAATTAATAAAAATCCTATTTTTCCTCACCCATGTCTCCTATTTTATGGGGCTAAAAGAAAATGTGTGGCCATGTCTTCTTAAGTCTTTGGGACACATATCTAGATAGGTGACCATGTCTTCTTCCATTTCCTCTTTTAACTTGGATTCAGTTAATCCACCTCATACACTCAAAAGTGAACCATGAGACACTTGTCCATGGAGTCCTCCATGAAGCTAGAGTCATCTTAAGAAGTATTGATTAGATATTTGCCAGGTGTCTTTCCTCCCATTAACTTTTCTCTCACATCTCAACTAAGTTTTTTATTTCATCTATTTCTCTAACTAAGTCAATTGCATTTGTCAATATGCCTAAATTTTCTTTCCACTGTCAGATTTTGCCACCTAGATTTGGAACTAGAAAATGAACTAAATTTTGCACTTTGAAGTAGAATTATACTAAGGATCAGAATAAGCTATTAGAGAATTCACAAGAAATTAGTTATTCACTCCATAGTTGTTCACCTAATATCCATTAGAATCTTAAATCTTCCATCTATCCATCATCATTAGCACTTAACATTCTATGGTCATTTGATAGGATGTTACATTGAATTTCACAATCTCAAAAATTTTGAAGCATCTTAAAGAAGGGAGCTAATTATGATCTAAGGGGTCACAATTCAAGAAACTCAAGCTTAGGAGGACAATGGAGGCACCTTATAGCTGGTAAGGAAAGGTTAAAACCCTATTTCTATTTATAATATGTGGTTGCATATGCATTTTTTAGCTTATATGAAGTCTCCAAGCAACATTATAAGGCTTATGATGTCTCAATCTTTGCAAATATAATTTGTCAACTTGCTCCTCAAATGCCAAATTATCAAAATGACCAAATTTTGACTATTTATATCTAAAAATCAATTTTGTTTAAACATGTAATCTAGATAAATTAATTCTAACTAAGTTGTATAAGGTCTCACCCTTTTTTAGTTAGAAATGTCTATTAAATGCATGTTTTATACTAATTTGTGTACAATTACTATAGAAAAGAATTTATTTCAGAAAAATGACATTTTGATAGATCTTACTCATTTTAATGATTTTTTTTAATATCATATAAAAACCATTTTGTAGAGCTAAAAGTCAAGACCATTATCAAATAGAGAACTTATAGTACTTTAACAAGACATAGTATATTTTAATTAAAAAATAATAACCTACATATTTTAACACTCAGGAAGATGTAGATTTTGAGAAAGAAAAAAAATTGCAAATCATATCAAAAAAAATTAAAAAGCATATGATGTTCTAGATGAGATAGTCTTCTTTGAGAATGTATAATTTTTCCTTTGGTTAGAATAGATTTATTTTGAAAAATGTGGTGGGAGATAAAATTTATCAACTTTAGGTGAGTTGAAAATTGAATTGTTATAAAACAAAAATATAGGTGAAAATTTTTATTTTATTTTTTTATTGAGCTAGCTATATATGATCCATAATATTATGGAAGGCATAATGACAATAAAATAAAAAATTTGGAGGGGATATGACCAGACACAGATGGTTAGATCTAGAGGACATTTATATTATTATGGCAATTACATTTTTCTATATACACATCTTCAATCAATATATGTATTACATAAAGAAACTTTTGAATCATACAAGAAAGCAACATAGCCTATCAACAACAAATAATCTATTATTTCTCTTGGTATTTTGGAATGATTGAAATGAAGAGTCAATAGAAATGTTTTAGATTTATTTTTTTATTTTTTAGACACAAAATTTACTAGTGATAGAGGTAAATCTACATAAAATCTTCAACTAATTTATTACCTAAGCAACATTTTCTTATGTGTCCTCCATGAAAATTTCACCTTCATTGGCATCATGAAACCATTCCATACCAACATGAATATATGATCATTATAGTCATTTTATGGCTAATTTTTAATGCAAAGTAAATATAAAATTATGAAATCTGAAAAAGAAAAAAAAAATTTCTCAAACATATAGAGGAATATTGGATTAAAAGAATTTAGATATTGAAATTTATATTTTTAAATTTTTTAAAGATATTTTTTACTTCCATTTCATTGTAAAATTCACATATAACAAGCAACCATAAACAAAAGTTATATTGTAAATTTATGTTACTCAACCCATTCAATTATTTTTATACACAATTGTCGATCAAGATAAAAAAAACTTACTCATGTTAATCTTAATCTAGAATGATGATGTTGTAATTTGCACATGATTAATCAAAATCTTCTAGTAGAAGGTTTCTAGATCTCCTCCTTGACACCTACAAATGGTTTTCATTAGAAAATAAATGGAAGATAATGGCATTGGCTAATCTCAAGACAAAATGTAATAAAAGATAGTTAATCTTTTTCAAAAAAATTTGTTGTTTTGGATGACAAATTATGTAGATCATGAAGATCAAATGTTAAAAACTTAAAAAAATCACACTTTTTTATTTATTTTTAAATTTTCATCAATCATACATTTTGTTGGAGCTTGACAATATCTCAAGATAATAGCCTTATTAATATTTCAAATAGGCACTGGAATTCACTTAAAATGAAAAGGTGGAAAACAACTAAATTGTAAGGAACAAGGATTATATTGCAATATGAAAGCATACGGAACTATGATCATCTCAATAGTTCAGTGCACATATCATTTTCCCTAAACAAAATTAGAGCAACTCTAGCTATCATTATGGCAACTTTAGCTACTACAATGTAGGTTGAAAAAATATATAGAAAAAAGATATTAGACTTGTACATGATATCAAGTACATCTAATCATACATATCTAAGCACTCACTTCAATGGAGATTTTTTGAACATGCCTCTATATTCCTATAGCCAAAGTGGTAGTCAAAATCCTACCATACATTTGTTGAAAAAGTCCTACATCAAATATATAATTTTACCAAATTTGTATAAGAAAACAATCAAACATTGGGAAAGATGGCCACTGAATCCAAGTGAAATATTGTACCTGGGTCACATTGTTAGTAAATATGGAGTTCAAGTTCATCAAGAGAAGGTCAAGGTTTTCCTTGATTAGCCTCCTCCAAAATCACTCTCTGAGTTGCAAGGGTATTTTGAACTATGCAATTATTACCATAGGTTTGTAAAAGAATTCTCTCAGCTCAATGCCCCATTAGTGTACAAACAATGATGATTTGATAAAAGGCATTGTTGGCCATTCACCACTAAATTTTGGAGTGGCCAAATTTTTAAAAAATGCATTTACCTATGCATTTTACCTGTGACCATACAAAAAAATTTCAAGTTTGCACCATGGTTTCTACTTTGTATGACATACGACACTCACTCAAAAATTGAGAACTCTACCCCTTTTCTATTTTTACAACATACAACAGCATTGGATTGTCATAAAAATTTAATAGCAAGTCTCATACAAATAACCTTATCGGCTGAATGATTTTTTAATCAATGTCTTTAGAATAAAGTTGTTGAATGTTAAATGAGACCCAATCACTAGACTACTATGGACAAAAGATGAACAATACAAGGATTGAATTAAAGAAATTTAATTTCAATTATATAAGATAGAATTAAATCTTAAGAAATAAAAAGGGTGCTCTCATTTATACGTACTTGTTCCATAAATGATGTTTACAAGTCTATTTCATGAATTGTATAATGAAATATTGTGTATGGAATTTTGTTGACTTTGAATTCGAATATTGTTCTATTAAACTAGCTTGTTTATTGAATGGTTTATGGTAAAGGGGGTTAATAAGAAAAAATAAATTATAGATCAGTGGTCATATCCAAATAGAGTTTGGAGAGAGAACAAAACTAAATTCATATCTTTCTATTCATACCTTTTTAATCAAAAATAATTAAAAGGGTTTGAATTATATAGATTATTTTAATTTATATTGAAATATTTTTTATGAGCATCTAAATATTTATGGGGATGTATGATTCAGACACGTAATTAATTTTAGTTGCATGAGAATCATAATTAAGAAATGCCATTGTACAAATGATAAAATGAACATGTTGGTCTTAGAATGGTTTTGACATTTGAGTGTGAATACAGTTAACTACTTTCTACATTGAAGTTGAGTACACTATGTATGTCGAGCTACAATATGTGCTAAGCCAAAATTCCAATAGGTGTCGAGTGACTTCAAGCACTAAGCATTATATAGGTACTGAGAATTATATAGGTGTTGAGTCATAGTTGATGCCAAGCAAGTTAGAATGCTTCATATGCTGAATAAGCCAAAAATATACATGTGTTGAGCAAGACAGAATGTAATAGGTGTTGAGCAAACTAGGATCAAATATGTGTCAAGCACCAATAGTCCAATATGTGTCAACTAACATAGAATCAACATATGAGTTTATGCCTTCACAAACTCAAATGTAAAGTATTTTTTGAGTTGACATAGAAGAATTTTGAAGGATAACAAGGATAAGAATGAATCTTTTATATTTCCTATGCAATAAACATGCAATCAATAAGAAAAATGGAGAAGCCATGCAACCAATGAGAAAAATACAAGGAATAAGTGAGAATTCAAGATTCAATATGGATCATAAATCCATACCTTACCCTAAGTCTATGAAGTCTTTTTAAGAAGTCTTAGACCCCATTTTATGTTGTTGAATAGAAGTGAAGGAAGTTGCTAAGTAGAATAACAAAATTGTTGAATAGGCCAAGCAACAGGGGCATCAAAGACTTAGTGAATTGAGCAGCAATTACACATCCAGATAATCAAAATAGAACAAGGTATATGAAGAGATATCAGATCAAGAAAGGATCACATCAAAATGAGTAGATCAAGTGCTTGAAATAAGTAATTGAAGATTGTAAAAAATCAGGTCAAAGGTTTCTAATACTCTCTAGCAATTGTATTAGATAGTGAAAATCCTATGTTGATAGGTTAGCTTAATAGCTATTTTGCAGATCCTTTCTAGCTTGATAGGTGACTAAATCCTTTAATAGGATGACACTTCATGTAAAGTGTTTGTAAATCCTTTAACCAAGTCACCATTGACATAGTGTAAAGCCTTTAACAAGGAAAGCCTTTCACAGGGTAGACCATCAGAAGTGATCAAACAATTATAGCTACAGTAATTTTGTGGGTATCATCCCCACCCCAGTTTTACCTTCTTATTCCTGGAGGGTTTATGGGTTACCAAAATTTTGGTGTCATGTGTTTACTTTATGTTTATTTAATATGTTTACATGCATGTAGTTTACTTTCAATTTTTTTTTTTAAAGGATTTGAAAAGATTAAAGTGTGTTACTTCTAATTCACTCCCCCCCACCCCCTCAGAAGTAATCTTCCCATTTAAATATTCCAATAATTGGTATCAAAGCAAAGGTTCTCACAAGGAGAAGCTTAATAGCTTAGAGAAAAGATCTGAAGATGGAAATCTTCAAACTTGGGAAGATCATAGACAACCAAGTGATTGATGTGCATCTCGCTCTACACAAATTGGAGGAAGTTAGAGAAAAATTGAGAAAGTCCTTAAAAAGAAGTAAGGATATAGCCATAGTTGAAAATGGCATACACTACAAGGAGATTGATACCACACAAGTTTTTTCAAATGGATATTCCAATGAATTTGATGCAACAATAGCATTGCAAATGGAGAAAAACAAAGCTCAAGCAAAAGAAATCAAAATACTCAAGCTTGAAAAAGAATCACAAGCCATAATGCTTTGTAAAGTAATTGAACAAAAGAAGAAATCCATTGAAGAAAAGGCCATGATAGAAGCTGACAAGAGAAATATTACTGATAGACTAGAGGAGAAGACAATTGAGTTTGAAAGAATCTCAAACATGCAGCTTGACACCTTAAGCCAGATGATGAATGCTCATTATAAGCTAAATATGAAGGACATTGAGATCTCAACCTTGAAAATGAAAAATGAACAACTGTAGAGTGTATTGAAAAGAGAGAAGGAGATAGCAGAAAGATTCAACAAACCCAATGAGGCTATCAAGTACTTTGAGCAACTACTGAAATCACCAAGGGCTAGTAATGATACTTCAGGACTTGGTTACACCAACACTGAACAAGGAGAATCATCCAAGACTACAAAAGAAAGGAGTAACAAACGTAAGAACACTAAACCTACTTGTCATTTCTATGGTAAAAAGGGACATACTTCTAATGTTTGTAGGAGCAAGGATGGTCATTAGCATGATAAACCTAAAAATGCAAGCTTTTGTCACAAGTGCAAAAAGCAAGGACATCAAGCACATGAATGCAAAACCAATACCATGAGGACACCAAGATTTGAGGGTCATTGCTATAACTGCAAGAAGTATGCACATAGACCATTTGAATGCAGATCAAAGCCTATGTGGACACCTAATCAACCTACAAAAGAAAATAGCATGGTCATCACTGCAATTGGGACTCTAACACTAGGTAAACATGTCACCACTATCAGGAATATGGACACATCCCTAAAAATTGCATAAGGACACATTTTAGAGGGAACTATAGTAAATGGTTAAGTCAAACCACATGTTTTAGTTTCTTGAAGACTAGTCACATCAGCAAGAATTGCCCAACAAAGTCAAAGGCACCCAAGTTAGAAGTCAACAAAGGAAAAGAGAAGGTAGAAGTTGAAAAATCAGAGGACAAATGAACAAGACTTGGAAGAAGAAAGATGAGTGCAGTACATCAAATGGAGGAATCACTTCACCCAAGAGGTCAAGTGATCACAATTCATCCAACTAAGCATGAATAGGTGTATGGGACTGATAGACAAAGTTATATCATACATCAGTCCCAAGACAAAGAAGTAATACAAATAAGAAATCAGCATGAGAAAAGATGCCAAGTCAAAATCCAAAGTCTTTGAAAACACTGTCGAACTACCCCCAGATGAAGAGTAAAAGCTCTAGTGGATGTCGAGTTGCTAATAGCAACTGAGTTGATGGTTGATGTCGAGTTTAGAAATGTTAATAGAAGCTGAGTGAAGTGGAAATCTAGTGGAAGCTGACTGCATGAAATCGAATGGAAGCTGAGTCATGTTGAGACCTTCAAGTGCTGAGTTTACAGCTATATGCACTAACCATTTAATGTTAGGTTTTGAAAGGTATAAGGTCAATTTTTTATCATTTTTACACCATTTGAACTCTGAGAAAAGATGAGAAAAGTGCAAGAGCGATCATATAGCAACCTTGAAGCCATTTGCATCAATTTCAATAGTGATTTAGCATACATTTTGATGATCTAAGGTATTTATCAAGTGCCAAGCTACACAGTATTGAATTTTTTAATATATTTGAAACCCTAGTTTGGTATAATGGCTTCTAGTTCAAGAAACCCCAAAGGAAAGGAAAGTTATGAGGTCTAGCTAATCAGTAATGAAGTAAAACAACCTGAGTTTAGACCCATCCCAAAAGTTGCCTACAGAAATGACCCTGTTGGGGCATTGTCCATTATTCCACCTAAGGTTGTCATGGTGCAAGGCATAAAGAAGTGTTAAAACTATAAAATAGGATCTATAGGAGACCTTGAAATATTTCAAGCCTATGACAAACTGTGTGAAAAAAAAGTTCTCAAGGATGAATATCAGATAGTTGAGAAGAAGGGTTTGACCCATGCCTTACTTTACCCTACAGGTTTCAAAACAAAATGGATACAAATTGTTTTAAGTAGAATCCACAATGGATGTTTATGGTTGGAAACAAGACAAAATAAGATTACCAAGAAAATAGTGCATAGGGTTACGGGTTTCCCAACCCTAGATCGGCTTAAAACCTTGAGAAGTCATTGAAAAGAAATTATTGAAAGGAATACAAGAGCTAAGTGGAATAAGAGGTATATGACTATTGATACTCCAACAAATCCTCTTCTAGATTTTGCAGTGAGAATAATATCTCACAAATTCTACCAATCCAGCAAATTGAATAGTGTGCCATGTATAGCTATTGATGTAGCTTACAAACTTGTGAAGAAAGATCATACATACGATCAATAGAATTGATGTTGCAACAAATAAATGAGAACCTAGGAGCAATAAGGAGGTCAAAGGGTGCTCAATGCAAGTTTGGCTTAGTTCTTATATGCATATTATTTTATGTCATGGAAGAGTTTCCTTCTATTGGAAAGGTGAATTGGAACCCAAACAAAACTGCAATCACACAAATCTATGAGTTCATTGATTAGATGGGTGATAATTTTGAGGCCCAAATGACAAGCTATTTTAAGGATTTTAAGAAATCCATGAAGCAAAGGGTAAGAATACCAATCTCCCTAGTGGAAAAACACATTAATGGCATATGCTTTTTGGTTGACATTGACTATACCTATATCCAAGCAACAATTCCAAGGGTAAGATGGCTAAGACCATTGGGAAATGAACTTGGGAGAAGCAGGTGCTGAAGAAGAAGGAGGAGGAGGAGGAGAGAGTGAAGAAGAAGAAGAGCAAGGACAAGGCCCAATGGAGTTTACACAAGGCTTAGGAGTAGACAAGGAGGAAGTTGTCGAGGAAGAAGAAGCCAAGGAAGCACCTACACAAACCAAGAAAAAGAAGAGAAAGGCTAAAACTTAGCCTCTAACTCAGCCCAAACCCAAGAAGGTAACCAAGCCTACACAAGCCAAGCCAGCACCAACAACAAGAGCTAGCACAAGGGCATCTACACAAAGAGCCAAAGAGGCAACAAAAGAGAAGAAGAAGGCTACTAAACAATCTGATGAAATGCCCAAGAAAAGAAAAAAGTATGTGGCATAGCCAAACACTGATGATGAGGAGAGAATAGAATTACGGGATATCAACCAATTCAGAGTGCTAAGCCATCCTCCCAAATCTGCCATAGATAAGATTTGTGAAAATATTAAAAATGTAGATTTGAATGATTTGAAAAGTCTTTATTTCAACAAGTTAAGTAGAGAAGAGAAAAATAAAATAGAGGAATCTATATATGCCATGATGGCTGAATTTAAGAATACACCTCTAGAGTTAGATAATACCATGCCTAGAGAGCTATATGAGATAATTGAAAACAAATGGCATTATTATCTAAAAATGGAAAAGGATATCAAAGAATCTACCTTAGCACAAGATGCCTGACCTAACAAGAGGTCAAATAAAAAAGGCTAATAAGAAACATGGTGGAAAATTTGCACCTAAATATAAAGCCTTCAACATCCTACAAAATAAGATTGAGGATGTAGTAAATAAATCCACACGATTGTGGAAGACAATCTACAAGATAATTGATGACAAGGGTGAAGAGAAGATAGAGGAAAAGAAAGTGGAAGAGAAGCAAGTAAAAGAGACGAAGGAGGAAGAAACATCAAAATGAGATGAGGAAAAGAAAATAGAAGAAGAGAAGAAACATGAAGAAGATAAGGAAAATGGTGAGAAGGAAGAGACACAAAAGGGAGAAGATATGGCAATAGTTGAACAATAGCAAGAAGAGGAACATAGTATGCAAGACACACAAATGCCACCTCCTAGTTCTCCTCATGTAACCATCACACCTGCAGACACAATAACTATCAAGGATGTTCCTAACAATTATTTTGAGAACATTAATCCCTTAACTGCAAGAGGATCTCTCCAAGATCCTTCACCAATCCACTCTACAGGTACAATTGTGCACAAATCCTATATTGGTGAGTGTAGATGAGCTATAGAAGGTAGTAGCAAAACCAAAAAGAGACAAGGTGAAACCACAAGAACCACCCTTCACCTATACAACTACTAGCACTCAAATTTTAATGCTTCCACCACCTATACTAGTAGGTGACACCACATACAAGCCAACTATAGATGGGAAGTCTGATGAGAAGGAGGATACATCAAAGGAAAAGGAGTAGGCTACTATATAAACATTGGTAGAACTACCAAAAATTGGCACTGCTACAAAACTGCTTCATAAGATGAGCACTGAAGCCATACCTTTGCAAATCTCCACACTAGGCTCAAGTTCTATAGAGGTGACCAGGGTACTTCACTATGGAGACCTTGAGTTAGATGAAGACATTATAATACCTTCTTATGACTCAAAGACTATCACAATGGAGCAGATTATAGAAATGCAAGATGCATTAAATCGAAGAAAGAGGCAGGAAATACTCAGAAAAGTGTAAAAACACAAGCAAGAAATGCATGAGATTAAGGAAATCTTTATGGATGCCTTCATCTTGTAGTCACCAGATGAATCATAATCCATAATGGAACAATTATCTAATATAGTTTACCAGGTGACTAGTGAAGACCAGGATACAAATGTTAAACTTATGGTGTGGTCTGAAAGGAAGTTTCAAGGGAAGTTAAATGAGAAAATATCCAATGGTATAGCACTTGAATTGGTTGAACTAGCCAAGAAAATTGATAAGGTCAAAATTGTACTTGAGAACATTTTCTCACTATACAAAACGTTGTGTGATTTTTCCAACTTCACACAAGAGATAGGTTAGAGGATAATGAGCTTGGAGAGAAATTTGAATATTTCTAGCATGCAATTACCAAGGGATCCAGCTCAAAGTGAGAAGCATTTTACCCAATTGCTTCACACTCAGAGAGAATTAGTTGCACTTACAAGCAAAGAGGCCAATATAAAGGCCAAATTAATGCAGATTCAATCCTCCATAACCCCACATTTGGAGGTCCTCCACAAAGAGCAATTCTATACTAAAACTTTCTTAAATAAATATCCTAATCATTCTACAGTAGATGGACTTGGACATCTTGCTGCAGAGACTGACATCCAACATAAGTCACTAGACATTACTTTGGAGAATTGGGATGTAGCTCTGAAAATGATAATGGAGGTAAACAACACATATTTGGCTAAATATGGTATTACTCCTTGGAACCCTTTAACATAAGTGTCAAAAAGGGGGAGAAATAATAATATGGAAGATATGACAAAGGGGGAGAATATTAAGTATTCTAGTAATTACATTCTTTCATTTATTCTTTTGGTGAATATAAAAAAGAAAAGATTGTAGAATGAGCCAAAAATGGGGAGACAAGTCACAATGTTTAAATAGTATGGGGGAGAAATAATGTTTTGGGGGAGATATGAATAAAACTTGCAAGTATAGTCAGAGTAGACAGAATAGCTTAGCACATAGGTATAGATTATAGAAACAGGGCAAAGGCAAAGAGTATCAGAAACATCAATACAAGAATTTTGGTTGCAAGAATTAAAATGGCACAATCAGCTCAAAGGGAGTTATAAGAATTTTAAGGTATTTTGAGCAAATTTTGGAATTGTGTACATATGTAGAGAAAATTGGATAAGGTACTCATAAGGACAGATGAATAATGTCAAGTGTTTATAAAACTCATGTGAAAGGGGGAGATTGCTGGTCTTAGAATGGTTTTGACATTTGAGTGTCAACACACTTAACCACTTTTGACATTGAAGTCGAGTACACTATGTATGTTGAGCTATAGTATGTGCCGAGCCAGAATTCCAATAGGTGTAGAGTGACTTCAGGTGCCGAGCATTATACAGGTGTCGAGCATTATATAGGTGTCAAGTCACAATTGATATTGAGAAAGTCAAAATGCTTCATATGCCAAGTGAGCCAAAACTATACATGTGCCAAGAAAGATAGAATGTAATAGGTGTCGAGAAAACTAGGATCAAATATGTGTCGAGCACCAGTAGTCCCGTATGTGCCGAGTAACATAGAATTAACATATGAGTTTGTGCCTTCACAAACTTAGATGTAAAGCATTTTATGAGCCAACATAGAAGGATTTCAAAGGATAACAAGGATAAGAATGAATCTTTTATATTTCCTATGCAATCAGCATGCAGCCAATAAGAAAAATGGAGAAGGCATGAAACAAATGAGAAAAATGCAAGGAATAAGCAGGAATTCAAGATTCAATATGGATCATAGATTCATACCTAACCCTAAATATACAAATTCTTTATAAGAAGGCTTAAACCCCACAGTTTTATGTTGCTGAATAGAAGCTAAGGAAGTTGCTAAGCAGAATAGCAAAATTGCTAAATAGGGCAAGCAGCAAGGGCATCAAAGACTTAGTGAATTGAGCAGCAATTATGCATCTAGTTGATCAGAATAGAACAAGGGATACAAAAAGATATCAGATCAAGCAAGGATCACATCAGAATGAGTAGATCAAGTGCCTAGAATCAACAATTGAAGATTGTAAACAATCAGGTCAAAGGTTTCCAATACTCTCTAGCAATTGTATTAGATAGTGAAAATCATATGTTGATAGGTTAGCTTAACATCTATTTTGTAGATCCTTTGAAGAGGTGACTAGATCCTTTAACAGGGTGATACTATATGTAAAGTATTTGTAAATCCTTTAACTAGGTCACTATTGACACAATGTAAAGCCTTTAATAGGGTAGACTATCAGAAGTGGTCAAACAATTATTGTTGCAGTGATTTTGTGGGTATCATCCCCACCCCATTTTTACCTTCTTATTCTTGGAGGGTTTTTGGGTTACCAAAATTCTAGTGTCATGTGTTGATGCATGTGTTTACTTTATGTTTATTTAATATGTTTACATGCATGCAATTTACTTTCAGTTATTTGTTTTAAAAGGATTTGAAAATGTTAAAGTGTGTTACTTTTGATTTTACACCCCCCCCACAAGAACTACTCTTCCCATTTGAATATTCCAACAGAAAAAACTTAAAATATATTAAATATCATTATAGAAATGAACATTTATATATTTTTGTTAGACAATTTGGTAAAAGAGGGATAGATTTATCAAATGTTCCTAAATATCTATCCTTTGGGAAATGCATTGTAGTAAACTAGACCATATTAAATGAATTAAGCATTCTAGAGCTTGACATGTTAAATAGATGAAAAGGATAAGGGTTGAGGGATATGAATCACTATTCACACAAATATTAGACATTTCCAACAAAAAATTATATATTTTTCAATTAAAAACTTTCATTACCAAGAACATAACAAATGAATAGTAAAATTTTACTTGGAAAACCTATTGTTAGAAAAACAATGGTGAGAATCACATGCACCATGTGAGTAGCTAAATAAAATGATTTAAACTTAAGTAAAAAAATCTTGCTACTCCTTATTTGGACATTCTACTCTAAGGAAAAAAAAAGTTAGGGAAAGATATAATCGACATGCAATGTTGAACTAGATGGTCCAAGAACAAGATATATAAGGACTTGAGGCTGAAGAATATTAATTAAGGAAAAGATATGGATAATAACATGGAGTATGTGCTTATCATCTTGCACCAAGGTATCTTTAGGAGAATAAGATTTATCACTACTTTTTAATATGGTCATATCCCTACTACGAGTATTATTAGGAGGATGCACTGTATACTCAAAATATAATCCAAGAGAGGTACTATTGTAGTTTATTCTAACATCATCAAGTTCTCAAAAGATCTTCTACAATCTACATATTCTATTTATTTTCTTAAGAATGTAATCATAAAAGACCATGTTACATGTATAAAATCTTTCAAAAATATTTTTTGAAAGAAATAATTATATTTCTAATTATTATGATGTCATACCCAAGAGCAGAGTAAATGAAGATCAAACATATTAAATGAAATCATGTTATCTACTATATGACTTAAATAAATGTGACAAAAAGGTAATACAATCCCATGTGGAGTAGAAAAGAAATCTATCTCAAGAAATTCTATCATGAAAATAAGACATATGTAAATAAATCTAATAAGATATATTAATGATGAATCAAAAGTATGTAAGCTGAAAAATAGAGTTCACTAGAAAATTTAGAAAATTTGGGATGGTTTGGCCTATCTCCATTCTTTCAATTAAAGGAAGATGGTCCACAAAGATAAAGAAGGCTCAAGCATTGAGTGAATGCAATGATCTCTTTTTTGTAATTAGGAGGTTGGGATTTTGAAATGTAAGTGCAAGATCTAGGAGTATTCCTAGGACTAAAAATACTCACTCATTATATTTGTTACACTTTTTAAATACTTTAGTTGCATACTATATACACTCTTGTGATCAATATTTAAATTGCTTTGTAAAGGTTCCAACTATTATTGGATACTAAATAGTAATAAAATAGTGTATAAATTTTTTTTTCTAGCAAAAATCTTAATTTTTGGTTTCATATTCATAATATAAATAATATATGATTTGATTAAATGTGTGCTTCTAAAAAGTGGACATTAGATCTAAAAATAAGGATATCCTACATCATAATGATATAATTATGTTTAAACATGTTCTCAACTATTGATGCAATAGAACAAGTTCAATAAAAATAAAAATGAAACCCCTAAATACATGCTTGCATGAAGGGATTTGAAGTTTGATACAAAGAAGAAAACAGTAATATAGAACATTTTGAATTCTTAAAAAATTTAAATCATGAACACTTGAAAACCTAAATGATTGATAATTACTGATCGAGATCTCCAAATATAAGTGACGTAGCCTTTCTTATTTAGATCTCCTAATGCATGGTCTTTTCTTCTTTTTTCTTTTTTCTTTTGAGATTTCTGATTATGTAAGCTTGATATCTACCTTCAACACCGAAAAATAAGGATAAGAAAATGCACATGTATAAAACATAATCCTTTAGCAATACATCCAAAATAATATATCTTTATAAATCTGGACCATGCTTTGAGGAAACACATTAATATGAAAATTCACTATATCTAATGTAAACTTACCATCCATCTGCATAAAGCTAAAACTTACAAAACTATTCTAGTAACTAATCTCTATACTAACTATGTCATTAGAATAAAATAAACCAAAATGTGGATAACATGCAAAAGTATATTTAGCTGGAAAATTTTCTTATAGTAAACTTATCTAGTCTCTCTACATTCTAAGCACACAAGGATACACGGCATCAGCTTTTACAAAGAACCACTGAAAAATTAGTCACTTATATATACCTATATATACTACACTTAGAGAAATCATTGTCGTAATGCATATTTGTACTAAATCCAAGGGTTTTTTTTTCTTATTTGAAATTTATAAAAATAGGGGCCTCAAGAATGATTATTTTTGGCACAAACACACACACATATATGTGTGTATATATATGTATATATATATACATGTCTATATATATATACATATATATATATATATATATATACATATATATATATATATATGTATATCTATATATATATATATATATATATGTATATACACACACACACACACATATATACATATATTAATACATATATATATATATATATATATATATATATATATATATATATATATATATATATATATATATATATATATATATATATATATATACACACACATATATATGTACATAAATATACATACATACATACATATGAGCACTTTAAACTTTTAACCATAAAATCATTCACCTCACATCCATCTCATAATTCAATAAGTAAATTGAAATGCCAAATCAAGCATATACATCTAAAGCATGTAAATAAGTAAACAATCACACAAATGTATGACACAAGATATAATTACCCAAAAACCCTCCAAGGAGAAGGTAAAAATAGGGTAGGGATGACACCCACAAATCTCCACTATTGTAGTAATAAAGTATATCCAAGGAAGGTTACAATGTTTTGATCATAAAAAATGATCTACCCTATGAGAGGTCTGCCTTGTCAAAGGCTTACAAAGACTGTTAGGTCTCATCCTATTAAAGGATTTCTGTACCTTGTTAGAAGTGTGCCTAATTAGAGGACTTCAACTTACAATGAAGAAAGCACCCTATTAAAGTATTTACAATATCTTGTTAAGACTACTCTATTAAGAGATTTAACAAATTCACCTATTACAATGTCTCAGCAATGATCCTTCAATTAGCACTTTATTGCATGATTGCAGATCACCTCTTTCTTGATGTGCACTTGATCATTCCTAATCAAATGTATCTCTAATGTCTTATAATTCCTTTCCTTTATTCTCCTCTAATTGATTCTATAATGTATTTTAAATCACAATTCCTTAGTCACCATGAATGCTATATTTATGCATGCAAACTTCTCTCTTTTCCCCATCCACATTCATAAAAAGTTTAGGGTTTTTCCTTCTTAAGAATACCTAGCTAACTTAGGGCTACCTATATGAATCAACAATTTTTATTCACCCATATTTTTGCGTAATCCTTCCCTTTTTTTGATTGGATGCATGTACCGTATAGGGATTCACAATAAATATTTGTTCTTATTGTCTAAGATCATAAAACAATCCTTAAGTCAGCTCAAAAATGTTTTTGATTAAGAAAATTATGTTTTAAAAGGATCCTAAAACCCAAAATTTATTACATAACAAAGGGCTACAAATTAACACAACAAGCCCCATAATAGAACAAGAGCCAATAGAAAGGCCATAACAAAGAATAGGTGAAATGCCAAAATGACAAAGACCTATAGAGACTACATAAACCAAGAACAGAACTTGAAAATTCTTCACTTACTCCCCCGCCTTCCTTTTGAGGTCCTACATAGTCTCTACCACTTCATAGGCTCTCTGGTTCTTCTCTAATATGAGCTCTTGGCTCTTTTCATAGATCCAATCCAAGTGGCTTTGGGTTATGTCTATGATGGTGTCCTCTTCCATCCTATCTTCAACATTGTCCTTCTCATCCTTCTCCACAACAAAACCCCTGGCTTTTAGCTTACCACCAAGATTGGCACTATCTTCATTGAGATAATTCATTGATTAGCCATGTTATGGTTGTAATTCTCCAAATTTTGCATCCTTTTTTCAACAAACCTTATAGGGTCCCCCTGGTCCCTCAAGATCCATTGATCATTCCTTTTCCCCTAGCTTTCCATCTATCCCATTCTTTCTTTTACCTCCTCCAATTCATGAAAGAGCCATTTAATAGATCAAAAGTTATCGATAATGTTGTTTTTTTCATTATTGAGAAAATTCATGTCCACTTCCCTTTCATTGTCTATGATATCGGGTCAAAAATGTTCTACATAGAAGTTTGTGCTATTACAAACAACTATTTTAAAACTCTATAACTCAATATTTGAAGTCCCTAATGCTTTACATCAACTACAACTTCAATGTTCTAACTTGGCCTCTAAATTAATTGACATCCATTGATCACTCAACATCTAAATAAATTTGGACATACTATTTACTTGGCACTTGAACCACTCAACACATATTGTTGCTCAATACTTGAGTGACTCGATACTTACTAGTTACTCGACATTTTAATCACTCAGCACATACTACTTCTCAACACTTAAGTGACTTGGAATGCACTATCTAACATATTATGCTTAGCATGCATTAATTTTTTGGCATGAACTAAGTACATAACTTCTAAATGGATTAAGTATATAGACACTCATTTGTCAAAATCAATCTGAGATCAACAATCTCCCCCTTTGACATGAGTGCCAAAAACACTTGGCCATGCATGAATGATCTTCACTTCATGCATAACTTAGATATTTAATATCTCTATTCGGCTTATATATAAAATTTCAAAATTTTGCAAAACATGACTTATTAATCATACCTTAAAATTCAATAACTCCCCTTGAGTTAATTGTGGTATTTTGTATCTTAACTAAAATCATTCCTTTTGCTATGTAGATTCGCATAAGTTGATTTGTGTGCTCTATTTCTGTCATTGACTCCCCCTTTCTCAAAAAAATTAGCTCCCCTAAAAAATATTATCTTCTCCATTATCTCTCACATACCTCTTTTTCTTTTATTTATCCCCCTTTCTTATTTTCCCCCCTATTTAATACTTCTGTGAAAGGGTTATAAACTTATAGTGTGTTTTTCCAAAAATGTTTTATGGATCTCAAGCATAATTTTCAAAGCAACATCCCAATTATCACAAGCTACCTCCAATGATTTGATTTGGATGGCCAACTTGGTAGTAAGGTGGACTAAGCCTTCATGAGTAGAAAGATGTAGATCCTTCCTCATGAGCATTTCAAAAAAGTCTAGTTCCTTGTGCAATATCTCCATATTGGAGTCAGCATAGACTGAATGCTAATTAGTTTAGCCTTTATGTTTGCTTCATCTACATGAAGCACTATTGACTAACTCTTGGACTTTAGGAGATTCCTATAATATTTCTTACTTTGGGTTGGAAACCTTTGTAGAGTTATGCTAGTTGACTACATATGATTCTCCAAATTTATTATGTGGCTCCAGACTTCCTACGTGAAGAGTGTTGGATTGCACAATTTGGTGTATAAAGAGAAAATTTTCTCTAGCTTACCTTCTTCACATTGTCAATTTTGGTTTCTAACTCAGCTTGTGATAGTGCAATAGCACTTGATACCTTTTCATTAACCTTATTTTGAAAATTTCTTTCAAACTATTCAAGTAATTTCACATTTCAGTCTAGATTTGTGTCATTAACCTTCTCAACTAAGTTGGTTAACTATTCTATGATCATCTTTCTTGCTTCTTGTGTTGGCGGGCTAAATGCATCAAGAAAATTTTCCTTGATATCTAGCAAAGCTTGCTTCTACTTGTGCTCCCTTCTGAGTAGTTCTTGGTTTTTCTTCTTTGCAAGAGCATCCTATAGCATGCTCATCTATTCAATAGTGATGGTTGCAAGATCAAAATTTGCCAACTCAATCACTTCATCCAAGTTCACATCACCAAATGATGTAACTTCATCTACCTTGGATATGCTTTGACTCAGCCTTGATGATTATAAAGGTATAGTTTCTATACTTGGCCTATAAAGAGCTTGAATTGGAGGAGTAGCAATTCCTGGAAAAGGCACCAGTGTTTGTATTGCTAGTTGCTCCTTAGGTTTTGTAGTCAAATCTATATCTTTAGTCCTATCCTTTTCTTTCTCTACATTATTAGTTGCACCTTGATCTTCTGTTGTAGGTGTAGGAGTATCTATTTGACCTGTTGGAACTTGTGTTGTATCCTTTGTTTTTATAGAAACTTTTGGTACTAATATAGTGTGTATCAAATTGCTAATACTGGTCATGGATGACTTGTTTCTTTGATAAACTAAAAGGAGGTAATGTAGGTTGTATCATGGTGGATTGAGGAGGGGTTATAAATGTCTCTTGTGTCTAAATTTTGTCCCCTACAAATGCCTTATCTACCTTCTCAATCTCATCAACACTTACTGGTATAGGGTTTTCACAAAGTTTTTCCTAGTTAGTGGATTCTATTAGTATCTTCTTCAAGTCTTTCTCTATAAGGGAGTTGATGTTTTGAGTGATAGCATCAAAAAAATCCTTAATCTTTACAATATCAGTATTTTTATTCAACTCATGTTTAGGACTGACACTCGGTACTAGTGTATCTAGTACACTCTATTCTTTCTACCGCTCAACCTCAAATGTAGCTTGTGCATATTCATTTATCTCAGTGCCTTCCACATGTGTAAATATCTTAGTGTCAAATATAGTAACCTCAGTTGCTTCTTTCTTTCATCTTTTTCCTCACCTACCTCAATATGTGTATGCTCTATTGCCTTGGGTCTTGTCAAACCATATAATGACTTCCAAATCTAGGTTGTAATATATACAACATCATCAATATTATAATATAATATGCTAAATGCTCTGTATTTAGGTGCAAATTTCCCTGTATTCTTCTTTATTACCTTTTTCATTATTTCCCTATCCAATTATGGTGTTACTTATGCAAGTGTAGTCTCTATGATTTGCATTTCTATATTGAGACTATATTGCCACTTTTTCTCAACTCTATCATATAGATCTTTTGGTAATGAGTTGGAAATCTCAGTTGGAGTCTGCTTGAATTTTTCCATGATGACATATATTAACTCCTCTACTTGGTTCATCTTAATTTTTCTAATTTTATCAAACTCAATATGTGTGATACCAAAAAAATCAACATTATTCTTTATGTTTTCACATATATTATCTAAATCTGAGGAAGGACTACGACTTACCAGTTTGAATTGGTTGTTGTCATTAGATTCTCTCCTCTCTTCATTAGATTTAGCTGAAGCTTTATATTTTCTCCTTGATCTCTTCTCAAACTCTTCTTCTTTGCTAGTTGATCTAGCCCTCTTCTCTTTTGTCTTTTATGCTTCTTAAGCCTTCTTAGCAGTAGCTTAGGTTTTACAACCTTCTTTGGTTTACTAACTATTGGGAATTTAGCATTCCTCTTCTTTTTCTCTTTGGTTGTTGGTGCTTCATCAAATTCTTCTCCCTCAACACCTTCTTCAAGCTTGACTTCCTCTTCACCTTGATCTTCCCCATGAACTTGAGTTAAACCTAATGGTGCTTAAGCAGGAACTTCTCCTTCTTCTTCATTTTTCGCTACTCCTTCACCAAATTCCCTTTAATCTTCTTGACAATATTTCTTTTATTTCTTATGACTAAGGTAGTCTTCAAATCCATTTTTATCTTAGATTTAGCCACATCATAATTATTGAAGGTTGTAGCCTTAGTATCTACATCTTCTACAAGCAGAGTTGTAATTGTTGTAGAGGATTCATCCACATTGATCTCATAGCCTAGTGGCAAAAACAACTTGAACATATGTGAAATCAATGTCAACTAGAAAGAAAACATCATTGAAATGTTTCTCAACTAGTCAAACTGGTATCCTCAATCTTTTCTTCATTGACTACATAAAATCTTCAAAGTATCTAGTCATTACAAACTCAAAATTTTCTCCAAGTTTCTCAATAAATTCACCTATTTGCACTGTAATAGATTTGTTTGTTTCCCATGCATCTCTACCAAAAGTAGGGAATGCATTCTATAGATATAAATAAATACATACAAGAATTAAACCAAATTTTTATTGTGCACTCCTTGTCTTCCTTATTGCTCCCAAAAAATTTTGTCAATTGTTGCAACTAGAACTTGGCAAGGTGATAAGTATGGTGCTTCTTGACTATCTTGTAGCTCATGTCAACAAAAATAAAAGATACACTAATGAGCCTATTGGATAGATAGAACTTGTGTACTATAATCCTTAATACAAAAGAAATTAGGGGATCATTGTCATTTCTCTTTTGTTCCACACTTCCCCTCTGTTCTTCCCAATAACTTCTATTGCTTCACTTCTCATGGTTTTAGGTCATTCTAGGGTAGGATATTGTGTTACTCTATGTACAATATTCTTTTTGATCTTCATCGGTACATTTTCCAACCATATAGAATTATCATGAATTTTGCTCAGAAATATCTTTATCAATTCTATTTTGAGGACATTATGGAACTCTAGAGCATGGGTTAACCTTTTTGTCTCTATAATTTTGAATTCATCTTTCAATACTCTATTTTCACATAGTTTTCCATAGATTTCCCTAATCTCCATGTCACCTATGCTACCCACCTTGCATGTGTAGCAACATCTCACATCTTGAATTATTAAAACTTGTGGTGGTATCATTGATAATGCACAAGATGGATCTTGCTTGTAAGAAATATCAAGAATGGCTCTAAAATTTGGTTGTTTGATCTCGTTTCTTATCAAGTGTACATTCAAAACTTTCTTATCCTCTTTAACCTTAGTAGCTAAAGAATTATATGCCATTAGAAAAACTTAGGGTTTGAAACAATTTTAACTGCATAGCTTGGCAAATGATAAATACCTTTGTAAATGTGTTGAGATGGTGTTGAGAAACTATTGAATCGTATTTTTAAATTCTTGGAGTGATCTCTTCAATTCACCTTTAGCTCTTTTTTAGCTTCTTAAAATTTGAATGATGTCATATGAGTAGAAATTGATCATATAGACCTTAAAACCTTGCATTTAATGCTTGGTGCTTACATAGCTATAAGATCAACTTCAATAGAATTTCAACTCTCTCAGCTTCCATGTAAGTTCCTTTATGCTTGGCAACCACTACAAGATTGGCCAATACTATCACTGATAATAGATTGAAACCAAATAACATTTCACTTGACAACTAAAATGAAACTCTTCATGCTTGGCAATAACATGAAAACTATCACAACTTAAAGATTTCTTCCAAGTTATAATCAACACTTTGCATCTTACTTCATGCATATATAATCTTTTTAAAACTAAATCCTTCGAACTAATGTATAGTATTCCTTTCTAAAATAGTAGTCCCAACATACCTCATGATTGCTTGATTCAAAGTGGTGTGATCACCTGACCCATTGGGTGAAGTGACCTCATCTGAACTTGATGTGCTTCAGTCTTCCTTTCTCTTCCATCTCTGGTTCATCTCATCTCTAACATTCTCAACATCTACCTTTCCTTTGCTTTTGTTGAATTCACTACTCAGTGCCTTTGACCTTGTTGGATGATTCCTGCTTATGAGACTAGTCTTCAAATAGCTAAAACATGTAGTTTGACTCAACCATCTTTTGTAGTCACTTCTGAAATGTGTTCCTATGCAATTTTCAGCAACATGTTCATACTCTTGAAAATAGTGACAACTATAGCTAGTATTATAATCCTAATTATAAGAGTTTCCATTGCACTTTACCATTATCTACTTGTTTGATGACCATTTAAGCTTGGAGCTACATTCATATGCTCTATGTCCATACTTCTGATAGTTATAGCAATATCCTTCAAATCATTTTGTGCTTATGGTCTTAGTTTTGCATTCATGTGCCCAATGTCCTTTTTTTTTTGCAATTGTGGTAGTGACCCACTAACTTCTTAGGATTCTGATATAAAGTATTACCCTGCAACCATTGGCAGTACGGCCTATCTTAACACAATTATGACAAGTAGGTTTGGAGTTTTTATCTTTGTTACTTCTTTCTTCACCACTTTTGCATGATTCTTCTTCTTCAATACTAGTATAACCCAATCTAGTAGTATCATTGTTCGATCTAGGAGATATCATCAATTGATCAAAGTACTTGATAGCTTCACTGGGTTTGTTGAAGCTATCAGCAAACTCATTTTATCTTTTCAAATCATTTCTTAGTTGTTGATTTTGCAACTTCAATGTTGCAATCTCACTATCTTTTCTATTCAATTCATTATTTGCAATCATGACTTGATTTATTGTCTCCAATTTCTTGCTATAAATTATTTGTACTTCTCATGTTTTCTCCTCAAATTTGTTGACCATGCTGGAACATTCAAATATGGAAAGAGTAATTATGAGAAGGGGGTGGGGGTGTATCATAAGTATCAAATTGTAGCCAATAAAACTTTTAACTTAAAGTAAGTTGTATGCATGTAAATACATCAAATAAACATGTAACAAAACTCATGCATCAATAACTCATAACACCGGAACTTTGGTAACCCACAAACCCTTCAGGAATAAGAAGGTAAAACTGGGGAGGGGATGATACCCACAAAAATTTACTGCAGCAATATTGTTCAACCACTTCTGATGGTTTGACCTATTAAAGGCTTTACACTATATTAATAGTGACCTGGTTAGAGGATTTACAAACACTTAACATGAAGTGTCACCCGGTTAAAGGATTTTAATCACCTAATCAAAAGGATCTTATAGAATATTTGTAAAGCTAACCTATCACCATAGGATTTTCATTCTAATACAATTGCTAGAGAGTATTAGATACAATAAACATGATAGATTACAATCCTTGATTGCTGAATACAGGCACTTGTTCTGCTTTCTCTGATCTGGATCCCTTTTTGATCTTATAGTCCTCGCTTCTGAAAATAAAATTCCTTACGAATCCTTTTATATCTTTTTACACCATTTGTTCCTTACATATATATATTTACAATGAAATTTTGTCTTCCTTATAAAGACATTTGAAGATTTAGGGTTTGATTTGGATCTACGATCCATATTCAATCTTCATTTTCCACTCAATACTTATCTTTTGCTGATTGGTTGCATGCCTTTAGCATTTTTCTTATTGGTTGCATGCAAATTTCATAGGAGAAATAAAAAGATTCGATCTTATCATTAAATCCCTTGAAGTTTACCTTCTGTCGGCTATTTGCATCATAGTTTGTGCAATTCCAAACTTTTATGCTAATCTACTGAGTTACTCGACTCCTGAAGTATTTCTGATACTCGGCACATGTTGTACTTGGCACTTGTTATCACTCGGCACCTGTTATCACTCGGCACTTGTTGTCACTCGACACTTGTTATCACTCGGCACTTGTTATCACTCGACACTTGTTGTCACTTGGCACTTGTTGTCACTCGGCACTTGTTCTTGATCTTGGTTAAGTGTATTGACACTAAGTTGTCAAATTTATTCTTTAAGCTAACAATCTCCCCCTTTGACATGAGTGGCAAAAACACTCAATTAAGATCCATGTGACTCATGAATTTATCCTAGATTCAAAATTTGCTATCTCAAAATTTGCTCCAAAATTTGCTATCTCCCCCTTTTATTATACTTATCATTTCATTCTTGTACTTAACTCTTATTACTTATTCTCCCCCTTTTTGACACTTATGTCAAGGGTCTTACAATGAAATGCCATACTTAGCCAAAAATGTGGTATTTACTTCAAGGAGTACCTTCAGAGCTGCATCCCAATTTGCTAATGCGACATCTAATGTCTTATGCTAGATGGCAATCTCTGCTGCTAGGTGTACAAGTCCATCAAATGAAGAAAGATTGGGGTCATTCCTGAAGACTGTCTCTGCATTTATCTACTCCTTGTGAAGTAATTCCAAATGAGGAGTAATTGACGATTGAATTTGTATCAATTTTGCTTTTGTGGTTGCCTCCTCTGCTGCTAAGACAGCTAACTCTCTTTGTGTGTGAAGCGATTGGACAAAATGCTTCTCACTCTGAGTTGGATCTGTGGGGAGTTGCATGCTAGAAATTTTCAGATTGTTTTCCAAGCTCAATATTTTCTGGCTAGTTTCCTGTGTGAATGTGGAAAAATCACACAACTTGTTGTATAGGGAAAAGATGTTTCCTAGTACAATTTTAACTATTTTAATTTTCTTTGCCAGTTCTTCTTTAGATAGTGCTATATCACTGGATATTTTACTATTTACTTTACCTTGGAACTTCTTTTCTGACCATTCAAGTAATCTAACATTTGTTTCCTGGTCTTCATTAGTCACCTAGTCAACTATATCAAATAGTTGCTAAATAATTGCTCTTGACTCATCTGGAGATTGTAAGCAAAAAGCTTCTATGAATATTTCTTTAATTTCATTCAATGTAAGCTTATGCTTGTATTCCTTTCTTAGTGCTTCTTGTCTCCTTCTTTTGTCCAATGCACTCTGAATTTCATTAATCTTTTCTTCAGTAAGAGTGCTTGATTCATAGTATGGGATCTTTATTTCTTCATCAAGCTCAGGAACTCCATAGTGAAGTTTCCTGACTGCCTTTGATGAGCTTGAGCCTGGTGTCTTGATTTGCAGCTGTAATCCATATGTGCTCGGCTGCTGAAGAGTTTGTGTTGGAGTACCAGATTTTGGTAATGCAACCAGTGTTTGTATTGCAGTCTCCTCCTTCTTCTTTGTCTCATCCTTTTCTTCAGCTTGAATATCCCTTTTATGATTACTAGGTGGGGTTGAACTTGTTGGTTGTTCAGATGTTTCTTTTATTTCCCCTATTGCTGTACTCAGCATTTGGAGTGTATAAGTGACTATACTTGGTGGAGGTGGTGGTGGAAGGAATAGAATAGCAGTAGTTTGTATGGTCAAAGGTGGCACTTGTGCTTTTACCTTGACTTCTGGATTCTGTAATTCATCAACACTGACCAATACAGGATTTGAACTTAATTTTTCTACTAGTGATGATTGGTCAAGGATTTCCAAATCCTTTGTAGTTAATGGATTGATGTTTAGATTTGAAGTATCTATAACATCCTTTATTTTTATAATATCTGCAGGTGTGATGGTGGCATGAGGAGGACTAGGAGGAGATACTTGTATGTCTTGCATACTTTGATCTTGTGGCTTAGTTGTATCTTTCTCTTCCTCTTTCTCCTCATTATGTGCCTCTTCTTCCTTTTCTTCTTTACTCTTCTCCACTAGTTCCTTCTCTTTTTATTTGGTTATGGCAATTGCCTCTGCCTTATATTCTTCATTATATACATCTTCAATTTTCTTGTAAACTATTTTCCACAATCTTGTGGATTTATTAACTACCTCTTCAATTTTATTCTGCAATATGCTGAATTCTCTATACTTGGGAGTGAATCTGTTATTATGCCTTTTTACGGCATTTATTATTTGATCTTTAGTCAAATCAGGCAACAATCTTGCTAATGTTGACTCCCTTATTTCTTTTTCCATTTGTAAATAAAAATGCCATTTATCCTCTACAATTTTATACAATTCTCTTGGCATAGATTCATCTAATTCTAGAGGTGTGTGCTTATACTCAGCCATCATAGCATACACAGATTCCTCTAATTTATTTTTCTCTTCTTTGGTGAGCTTAGAAAAATTCAGGTTCTTTAGACCTTTTAAATCATTATTTCTAATTTTTTAACACAATTTATCAATAGTAGTCTGGGGTTTGTGTCTTACCACTTGAAATTGACTATTGTCCTCTAACTCTATTTTCTCCTCATCTGTTTCAGGCTGGGGAATAAATTTCCTTTTCTTTGACTCAGCAGAAGTCTTCTTTGAGTCTTTCTTCTTTCCTTTTTCCTCCTCTTGGGCTCTTTGTGCCGCAGCCCTTGTGGTAGGTCTCTTTGGTGTAGGGGCAGCTACTTTCCTCCCCTTGGATTTAGGAGCAGAAGGAGTTTTGGTCTTTCTCTTAACTGGTGCTTCCTTGGCTTCTTCTACCTCAGCACTTTCCTCTTTGTCTTCTTCTAATCCTTGGTTATGACCTTGAAGTTTATCTCCTTCTTCTTCAATGTCTTCTCCCTCTTCTTCTGTTGTTCCTTCTTCTTCCATGCCAAATTTTCTTTTGATTTGTCTCACCATTTTCTCTTTATTCTTTACTGCTGAAGCAGTCTTCAAATCTATTATTACCTTTGATTTGACAACATCATAAGTTCCAAAAAAAAATTCATTTTTATCAGCTTCTTCTGCAAGTAGGGTTGTTATTGCTGCAGAGGCTTGATCAACATCAAGTTCATAACCTAGTGGCCTAAGCCATCTTACTCTAGGTATAATAGCTTGTATGTAAGTATAATCTATATCTACAAGGAAACAAATATCCTTTTCATATTTCTCTTTCAATGAGATTGGAATTCTCATTCTTTGTTTCATGGACCTTTTGAAGTCCTCAAAATAACCAGTCATTTGGGCATCAAAATTTTCACCCATCTGTTCAATGTATCCATTAATTTGTTCAACAATTGTTTTATCTGGATTCCATTTTACTTTACCCATAAAAGGAAATTCTTTCATCAGATAGAAAAACATACACATCAAAACTGATCCAAATTTGCATTGAGCTCCCTTGCTCTTCCTTATAGCTCCCAAATTTTCATTAATCTGTTGAAACATGAGCTCTACCAAATCATAAGTGTGATCCCTTTTGATTATCTTGTATGCAACATCAACTACTATACAAGGTACATTGTTCAACCTGCTTGATTGATAGAATCTATGTGAAATGATTCTCACAGCAAAATCTAGTAGGGGATCTGTGACTGTGTCGATAGTGATTCCTCTATTGTTCCATTTGGAACCTGTATTTTTCTCTATTACTTCCCTTTTGTCACTTCGCAGGGTCTTTGGCCGATCTAGGGTTGGAATACCAGTAACCCTATGAACAGTCTTCTTGGTAAATTTTACTGGTCCTAACTCTAACCAAAAAGCTCCATCATGTATTCGGCTCAAAACTATCCATACCCATTCAGTTTTGAAAACAGTCGAAAATGCTAGGGTTTTGGTCAATCCTTTTCTTTCTATTATTGAAAACTCATTTTTTAGTACTTTGTTTTCACATAGTTTATCATATGCATTATGAATTTCTAAGTCTCCTATGGCACCTATTTTTCAATTATAACATCTGCGAACATCTTGGACCATAACAACTTTATCTGGAATAACTGATAATGCACTTGCAGGATCATTCTTGTATGCTACTTCTTGAATGGGCTTAAATTCAGGTTGTTCAACTTTGTTGCTGACCAACTGAACTTCATGACTCTCTATACCCTTAGTGGTTCCTGACCCAGATTCCATTATTTTCCAAACTAGGGTTTATAATTTAAACAAGTTTATAAGTCCTACATAGCTTGGCACTTAAGTAAAATACCTTAAATTGATGAAATTTGTCCGCTTCCAACTATCTACTCGGCACTTAAAAGGTTTCATCATGACTCGGCTACCATTATATTTTATTTTACTCGGCTCTTATTGATATTTCATAGCTCAGCATCAACTATCAACTCGGTCGTTGTTAGCAACTCGGCTCCTGAATGCAACTTTGACATATCTTCAAAAAGTTCTCAATTTTGACTTAGCATCTTTGTTTATCTTGATTTTTAAGCAACTAGGTTTATCAATCCCTCACACTTGTTCTTTGCTTAATTTGATGAAGTGTGATCACTTGACCTATTAGGTGAAGTGATATCTATACTTGATGTGCTAGACTCATCTTTCTTCCTCCATGTCTTATTCATTTCACTTCTGATATGTCCATCATCTATCTTTGCCTTTCCACTGTTGAACTCAGAACTCGATGACTTTGACCTTGTTGGGCAATTCTTGCAGACATGACCAGTTTTTAAGCAACTGAAACATGTGGTTTGACTCAACCATCTTTTTTAGTTCCCTCTAAAATGTGTTCTTATGAAATTCTATGAGATATGTCCATATTCTTGACAATAGTGACAACTGTACCTGGTGTTGTAATCCCAAAATTCATGGTTTGATGTCTTTGCTGGTTGATTTACTGTCCACATAGGTTTTGATCTACATTCAAAAGCTCTATTTCCATACTTTTTGCAATTATAACAATGTCCATCAAATCTTTGAGCCCTTGTGACATTGGATTCACAATTTTGTGTCATATGTCCTTGCATGTTGCACTTGTGACAGAAACTTTTGGGTATGTTTGATTGATTGAATCTTCTACTCCTGCACACATTAGCTGTATGTCCCTTCTTATTACAGAAATGACAAGTGGGTTTTGAATTCTTACCTTTATCACTTCTTTGTTCATCACTCTTTGAAGATTCTCCAACTTCAGTGCTATTGTATCCTAGTCCTGATGTATCATGGGCAGATTTTGGTGATTTCAGCAACTGTTCAAAATACTTGATTGCTTCACTTGATTTGTTGAGATTCTCTGCTACCTCTTTTTCTCTGTTCAATTCATTCTGCATTTGTTCATTTTGCATCTTCAAGGTAGATATCTCAATATCCTTTACATTAAGTTCATGATGAAGGTTCATCATTTGGGCAAGTGTATCCATCTGCATGTTTGAGATCCTTGTCAGTTCAGTACATTTTTCTTCAAGTCTGTTTGCAAGATTCCTTTTGTCATTTTCCATCATGACCTTATCATCAACTACTCTTCTCTTTTGTTTAGTAATTTCACATATCATTATAGCCTGTGATTCATGTTCCATCTTGAGAGTTCTTATCTCATCTGCTTGAATTTTATTTTTCTCCATCAGTTCTGCTATTGTTGCATCAAACTCTTTAGTGTCTCCACTGGAAAATATGTTGGTGGTATCAATATCCTTGTAGTGTATATCATTTTCAGCTATGGCTAGGTCCTTCCTCTTTTTTAATGAGTTTCTCAATTTGTTTCTGAATTCCTCCAAGCTATGTAGAGCAAGTTGCACATCTATCACCTGATTTTCAATGATCTTTCCAAGTTTGAAAGCTTCCATCTTTAGATCTTTCCCTCCAAGCTGTTAGGCTTTTCCTTGTGAGAACCTGACCAGCTCTGATACCAATTGTTGGAATATTCAAATATGGAAAGAGTACTTATGAGAAGGGGGGGGGGGGGGGGGGGGGGTGGTGAATCATAAGTATCAAACTTTAGCCAATAAAACTTTTAACTGAAAGTAAGTTGTATGCATGTAAATACATCAAATAAACATGTAACAAAACTCATGCATCAATAACTCATAACACCAGAATTTTGGTAACCCAGAAACCCTCCAGGAATAAGAAGGTAAAACTGGGGTGGGGATGATACCCACAAAAATTTATTGCAGCAATATTGTTCAACCACTTCTGATGGTTTGCCCTGTTAAAGGCTTTACATTGTATTAATAGTGACCTGGTTAGAGGATTTACAAACACTTAACATGAATGGTTAGAGGTTATATGGTGTTTAATTTGTATAACTTAAATTTATTTTTATTTAACAACATTGTTATGAATAATTTTATAATCAGAAGTAGAGTTATGGTTAGGGTTAGAGTTAAGGTCAGCATTATGATTAGGGTTATGGTTAGGGTAAGAGTTGGAGTTAGGCTTAGTGTTACAATTAAAATAAGGGTTAGAGTTAGGTTACAAGGATTACAATTAGAGTAAGAGTTAGAGTTAGAGTTAGAGTTAGAGTTAGACATATAGTTAGACTTAGAGTTAGTGTTAGGGTTTGGGTTAGGGTTAGTGTTAGGGTTAGGTTTAGAATTAAAGTTAGAGTTAGAGTTATAACTAAAGTTAGAGTCATGGTTAGGGTTCTAATTATAGTTTGAGTGAGGGTTAGGGACAAGATTAGGGTTAGAGTTAGCCTAGGGTTAGACTTAGAGTTAGGGTTAGGGTTAGAGTCATGGTTTGTGTTAAGGTTACAATTGGAGTTAGAGTTAGAATTATAGTTATAGTGAGATTTAGAGTTAGAATTAGGGTAAGAATTAGGGGTAGGGGTAGGGTTAGAAGTAGAGATAGAGTTAGGGTTAGGGTTACAGATAAAGTTACAACTACAGTTAGGGTTAAGGTTAAAATTAGAGTTATAATTAAGGTTAGAATTAGGGTTAGAGTTAGTGTTAGGGTTAGGGTTAGGGATCAAATTTGAGTTAGCATTCAATTTAAAAATATTGTTAGGTTTAGGGTTAGAGTTAGAAATAAAGTTATAATTAGGGTTAGGGTTAGGGTTGTAATTAGGGTTAGGCTTTTAATTAGGATTAGATTTAGGGATATATAGGGTGAAGGTTATAATTAGGGTTAGGGTCTAAATTAGGATTAGAGTTAGAGTTAGGGTTAGGGTTATGGTGAGGATTAGAATTAAGGTTAGCATTAGGGTTAGAGTTACAATTATAAACAGTGTTAGAATTAGATTCGAATTTAGGATTAGAGTAAGAGTTAGAGTCAAGTTTAATGTTATTATTGTGGTTAAGGTTACTTTTGGTTTTGATACTCTTATTACAATTAATCTTAGTATTATTGTTAAACTTTAGTATAGTGTTAGGGTAACTATCAGGTTGATTTTTTATGTGGGTTAGTTATATTATAATGCCCATGATTAGAGCTATCTTGAAAAATATTATTAACATTTTTATAATGTACTCTATCCTCTCCCATGCCTTCACACTCTCTCTAGAGATTTCCTCTCTCTCTCTCTCTCTCTCTCTCTCTCTCTCTCTCTCTCTCTCCCTAATCTCTAATTATAACCCCTAATCTCTCTCTCTCCCTAATCTCCCTATCTCTCTCTAATCTATAGATACACCTCCCTATCTCTCTTTCTTTGCTCTCTAGATTTATTCCCTAATTTCTCTCTCTCTCTCTCTCTCTCTCTCTCTCTCTCTCTCTATATATATATATATATATATATATATGTATATGTATATGTATATGTATATGTATATGTATATGTATATGTATATGTATATGTATATGTATATGTATATGTATCTGTATGTATGTATACATATACATTGTTGGAATTATTTAGAATAATTAAGAGGGGGGTGAATAAGTTTTCCAACATCTAGATGTACAAAAATACCTTTTCACAACTTAGTGAACCAATATTCATAAAACATATTCAACATGCATGTGTCCATTAGATCATACATTCACTTAAAGTTTTAGGTTACTGTCAAATCAGCTTTGTAGAAATGTAAGCATAAAACATAATAGATTCAATAACACATTTGACACAATGATTTTTTGTGGAAACTCAATTTGGGAAAAACCACCAATAACATGCTACTCATTCTCATTCTTATGAAGTGATGCCCTATGAAAGGCTTTCCCTATTAAAGGTTACAACAAACATTGTTAAAAGTGACTTGGTTAGAGGATTTCAATCACTCTATTAGGAGTGAGCCTTGTTAGAGGACTTTAGATCATTCACTTGGAATTTCATCCAATTAAAGGATTTACAAATGACTGTTCACTCAACCTTAATTCAAAGGATAATTTACCATAGGATGGTACAATGATTAGAAAGTAATAGTAAGACTTGATCTAATAACAACTTAAAACTCACTTGCAAATTGGCTTTCACACACTTCAACTCTAATTGTTCACCCTTCAAGCATCCATACCCTTAAACCTTCTTTCTTTTCTTTCCAATAGCAATCTCTTCTATTCATTTTCTGATAAAGAAATTCCTTAGACCTCTTGTCTAACTTAGATTTTTCAATATTGATCCACATGGCTTTTGATCAACCATCTTTATAAATAGAAAATTAAGATCTTTTGTCATTCATCCTCTGTTATCCATTTTAGGGTTAGGTAGGATTCAACGAATCTATGCATCTTTTCATTTTAGTCCCTTCTAGAAACTTCTCATTTAATCCTCTTTGAGTTCACCTCAAAACATTTTGCCATGAATTCTATCCCACCTACTCATCATAGTTATCTTCCACATGCTTCACAAAATTAAAGAAAACAAAATATTCATCTCAAATTTGTCAAATCCATGAATTAACATTAATACTAGAACTTGGCATCAATATGTTATCAATCAGCTTCCATACTCTTCTTCAACTTTTCATCAACTACATCACTCGGCAAGCACTAAAGTTTTACTTGTGCTCAGCATCAACTAAACTTTACTCGGCATACACTATATCACTCAGCATAAACTAAAATTTTACTTTGCTCAGCTCTAACTAATTTTTTGCTTGGCTTTCACTAACTTTGCTTGGCACCTATTATCCACTTGGTCAAGATTGGAAAACTCAATTCTTCTTACTTATTCTTCTAGATTTAGTCAGTGTATCCAACCTTTGCAACCTTAAGTACATAATTAATGCACTATATTATCACTGTCTTAATTGATCTTTGTACTCCTTCTTCATACCATAACTCAACCTTTTCTCTAGGTGAATTTTTTATCATATTTGATCAAATCCTCTTCATCAATCAAACAAATGATAGTACTCAAACCATCTAACAAATTTTCTTACCAACAAGTAGTAGGTTTGACAGTAGTAACAATATAATGATTGAAACACATTACCATACTTGTATCAATCTATTTTCAACAATCTCCCTCTATGGCATTTATGACTAACCAGTATAACCATTACAACCAACAATAATACCAAGAAATAAAATAATTCCTTGTATTGAAATCTTTCCCTCGATCAATAAATTTTATCTCCTATAATGTTAAAAGTTTTATTCTAATCAACATACAATCAACTCATCCTTATGACTCCCTCTTGATCACTACATTTTTAGGTACTCGTCTCTATTCTTATATCTCCTTCAACACTACCTCCCTATTAGTAGGTAGATGCATTTTTCTTTTTAATCATTAAGTACACCATTAGATACACTATCTCCCTCTAAGTAGTTATATCTTTATATGTATTTCTCACTCTATATAATATCTCCCTCTTTGACATCAATGCCAAAGACTTGTCATCTTTTCATGCAGATATGAACATTTTCAATTTGTCCCTCTATCACCTAGGTTGTGACTTATTTGTAACTTCAACTCTTTGATTACTTTAGGTAACTTGTAAAGTAAGATCCATTGCATTAATGTGTGACATATGTCAATCATCTCAGTTGATGAAGGGCACTTCTTTTTCTTCTTAGATAGGCTTTGATAGGGCTATCACCCCTAGTTTACCTCTTAAATACTCATGAGCATCCTTAGGTAACGCTTTTGTGAAGATATCAGCTATTTTCTCTTTTGTATTCACATATTCCATCTTCACCTCTTTATCTTCAACTAACTCTCTTAAGTAATGATACTTGATTGCAAAATGCTTAGTCTTTGTATACATCATAGGGTTCTCTAATATCTTTATAGGACTTGTATTATCACAATAGAGTATGACAAGTTCATAGATTTTTTCCTTCATAACTTTGAGTAGTTTTTTGATCCATACAATGTTTCTACAATTTACCATAGCAATAACATATTCAACTTCAACAATAGATTGAGATACGCTATTTTGTTTCTCACTAGTCCATGTAGCAAACATTTTCCCTAAGAAAGATGCTCATCTATTAGTGCTTTTTCAGTCATCAATATTTCTAGCCCAATCAACATCATTGTAGGCTCTCAATTTAAACTTTTCATTTTTCTTGTAGTATATACCATAGTCTTCTATACCTTTTAGATATCTTATTATTCTCTTAACAACCATCAAATGATTCTCCCTAAGATTAACATAGAATATTGCAACTATCCCAACATATAATGCAATATCAGGTTTTCTATGTACTACTTATTGTAATTTATCAATCATAGACCTATAGAATGTTTGATTCACCTGAGCTAAATCGTTATTCTTTGAAAATTTACATGTCCTGTCACCATAAGTGTTCTTAAAATCTTGGAATCTTTCAATTCAAAAATTTTGAGTATATGCTTTACATGTAGTTTGAGTGAATGATGTATATACAATATTTCATCTGATGTACTTGCAAACCCACAAAGAACTTTATTTCTCCAAGCATAGACATCTCAAATTATTCATTTTATTTGCAGAAGCTTTATATAAAGTACCCTGACCTCCAAATATGATATCATCAACAAAAAGTTTAGATAGTAAAATAACTTCACCTTTCTTTTTCTTCAAGTACAAATTTTTTTTATTATCGATCCTCTCAAATCCAATCTTCCAAAGATAATTGTGAAGTATTTCATACCATGCTCTTGGTGCTTGCTTCAAACTATATAAAGCTTTGTGCCATCTATATACCATATTTTTATTGCTAGCATCAATAAATCCTTTTGGTTGTTCTATATAGTTTTCTTCTTCCAATATACCATTCAGATATATAGATTTAACATCCATTTGATAAACTTTGAAACTTTTGTATGCAGAGTAAGGAAGCAGAGTTCGTACTTCTTCCAATCTTGCAACAGGAGTGAATGTTTCTCTATAATTTATCCCTTCTTCTTATGCATACCCCTTACAAACTAATCTTTCCTTATTCCTTGTGACTTCACCATTTTCATCTAACTTGTTTTTGTATACCCACTTGGTGCCAATCACATTTTTATCTTCTAGTCTAGGAACTAAAGTCCATGTCTTATTCTTTTCAATCTATTCAATTTCTTCTTTCATGGCATTACTCCATTCCACATCTTCTAAGGAATCTTTTAATGACTTAGGTTCTTGCATGCTAAGTAAACATGAATGATTTCTCAACCTATTCCTTGTCATTGGTCTTGCATTTTTATCTCCAGTAATTTGTGCAATAGGGTGATGTCTTTTGACATACTTTGGCAATCTTGGTTCTACTCTATTTTTCTCATTTGGTCTATCAACTTCTGAGTCACTATGTACTTCTCTATCAAGTAATTTAACATCTCTTTCAAGTACATTAATCTTAGAATCAGAATGTGCCTTAACTTCACTCGGTAACTTGGCACTTGATTGTAGATGGATTCTTGAATACAACTCCACATTCATAGTGTGTGACTCAGCAGCCATGAAAACTTGTTACTGATTTGAAACTTGATTTACAACTTCTTCATGAGCAGGCATACCTTCATAAAATTATACAAATGCTTTTCTTTCCTCTGGTTCCTTCATAGGATCAACCTCATGTACTTATATATATTCATCAAATTTCATATTTACACACTCCACAACTTTATTAGTGTTAATATTTAAAAACTTATAAGCTTTACCTCTTGTCAAATAGCCAAGGAATATACCTTCTCCACACTTTGCATCTAATTTACCATTTCTAAAATATTTGAGGATATAAAACTTGCTTCTAAATACCTTAAAATATTTTATATTGGATGGATATCCATACCATAGTTTGAAAGGTGTTCGATGAGTACTTTTCTTCACTTGCACACAACTCAAGGTATAGAAAAATATACTTATAGACTCTCTCCAGTATTTTAAAGCATCATTTTTCTGCATTGTGGGTTTCATAGCATAGTTCATTACAGATTTGTTCTTCCTTTCAGTAATTCCATTTTGTGGAAGGGTTCTAGGAGCTAATATTTATCTTTTGCTTCCTCTATCATTACAAAACATCTCCAACTCATTTCATGTAAATTCACCTCCTCTGTCAATTCTCAAACATTTTAGACTTTTACCTATTTCCTTTTAAACTCTTACCAAGTACCACTTTTAAACATTTGGAAAGCATTAGATTTCTATTTCAAAAACATAATTGTCATCGCCATAGAATAATAATCAACAAATAGCATAATTTACTTATCACCTTTATAGCTTTGCAAATCGATTGTTCCATACAATTCAGTATGAACAATCTCCAAAATTTCTTTAGAAGGATGAGTCTTACTCTTAAAACTAGACTTTATCATTTTGCCTAACTAACATTGTTTGTAAATTATATTGTTAGGTTTCTTCAACTTAGGAAGACCTCTAAATCTTATCTTGTTACTAATACTAACCAAGTTATCAATATTAACATGACATGACCTCCTGTTCCATAACCACACATCATCAAATTCTACAACTAGATAAGTAACATTATCTATATCAAGATAGAATAGATTACTTCTAGTCTGATCACCTTTCCCAATTAGTTTACCATTAGTATCTTATATCTTCACAATCTTGTCCTCAAACTCAACCTTATAACCTAAACTATTCAACTGTGACACACTCAACAAATTATAGTTAAGTCCTTCAACATAATAAGCATTGTCACATAAAATCATTTTTGTTAGTTTGACAAAACCTTTTCCTTTCATCAGACAAGGTGTATCATTACCAAACCTTACACTATTTCTATCATAGGTAATGAACTTAATTTTATCTCTAGTCATGTGATGTGAACACTGACTATCAATGATCTACCTATCATTCTTGTTCACACAAGACATTAGTGCAGTTGTCTCATCCTTCATTGCAACATACACCACTTCATCATTGGGATCATCATATCCATCTTTGGTTTCCTCTTTTCAAATGTAGAAAGACTTCTTTCCTTTGTCTTTGTAATCTTTGTTGTCTTCATCTCTTCTACTCTTGTATTTGTCTCCATCTTTGTAGTTCTTCTTCTCTGGACATCTAGCAGAAATATGACCAAACTCATTGCAATTAAAACACATGAAAGGTAACTTGTTTTTGAATTTCCCTTTACCTCTGTGAAATCTCCTTTCTATAAGAGCTTCAAGTTTTTCTACATTCTCCTCATCTATATCACTGTCATAGGAAACATATTTTACCTTTTTCGTCTTCTACTAACTAGATTTCTTTAATGATAGCTTAGCTTTGAAAGTAGATTCAATATTGTCAGATTTGAAGATATCAAAATTTGATAGCTCAAAAGAGTGAGCCTACATACTAGACCTTCAAGATTCATATTAAAATCTAGTATACATCTCAATTGTTGTATTGCAGAAACTCTAATAGCATAGATGGGCAACAGTGTTTGCAAAAATTTTCTTAATACAGTCCATCGCCATCTATCTTACTAGTAGATCCTCTTATAGCATTAACATCTTCTATCCTAAAGCAATATTGAGAAACATTTTCACCTTCTTGCATTCTCATATCATTGAACTTAGCTCTAAGACTTTTAGATTTGGCTCTCAATACATTTGCATCACCACCATGGATGGTGTGAAGATCATCCCATATCTTCTTTGCACCATTGATGTCATCGAGCTCGTCATAACTTAAAACAGAGGAAATCTCCAACATTGCCTAATTGTGTTCTTTCTTATTTTTTAGGCCTTCAGCTGTTAGGGCTCCAATAGGATCAACATGCTCAGTGATGATGGTAGATTGTGCATGATCTTCAAGACTTCCTAGGTAGGTTATCTAGGAAAGTTATCTCTGTATCTTAGGTACCTCTCTTTTTGACATCTTGATCTTTTTCTTCTAGTGCCGTCAAACTAATCCTCTTATACAGATGATGCTAATACCAATTGTTGGAATTATTTAGAATAACTGAGAGAGGGGTGAATCAATTATACAAGGTCTAGGTATATAAATAATACTTTTCACATCTTAATGAAGCCATATCCATAATATGTATTCAACTCACATGCATCCATTAAATCATACATTCAGTTAAACTTTTAGGTTATTGCAAATCAACTTTGCATAAATGTAAACATGAAACATAACAAATTCACAAACACATTTGACACAACAATTTTATGTGGAAACCCAATTTTGAAAAAATCACCACTAACATGCTACTCATTCCCACTCTTTTGAAGTGATACCCTATTAAATGCCAACCCTATTAAAGGTTACAATAAACATTAAATGTGACCTGGTTAGAGGATTTCAATTACCCTATTAGGAGTGAGCCTTATTAGAGGAGTTTATATCATTCACTTGGAATGTCACCCGGTTAAAGTATTTACAAATGACTATTAGGTCAATCTTAATCCAAAGATTTACCCTAGACTGGTATAATGATTAGAAAGTAACAATAAGTCTTGATCTGATAACAACTTACAACTCACTTACATATTACAAATCTCTATTTTGGTCTATCATTTGGCTTGGCTTTCACACACTTCAACTCTGATAGCTTGTTCACCCTTCAAGCATCCATCCTCTTAAGCCTTCATTCTTTGCTTGCCAATAACAATGCCTTTTGTTCGATTTCTAATGAAGCAGTTCCTTAGGCTTTCCAATATTGATCCACATTACTTCTGACCAACCATCTTTATAAATAGAAAATTAAGACTTTTTTCATTCATCATCTATTGTTCATTTTAGGGTTAGGTAGGATTCAATGAATCTACCTATCTTTTCATTTTAGTCCCTTCTAGAAACTTCTCCTTGAATCTTCTTTGAATTTGCCTCAAAATAGTTTACCATGAATTATGTACCACCAACTCATCATAATTATCTTCCACATGCTTCACAAAATTTAAGAAAACAAAAAAGTCAACTTAGATTCATCAAATCCATGATTTAACATGAATACTAGCACTCTGCATCAATATGTTGTCAATCAAATTCCATACTATTCTTCCACTCATCATTAACTATATTGCTCAGCTAGCACTAAAGTTTAGTGGTGCTCGACATCAACTAAACTTTATTTGGCATACACTGTATCACTCAGCATAAACTAAAATTTTAATTTTCTTGGCTCTAACTAAATTTTTTGCTTGGGTTGCACTAACTTTTCTCAGCACCTATTGTCCACTTAGTCAAGATTAACAAACTCAATTCTTCTTACTTATTCTTCTAGACTTAGTCAGTTTATCCAACCTTTACAATATTAAGTACATAAGCATTGCACTACATCATCACTGTCTTAACTAATCTTTGTACTCCTTTTTCATATCATAACTCAACCTTTTCTATATGTTCTTTTGTTATTATACCTGATCAAATCCTCTTCATCAATCAAACAAGTAGCAGGTGTGACATTAGTGACAAAACAATGATTGAAACACATTATCATACTTCTATCAATCTGTTTTCAACAATATGTATGTATGTATGTATGTATGTATGTATGTATTCCTCTATATTGAAAATATAATATTATTTCTAGTTACTAGTAAACATAAGGTTAAGATTATGTATGTAATTTACTAAATTCTAAGTACAGTCACATGTAGAGTTAGAGTTGGAGTTAGTATTCAAGGTTTATAATTTCATTTATATGAAACTTATTGTTAGGGTTAGGGTTGATAAGTGGTTAAATTTTACACTAAAATAAGGGACATGGTAAAGGGAAGTATGCAATTTAAGTGTAGTGTTGGAGTATTTGGAGTAGAACTATGCTCAAAATTGGGATATAGGTTTTAAAAATGACTCAAATAGTGGAAACAATTTAATTTTATCCTTTTGATGAAAGGGGAATTCTAAGACCCAAGAAAACTATTTAAATGATGTAAAAAGTGTGAAAGAATAGATAAGAATAAATTTTATAAAAAAATATTTGCACATAATGATGTAAGAACATTATATATTGTTGAATTGTTAATAGTACTAATGCAAGTTTTATTGCAATGATTAATAATTTTAATCAATAAAAATGTCTATTGTGAAGGAAATCAATGCAGACTCATGATTTTATTTCTTAATAAACATATTTTGAAGCCACATCCATTAAAGACAACTTTATAAAATAAAATAAAATTCATGTCATCTTCATGAAAATTAAAAAGAACAATGGGGAACCACAACTCCCAATACAACTAATTAGAAGTAGTAAAAGTCTAAAACTAGTGACAAGAATGAACTATATACAAAACATTTCTATGTATGTGTAAATACATGTCACATTCTTCGATGATTAGGATTGTATTGCGACCTTTATTTGAACAATGATTGTGAATGACTTATTTCATCATTTAGGAAACTCATCCACTTTTACAAATGTGTCAAGCTAGAATTTTTCCACATCTTTCATCTAGATTACTTTCATTTGTTCAAGATAGTCAATTGGAAATTTTGTGTTATCCACAAATTTAATTATAGTTGTGCATGACTCTTTAATTATTTATAGTTATTTGCCAAAATCAGTGTCAAAGAAATCACTTGAGGCCACGAAAGTTGGCAGGCTATTATCAATAATATTTGATTATCTATTCGAGGCATCCATAACTCAAATAGTAACCTACAGACTTGTAAACAAACATTAACATATATAAATAATCAGAATAAAAAAGTATTAGTAATTAACATTTTTTTTTAAATGAATATAATTCAAAATAAGATAAATAAAAATCAAATCTATTCTAAATGAAACATTTATATTGTAATGTTTGAAATATGGTGGCATTGTCTTTCACTTTTCAAACATTGAAAACATAATCTCTCTCTCTCTCTCTCTCTCTCTCTCTCTCTCTCTCTCTCTCTCTCTCTCTCTCTCTCTCTCTCTCTCTCTGTGTGTGTGTGTGTGTGTGTGTGTGTTTGAAAAATAAATAAAACACATTTATAATATAATTAAACAATGATAAAATATATACTAAGCATATGATTCATCTACATTAAATAAATCATTAACTTTAATAAAATAAAAAGTTTATTGATATGGTGGTATTGCCATCCACATTCATAATAAAATTTAACTATGAAACATGAAACACGTAAATATAAAACTATTATGCTACATTCAAATCTAAAACATGCAAACCCAAACCATTTTGAAATATGCAAATCTAAAAGTAATTTGAAACATGAAAATCTAAAAATAATTTGAAACATGCACATTTAAAATATGCAAATGAAAAGTATTATAAAATATATAGACCAAATAGATTTTGAATGGAAATCTAAATCTAAATCAAACATACAAGACTAAACTATTAAACATAAATCTAAACAATTTTGAATAGAATTTTAAATCTAAATGAAACTAATTGAAATTGAAATATAAATCAAAGTAGAATATTATAACTAATTTTGAATCTAAATCTAAATCTAAATGAAAATATAAATTAAAAATTAAAAATTTAAAAAATTAAAAAATTAAAATTAAAAATAGTAGGAATCTCACCTACAAAAAAATTACTCCAAAACTTCAATCTACTCCTCTTCAAAATCTCCAATCTACTCCTTTAATAATCTCCACCTCTTCCTTCCTCCAAAAACAGAAAATGAAAATCAAATGAAAGTCTTTGTTTTAAAACTTGTGAGAGGCTCCTCATATCTCCCAATGGACGTCTCTTCACATTCCAAAAAAAATTCTTCAAATTGACTTGCTCCTCACAAAAAATAAGCATGAACGTGCATGCAAAATTATGTTTAATAAAAAAAGTTAATATTTAAATTTTCAATGAAATTATTTAAGCCCTATTTTTTGGGCCCTAATTTTTTGGGTCCTATTTTTTTGGGTCTATTATTTCGACTTCCATTTGGCTTCTTATTATTTTGAGCATCTATTGGAAATTATTTTTTATTTTATGATTTAATAATTTAATGTTTAAATTAAAAGTATCTAACTGCTCCCTTTTCATTTTTATTGACAAGGAATCTATTCTTGCATATTCTTGTGTTTGGCATTTGTGCTACCATTGTATAGAATACCTCTTAGCATAGTTTAAAATATATTGAGTTTCGAGACTTTTGAAACTTTTTAACTCTATATGCAATAAAAAGTAGACAATTATAAAGGGAGTAATGGCATATTCATTTCAAAAACTTAATTTCCATGTGGACCATTAGTGGTTCAAAATCAACCACATGGTGAAATATAGGGGATAAAAAAATCAGCATGGTGATTAAATGTCTCATCATTCCATGAAAATAGAATATACACAGTAAGGTGGTGGACTTTAGATATGATCACCCAATGGGACACTTCACATTATACATTGGAGAATCTAGCTACTTTATTCCACTCCTTCCCCATAATAAATGAGTCATTGTGATCTTTATAAGAGGCATGGGCCATTGTAATCTTCATAACCTATGATCTATATAACAAGCATGAGCAATTGTAATCTTATAACTTAATCGAGAATTGAATTCAACCTTAACCTAGAAGAAAGTTGTATATTTCATCATTTGTCTGAGAACTTTAGAAAGCATTGCATTCTATTATGTATACCCATATAATACAATTTTGAAGAACTGTGATGCAAAACAACTTTCTTCTCTCCCTCACATAATATTATGTACTTTAAAAAGCTATACCAATAACTAGAAAATGTTGCAAGCTCATTTTATATAAAGAAATATCATTGTGTTGTTTATCTAATAACTCATTCTCATTAGGATAGGGAGTTATTGTTTCTATGGGTGGGAAAATTAACATTGTGACCAATAAGAGAATTGGTTTTTGATTTTTGATGATATCTGTGTAAACTAATTCAATTCGATAAATTTAATTTGTGCTAGTACTAGTCACTATGTTACTCATGAGCTTTCATTTATTAAACATGTGAAGTAAAAGTTCATGGAAAATATAGTTATACTAATATGGTTATAGAAAATGTAATTGAATATGTAACATATAAGTTTCTTTCTAATAGGTTGTTGCTGAATTCTAGTAAGCATTCACATGAAGTTATAAGAATAATAAATATTTTAGACTCTATGTTCAAGGATATAAAATACGATGAATTTGGTGATCCAAGAATGAGTTGGCTCCATAAAATCAAATGATCTAGGTAGCACATTACTTTTGGAGACAAATATCTTAGAAGGGATTGTGACGGGAAATTTATTCAATGAAATACATAATTTTAAATGTGTTTTTGTTTTCGGAAGGTAGGTCAAGCTTCTCAAGTGTACCTAATGAATTTGAGTCTTATCCTATATTTTTGATACTAGGGTTATAACAACATGTCTTCTCAAGAATATTTATTATTTGATTTTATATCTTTGGTATTTTACTATTTATTTTCTTTGTTAAATACTCATTTTCTTTATATTTTGATTTATTGGATATATATGTAACTTTAATTAACCATGTTAGTCACATTTAAAGATAATACATTCTACTTCAGCATCAAATAAAATTCATCTTTATAATATTTAATGATGTTAAATTAATAATATCACTTGATTCTCAATATCTAAACTATTAGATGTTGATTTAGTTGTATTTTTTAATAGATCAATAGGAAACTTTACTTTTTCTATTTACGATAGTAAAAATGGGATTATTCTATTAAATGGTTTTGATGTTAAAGATAGTCAAAATTTGGGTGACTAGCCTAGAGAATAGTGAACCGCCAACACACTATAGACCAATAATTAATATAAAAAAATATAGTAGTGAACCACCAACTTACTATCAAAGCAGGGCCTGCAAAGAGAAGAAAGGAAAAACCATACACTCTAATCTAGCAACTAAACAAAACATAGTATCATTGATGTTCGTACTATAAATCATTGAAACCATGATGAAATTTTTCCAAATCTAATCATGTGGGGCTTGAGACTTTAAAGAATAGTAAAATAACATAACATAATTAAAAATAAACACATAAAAAAAGGAAAAATCTTCAATCTTTTTGTTCTCCTAGTTGGGCTTAAACAATAGCACATTTATATAGTCATAAGCCAAGAACAAGTATAGCTTCCCACATCATGGTCCTCTATGTTCCCCATTCTCCTTCTCCTATTGCAGGGAAAAAAGGGTAGTGCAGTATATGCATGACCTTGACACCAAAATCAGCCAAGGTCATGAAATGAGGCACCGGCTAGATCATTCTATCCATAGACTTCTCCAGCTTAATCCATAGCTTCTTTAGCTCCACTTCCACCTGGATGTAAGCATTCTTATCAAGAATCGGGGGGGATTTTTTATAGGGTGGTGATGTGGGGGGACCATCATGGGTGGGATAGGGGGCAAGGCAGATTGGTGGAATGAACCAAGGAGACATGTAGGAGGTTAGAGCTAGAAGGCATTTTACTCTTTTGTTTCCTCAGAGGGGGAGCTAGCAGTTAAGGAGGAGTCCATAATTTATTTTCAGAAATTTAGATACATAGTACATATGCTAAAAGAAGCCAAGACATGGGAAGGCTATTGAAAGGCGACTTCATTGTAAGTAGAGGACTCATTAGAATCCTCTTGACCATTTGATTATAATGAGATTGTTTATTATTTTACTAACTAACTTTGGATTCACAGTCCAAATCAACCATGTCATCTCTTTGTTGGTTTTTCACCTGTTCCTTATTGTTTGGATTATTAAGAAAGTAGTGGGATCTCCTCCTACCTCTTATCAACTTAGTATTAAGATTTATGGGGTCCACCTCCAGCTTAACATTAGATTAAGAGAAAGACACCATGTGAGGGACCTCTTCTTTCCTAGTGTTGGATGGAGGGGAAGCTTGAGACATAGATGAAATATTGGATCTAAAGGTAGCAACGGCCAGAGGGAAGCGTTAGGTGTAGAGAGTTGAATTAGTGCAATATTCCTAGTTTGATACATATCTTTATGGAAGCTATTCAATCAAAAAACCAAACCATCATGAAGGATATAAATTTTAACCTCATTCATACATTTCCTCACATCTATAATCAAAGATTTTAAATCTATTAACAAAAAGAGGGAAATAAATTTCATCACAATAATGAAAATAATTTAGCAAAGGGAAGTGGTAATAATAACATTATTTATGTCTCCCTTCTAGAGTTAGTTATTTCATTATCTAAAAGAAAAGATCACCCGATGGGGTCTGTAAGCTCTCTCCACTGGAACCACCATGGAAACAAATTGTACTTCACTTTCTTTAAAAAAAACCAATGTTTACTAGTCTCATATGCTTTTTTAGTAACCCATCTCCACTTCTTTCCCCTCAATAATAACCCCATAGCCTGTGATATGACTTCCTCATTAATCTTGAACACAATACCACCAATTCTACCAAGTATTTTGAGTTGCAAGGAAATCAACTTGTCATGTCCTTCTATGGCCTCTATGAATGGAAGCGAGTCACCCACAGTAATGTACACACACACACACACATACCATATCATGTCACTCTTGTTTGATATGTCTAGGCTCAATTTTGATGAAATGACCTCCCATGTCAACTAATACCTTTGGTTTATAAAGATCTTTTAGCTTGAAATTTTAAGAAATACCTTTGTTAATAGTGGTTTTGGTTATGCAAAATAAACTAGCTTTAGGTAGTAAGGTGTTTTTAGCTTTATAGGAGTAGATCTTCTAGAAAAGTTGATTATCAAAATTATAATTCTCACCATTGTACAAAGGAAAGTGATAGTATACTAGTCCATAGAAAATAACGATAACAAGCCTTTTCCATAAATGTACATCAAGTTTGGGGGTCAATGCAATCATGTTGTGCTAAGAATTTGTGCTTATCATTCAATGGCCAATCCCTTTTGTACTTATTGGTTGTCTCAAATCTTTTTTATGATAATTTTTTGTAAGTTATTATAAAGAACAATAGGTGATGTGATGTGTTCCATTGAATTTATCAACCAGTTGAATTCGCCACCCTCAAAGAAATACAAAAGGGTATCGTATTGTAACTAGTTGTCGTAGTTGATTAAAATCATGTTCTGTGAATCATGACCTTTCCTTCATACTCAATGAGTGTGATGATATCAATAGGGATTGTCACTAGCTATCTCCAACACCTAACAGTCGTAATTCTCAATCCCTACAAAGCCATCTTGTTAGCCATGTAGTTCCCCTAGCAAAATTATTTTTCAGCTATTGATATAGGGCCTAGATATCAATAGACAACAATAAGTTTTATAAAAAGAAAACAAATAACAAAACACAGATGAAATACACATATTTCAAAACTCAAATATTTTGCATTCACTAACCATCCTTAAACTCAATTTTGCATCTTCTTAAATAACAAAAAACCCTCTAAAATAGAAAAAATAGAGAGTTACCCTGTTTGCTAGTTTTTACAAATCATGGAATTTTGCCATTTTAGGGAACCCTGGAAATTAATTCCTTGAAAGCTGAAAATTAAATCATACTTTCCTTAAATGACGAAAACTAAAACTGTGAAATAATTTTTAAATTTTGAAATAACCAATCATAGTTATTACAATAAACGACATCTTAAAAAATATAACAATTATGGAAAGTGGCCTTTAGGGGTCTACATAGATTTTATGGCACTTAGAGAAGTATATATTTCTGACCACAATAGAGCGGAGCTTAATTGGCAGACCACCCAACTCCATTTGAAGCTACTATAAAACTTGAACAAAAAATCACATTCGTGTCAAAAATTATAATCAGTTGTCCTTACCCCCATTCTATCAAGGTACATCCTGGCATCTGATAAAACACCTTCCAGAGACCAATGCATGTTCGACCATCAATTGACAGCTTATACCATTAACTTGGAATGCCCTTCAACAGCTACGTTGGTCCTAGCTAAATGGACCGTAAACTTCTATTAAATGTTCGACTCTATTAAAAAATTAATATGTTCGACTCTATTAAAAAAATAATATAACCAAACTTATGATACAACACTACACTGACAAAATATACAAAACTATGAGCTTAATCTTTGCACCCCTCAAAAATAATTATGTTTAATAACCATCTAAAAATGACGAAATCTCTTATAAAGCAAAGAATATCTCTTTTACGATCCCTCAAAAATGATAAGATAAAATAGTATATGAAATATCTTCCTTGATCTCGTTCATCACCTCCCTATTCACCTTGTTTATAATGAGCTTCACAATTACATCAAATATTTCGTCATGACAATCAACTTGTCCAGTCCTTGTATGAGTCTTGAATAAGGAGACATCAATGTTCCAAATTAGCTCATCGTTATCAGAAGCTTGAACTTGTTTTGCTGCCTTCAATATTCATAAATAAAATATCTTGTTCATAAAATTGTGAAGCCCAAAAACGAAACATCAGATATTGAGAGGAAAAAATCAAAAATAAAAAAATGCATAGGCAACTGAGCTTTTCACCAACCTTAGTGTGTTCTTCTTCGGAGGCTTACTTCTCTTTATCATACTCCTTATATCTTCTTTGATTTCCAATAGTCGACCCATATTCAACTGCTCTTTCAACCGTCTCACGTATTCTGAGCCTTATTTGCCGGAGAGGAGAAAGATACTACTACAATGCAAGAAACGTAAAGAAAAATCTGCTTAGGCTCCTCATTTTCCTCCAGATGATATGTTACAAATAACATGATATCTTCTCCTTCACCATGATGTGACATTTCATTCACATATAACAAGCCGGTGAGTAAGATATGGGCAATGAAAATTAGGGTATTGTAACAAATAACTTGAAGCAGTCATTGGACGGATTGAAATACTCTTTGCAATTGTAAATTTGTTTGAATCATTTGGAAGAAAAAGGGGAACCAAAACACACCCTTCTAAACGTTTCTTGCACTAAAGCAGGACGAACAAAACACCATTTTATAGTATATCTCTCAACGCTTGACACACTCCTCCCTCTATTTCATCGGTTCATGTTATGAAGTTCAACATTTCTTGAGGTTGAATTAATAAGATAGATCTATATATAACTGCATCAAAACAGCTCACGCATTTGGATGTACATTGAAACATGTGCATTTTCTTTAGAGTATGTTCATAGACAGCAAAGATGTTGAAAACTCTAGTGCGTTCCAAGCATGGAAACTTTGTTATAATCTGATGAAGTCTTCTAGTGCCGTGTGCATGCACATGTAAACCATGATGACTTTAGTCGATCTTTCTTAAAAATCCAACTCATGGACGTCATTTCATCTTCCTTAAAATAAGTGGCTGCCAATTTAGTCACAATGTTAGAACACGTACCAAATTATTCTATGTAAGATATATGGAATAATGTGACAGGCAATCATATTCGTCGATATTTTTGGACAGGAAAAAATACTTTTCAAGGGACGAAACTGTTAAGGGTGGTGGAAAAGCAAGATTCGTACAATGTACGAGTAGAAAATTCAGTCATACTTACTGTGAAAAGAACCGACAAGCCATTATCATTTGTTCGCTTATCACGTACAACTGACCGCCATTTAAAAGTCTTTGACTAACAATTTGCAAAAGTAATAATAATTGTGTCGGTAAGCGCCTGCATTTCTTTGGGTATTGGTAATAAACTGACCTTTTCAATAATGTGATGAGAAAGGACGTATTTTTGAGAATTATATTCAGAGATTAGGTATTAGTCATTTTAATCAAATGATTTGTAAAGTATGTTAGGAGAAAGGATGTTCTCTTTGAGAATTATCTATAAGATTTTTTTGGGTATTGGTAATAAACAGACCAATAATGTGATGCAAAGGACATAGTTTTGAATACTATATGGAAGATTAGGTATTAGTCATTTTAATCAAATGATTTGTAAAGTAATGTTACAAGAAAGGATGTTTTCTTTGAGAATCATCTATAAGATTAGGTATTAGTCATGGTAAAAGTAACTTTAAGAAAATATTTATAAACATATAAACAATCAATATGATATTAGGGGTGTGTTTTTTGTTGTATTTTATTTTTTTCATTTGTGTCAATACAATTCTTTCTATCAAACTAATATTATGAATATTAAGTGAATTGTTTGATAAAAAATTATAGTGTTTTGAAGAAATGGATGAATGGTTTTCATTTCATCTTTGATTGAAAATTTGTATCAAAAAAGGTGGTATGGTTGAGAATGAGGATAATAGACAACTATTAAATATCACAACATAACTAATTAGTTGAGGTGAGATATTATCCTAAAGATTTTGGTTGATGAAGTTCTCTATGCTCATTTTCTTTTATTTCATATTCCTATTAAGCTGGAAGTTATGATTGAGGTGGCAGTAGAATCTATAGAGGTTGTTTATTTCTATTGAAAAGAGGTGACTAGTGGCTTTTGGTAGTTTTGTGTCTCACTTGGCTATAGGGTGGTGACATGGATCTTGCTTGTGATTTCTCCCTCAATTGTCCTTGTCTTTGTATTCCCTATTTAGGTACGCTTGTCTCTAATAGAGGTTGAGAGTGGTTCTTGTGTTGGGTTGGGGATTACTTGAGGGTTAGTCCTTGTTTTTAGCTTTCCTATGGTTTTGGGAACCATGTCAAAACCTAAAATTTAGGTTTGGGGTGCCTCCCAAAGAAACATCATGGTTTGGGGAGCATTTTGAACCCCGGTTGTGATTTTGGATTCCATGCTAAAAAACACTATATTATTTCACTCAGCTTTACATTGTACATCCTTTGAAGACAATTAGCTTTGGTTTGGGGAGCCTTTGAAATCCCCATGATAAGTTTTGTTCCATATTAAAGTTAAGGACTATTTTAGATATGCCTTTAATGTGTAAACTTATGAGGTTGTTTTGAGATGGTTGTGGGAGCCAACTTTAAACCTACAATGGTTTGGGGGTCCCCTAAGAATTGCACAACTCTACTTGGATTTCTATGATATTTTTCTTCAAGATCGTTATGAAAGGTTATGGGATCTTTGTTACCATCATAATGGTGGCAGATCCTACCAATTCCTCATGTAAGATTATGGGTGCCTAGTACATACCATGCTTTTTTAGGTTCAAGAAGCCATGTAAAACCTTGAGTGGTTACATAGTTTTCCTATTGCTGGAGCAAGTGGTGCTTTGAAATTTATTATATTTGGGCTGTATTTATTGTTGAGTTTCTACAATGTTGTCTCATTGAATCTCTTGAAGTGTTTGGGGTTCCAAATCGTTGAGTTTTCAGGACCGTTGCAAACATAATAGCATTGCCATGCAATTGGTATGCATTTTTGAAATGGCAGCAAACTCTTATTTAAATTGAGAATATATATATTTCTCTCATATAACAATACACTTACATATATAATTTTATCTTATATATAAATATATATAGGTCTATCCAACAAAAGATGCCAAACATGAACACTCCCTATTAGCTAGGGAAGATAAACATACATGTTAGCAAGATTCGGGATAAATTTTATCAAAATATATCCATTATTTTGATATCAAGAGTATTGGTCTCCCAGAATATCAACATTTGATACTCACCAAAGACTCAACAAGGTTTGATATCACATTTGATTTAATGTGTATTGATCTCCCAGAACACAAAATATTCACCAATTATTCAAAAAAAATTTGATATCACATCTAGCAGAATGAGTATTCGCCTCCCAAAATATCAATGATATTCACCAAATACTCTTTGAGTAATGGCCTTTTGAAACGTTGAGATGCAAGATATTCACCAAATAGTATGAGTAATAGCCTTTGAGAACATCAAGTTGCATGATAAACACCACGTACTCTATGATTAATGGTCTTCCAAAATGTCAAGATGTGTCGTATTCAACAAGTACCTTGTGTAATGACCTTCAAGAATATCAATAAGCATAACATTCACCATGTACTCAAAAAATGTTTATAAGGTGCATGCACATGCATTCTCATAATACTTACCATATACACATTCACCATGAAAAGTATAATTTATTATTATCTGCATAGACATTGTATGATATTCATCATAATAGAAAATCAAGTTGTTGTAAGACCATCAACTTTCAATAACTAATGCAAATATAAGTGACATTGTTTTGAAGTCATGACTTCCTCATGATGTACATAGGGGGTAGGTTCACTAAATCATGCATTCACTTGCATGATACCAAAAGTTTACATGAACTCAAAACACCATCTAATTTTGATATGATCAAGATCTTCAAAGATCACTTAAAGCATATCATCTATCTATTCCTTCAGATAGATGTTTTAGACTCTTTTTGAACATCAAGCTTCTGAGCCTCTTTACCTGTGAAGAAGTGTGAAACTCTCTTTTCCTACAATAACATTCTTAGAGGAAGGTCAATGACTCTTACAATACAAATACATATATATAATTTATTGTCACATATATTCTCAATTATAATATCTTTTATAATATTTATTAAGTATAAGAAACAATATAAAATGGACATTACCAATAAATCATAACTTATTACTTTCCTTAATTGACTCAACGCTCGATGCCTCTACCTCCCTAAAGCCTTTGTTTCATATTTTTCATGAAGTTACATATTTAACCTTTGATTGACCATTGAAAATAATGTATTATTAGTTGCATTTATTTTCTTATCAACTTCTCTTTAATCAATTTCCTTACACTTGTTCCTTATTAACTTTTTCATCGGGTGACTCCACTTCTATTTAAACATATAATAACCCAATTCTTTATACCTTTACCACCTTATTATTATTTCTTTCCTTTATTATCCCCTTATATATCCTTTTCAAATTTCATCATATTATATGAAGATGGAGAAAATTATATTCCCTTGGAGGAGGGTGTCGATTTTAATTTCTTTACTTTTATCTTATTCCCAACATAATTTATAGGTTAGAGGATTTGTAAGGATAGAAGATTGATCGTACCGCTCCAACGTAGATTGCAGATTCTAAGATTTGGTTATTCGTTCCTCTTTTTAATAATTTATTAATCCATTGTATATATTTTTGGTAGTGGTGATATGTGCAACTTAATTTTTTATTTTTTTTCTTCAATTCAAAAGGTTCCCTCTGCATACTTCGAAGGCTCGGTATTTATACATAGTATTCATTATGTCATATATTTGAAGGAGAGCATATTGAATTCACCGTTCTTGTTAAAGACTATGATCAATCCTTTAACAACACATTGATTAAAATTTGAACCATTCTTTCATGAAGGAAGTGGATAGAGTGGATCAAAGATAAATATGAATGCAATGATAAACATTCAAATCAATAAGCAAAATACAAAGACATCAAGCTATGCTACAGCACTTCATCCATAACCAAAATCTATTACAAGTTCTTAGAATGCTACAGCATTCTTTCCACTCATGATCCACAATGAGAAACCCAAAATGGGCTCTGCTGATCACAAGCCTAGTTCTTTTTATTTATAATAAAATGCATATTAAATGTTGTAGCAAAGAGTTGACAATATAATCAATGTTGGACGGTGAGGCTGGTGTATTGGCTGGTGCTTGGACAGCTACACATGAAAAATGTGTGGTTTATTTCTCTGGGGTTGTGGATGGTTGTTTGTCTATGATGGATGGCTGGTAGGTGGAGAAATTGCTCCACCAACACTCCCCCTTAATTTCTTCCACTAATACTACTGCATTTATCTTGTTTTCCCTTCTCATAAGTACTTCAGGTTTTATGGATTAACCCTTAACCGATGTAAGTTTTGAAGTGGTTTAAAGTTCACCATGAACTCCAAAAACATCGCACAAATGGTTTCAAGATCACCATAAACTTTGCACTCAAATGGTTTACAAACCAAGCACTCATTGGTTCTAATGACCATGAATCATCACTACAGGGAAACTCTCATCACTCTGGGCCTTTCTCTTTTGTACTTGCATCAAACTAATTATTGAGTCCATATAAAAAGAAATCCATCTATTGAGATACATCAGTGACCAACTGTTGTACTTGCCAGTTCTATAGGAATCATTTTTAGATACATGGTTCATCAATACATTCAGTCAAACTCTAGGGGTGTCGGGTATAACTGATAATGCACCCCATACATTCACATAGCACATTAACAATTATTACTAATTCAGTTTTCATCACTTAGTTGGGGGATATCAATGCAACCAACTCCTATTACATGACCACTATCAAGAACATCATATCCTTCACAATTAGACAAACAAATTTTCACTTCCAATCCCAACACTTTTATCCGATCAGCACACACACTGACCTTTGAATCATGACAACCAACTCACCACCAATCTAACCTACTTTCACTTACTATAACCACAACTAGCTTCAATAACTATTCTATAACATCAAACACGCATACTTCAAACACAAAGATATAATAAACATTTCCATGATCCAAATCTTCCATGCCATGTGTATGCATTCTTTGGCACTCCCACTTGCACAAAGATGATCCATATGCTTTGAATCTATGAATGACAACATTGCACAATGCTAACTAAAAATCACTTCAACTTTGACTTCCTTCTTTTGATGGCTTCGCTGTTTGTCGTAGCAATCTCTTGATTTGTTCTTCTCTTTATCTTACAGAAGATAACTTCAAACATTTTTGCCTATTAGGCTATGTTGCCACAACACTCTTCACCAATTCTAAACTCATCAAGCTCTCCACGATCTCCTAGATCATCTCCCATTAGCTCTGATACCACTTGAAGGAAGTGGATAGTGGATCAAAGATAAATATGAATGCAATGATAAACATTCAAATCAATAAGCAAAATACAAAGACATCAAGCTATGCTACAGCACTTCATGCATAACCTAAATCTATTACAAGTTCTTAGAATGCTACAGCATTCTTTCCACTCACGATCCACAATGAGAAACCCAAAATGGGCTCTACTAATCACAAGCCTATTTCATTTTATTTATAAGCAAATGCATATTAAATGTTGTAGCAAAGAGTTGACAATACAATTAATGTTGGATGGTGAGGCTGGTGTATTGGCTGGTGCTTGGACGGCTCCACATGGAAAATGTGTGGTTTATTTCTCTGGGGTTGTGGATGGTTGTTTGTCTGTGATGGATGGCCGATAGGTGGAGAAATTGCTCCGCCAACATTTCAATCATCATTGAAGGTTTCTTTGTTTATAGTACATACATATTTCATAAAGATAAAATTTGAGTGAATTTGACCTTAACCATCTCAACCTACTTTGAAATGTTGAACCATTATGCACTTCTAATAAAAATCATTTGGTGTCATACAATATTGTAGGAGATAACTCCCGATGTTCCAAATATATCAGTTATGTTGCTCTAGCACCCTTTAGAAGCTTTGCCATATCAATGGAATTTTCATGAGAAATACTCATCACAAGTTTATTGTTCAACAGCTGTGGATCCCAATAATTGTAGACCAAAAGATAATTTTGAGTCCTAGCACCTCTGCAAAGAAAAATTCTTTCAATAGCTAACTAAGAGTCATGACACAAAGAAACTTTTGTTTCATAGTGCAGATATGTATAGTTTGATTGGCTCCAACTTTATAGTCTGATAGTAGATAACTTCACATCACAATAGATATCAAACAGCAGTAATAGTCTACACAAAATCAAACAAGTATTTCAATGCAGGCTCCAATCTATGAGCATCTCTAAACTTCAAATGTCTCTTATTCAAATGGATCACTATCTCTGATTTATCAATCTACTATTTCTTTGTCTTTTCTAAGATTACTCCAAATTTGCAACCTTCATGCTCTACCAATCAACCTTGGGAGAAAATTGTTTCTATTATTTGTGAAACCTCACAGACTGGAAAGAATCTACTCTAATATCATGTTGAGTTTTGAGGACCACTGTAAATGTAATAGCAATTCCATGCAATTGTTATATGTTTTCCAAATGACAAACAGCTCTTTTTTATATTGAGAATAAACGATGGAGAGAAATGTCCCATGAATTCATTAATTAGACAATTAATATAATAAATATTTAATCATATATGTGTGTGTGTATGTTTGTGTGTGTGTGTGTGTGTGTGTGTGTGTGTGTGTGTGTGTGTGTGTGTGTGTGTGTGTGTGTGTGTGTGTGTGTGTGTGTGTGTACATACACATGTATATATTTATGTATATATATGTATACATACATATACATATATGTATATATACATGTATATATGTACATACATATATACACACAATATGTATACACACACACACACACACACACACACATTATATCTCATATATATTTATATATAGGTTTATCTAACAAAAGCTATCAAACATCAACACAAACCTCTCTCAAAATCTATTTATAAATGATTTCTTGTCCCTTTGATATGTGTTTTTCTCTAATAAAAAACTAATAATTGATTAAATTAAAAAAAATTCATAGACATTTAACTAATTAAAAAAAAATTCTTAAGTTTCAAAGACAATTTAACTATTTTGATAAATGTATTGATTGATTTTAAGAGCAAGCTTTCTTCTTTGTTTTTTATTAACAAGATTGTAGTCCATAAACAGTTGACTTCTAGTAATATGGATATGTATGATGATCAAAATTTAGAAGTGAAATAGATGATGTGATTCTCCCTAAGCAAGAAAGGTTGATATTATTTCACAAATAAAAGAAACTAAATCTATGAATTTTATTCTAGAGTGATGGAGTTATTTTATTATGGTATTAAAGTATGACTTATAATATTAGAATGGAAAATATGTTTTCTTCTTGAATGATATAATTCATAAAAGAGGAGTTTCTTTAGAGTGATTTGAAAATGTTTAGGCAATATACTTATTAATCTTATAGGCATCATAATATAATGAACCATGGTGATAATATTGCTAAGTATTGAATCGTGACATAAAATATTAAATTTGAATGATAAAGGAATATATATGTATGTATGTATAAAAATAAATAGAATATATGAGTACCAAAATCTTGAAAATGAGAAACTAGATGTAGATCCACAAAGAAATGTAAAGAGATCCAACAACATAAAGTAAAATAAAAGTTATTTCAAATTAAAAATGAAAGATAAACCCTTTATAATATGATTGCAAGAAATAAAGAATGAATGTAAATTTTTTTATGAATGAAACCTTTGATTTACATGAACAAAATTAAGAGAAAACCCTATCAAGTAAAGTTAAATAATTATTTTGCTTATTCAATTGACTATTAAAACAAAAATGCACTTCTGTATACAACTGTGAAATCTGGCATAAATTAAATAGTGAATGAAGGACTCTTTGTTAAGACTCTAATGTGTGGAATCTTATATGGATAAATTCCAATATATTTTTCAAGAAAATAATAGTAGGGGATTTCTTATTTTGAAGGTCTTGAGACCCTAAATAGAAAATATAGTATATGTTACCTCTCTTTAAAATTTAGCAATATTAAAATTCCTTGGATGTGCTTTTTTAGAATGATTTAGAATAATTGAGAGGGGGGGAGGCAGTGAAACAATTTTCTTTAGGTCTAGATGTACCAAGTCAACTTTTATTAACTTTAAACAACTTAATCAAATCTCAAACACACACTCAGTCTATATAGCATATCATCAATTTAATTTAACTTTACATGCAATACCTTAACTCTCTGTCTCTATATGTGCCAAGTGTTAGTAAATATACTATTATAAAATATATCATGCATAAAAATTATATCCACACATGAAAATAAAACATTGACACCAAGATTTAACCCAAAAACCCAATTTAGGAAAAAGTACCAAATAACATGCTACCAATTTTTTAGTTTTATGAAGTGAGCTTGAATAAGAGTGAACCCTATTAAAGGTTATACAAAACACTGTTAAATGTGACCCTTTTAAAGGATTTAATCACCATTTTTGGATTTGCCTTGTTAGATGACTTAGGATCATTCAATTAGAATGTTAACTTGACTAACTAATTTAGAAAATGATTGTTAGGTCAACTTTGATTACATGATTTTGATTGATACAATGGTAAGAGTGTAATAGTAAGTCTGATATGTAGAGTACATCTCATTTTAAAATTGATATCTCCATTTTCTCATCTATTGGTTCATTGATTGGCCATCATTAACATCTCCATCACTAATCTTCTTGGAATCACCTCAAGCAATCACTTCTTCACCAAACTCTTCACATTTTACCTCTACCATTTTTCTCTTCACAACTTCTCCTTAAGATCACCAATTAACAATGAAATGACCTTGGAAAATATTTGATACTCCTCCTTAAATAGGTAATTTTGATCTTTTGTCGCTTAAACATCACCATTGATGTTAGGATTGGGTCAGATTCATCAAATACTTCCATATTTTTGTTCTCCTTCTTATTCTAGAAATTTATGATCAAATCATTTTCTTTGATCTCTTAACAAAATTTCCTTCTACATTAAATACATCAACTCATCAATCATTATCTTCCATGCACCTTCACTAATTCAAAATTCCAACTGTGTCAACCTTGAATTTGAATCTTTTTCAAACTATAACTGTTGTTGTCACTCAAAAATTACTATATTCTTCTATTTGGTTATCACTATGAAGCTTGAAACACACTATAGTTTCTCACTCAACATCAATAGGCATTATTAGTTATTACTACACTTTTTCACTACAACACTTCTTCATACATTTTCTCAGCAATAACTATTATTCAGCTTCAACTATTTTTTTTGGCTTCTACTTAAGTTCCTTAATCTTCTACTTCAGCTCCTTCATTGACCTTCCAATACTGATACTTAGCCAACTTATCCTTTTAACTTATTTCTTCTATAATCTTCATCCAACTATCTTCTTCACATGTTGTATTGATTGAACAACACATTATCTTCTCAAGGACTAAGTTATCAAGTTTCCATTGTATTTCCATGATACTTAAGACATCTTAATTCACCCTTTCACTAGACCATCTCATAATATAATCTATTTAGGTCCTCTTCATCAATCAAATGATATGGTACTCTATACTATTAGTAAATGTTTTACCAATAGGTTTTACACTCTATCTTACCAATAGGTTTGACATCAAATTAAAAATAACAATTGCTCCAATTTTAGTTTCTAACAATCCCCCTCTTTGACATTGATGACAACACCACATATACTTCACTAGTTACCATCCAATTGGAAATCCATCAATACTATACAATTAGCTCCCTCCATGTTTGTGTTCTCTCTTTCTTGGTTTAATTTTGATTCTCATTCATGCAATTTTAGGATGCTCTCTCTATCAATTTAGTCCATCCTCTTTCTGTGTAGCAATAACTCAATTCATGATAATATATTTAGAAACACAAGTCTCACTCTTAACAACAATTAGTCTCTCTATATAATCTCTCTCCCTCTTTTTGATAAGAATGGTAACTGAATCATGTTAATCTCTTCATCTTTATGTATACTAGTATGGTAATTTGGTAATCTTCTCCCACTTTGACAATAATGCCAAAGATATCAACCATTCCCAAACATGATCATGCCACTATTTTGACTAATATAGCAATGTCATCTCAACATGAACTCTTTATAGCTTCATCTACTCATGGTTCGGTTTCTTGATTTCTACACCATTAGGAATCTCCTAAAGTGTGATCTCCTACATTAATGTATATGATATTCTGATTAAAATATTTGATGCAATACAACATCTCTGATTATTGTTCTTCAGGTAGGGGAATGACACCTAACTTACCTCTTAGATACTCATAAGAATCCTTAGGTACTTCCTTCGTGAATATGTCAGCTAATTGTTCCTTTGTGTTCACATATTTTAATCTCACTTCTTTTTCTTGCACAAGCTCTCTCAAGTAATGGTACTTGATTTCAATATGCTTAATATTTGTATGCATCATTAGGTTCTTTGATATGTTTATATCATTTGTATTATCGTAGTAGATCACAACAGGTTTAGTGATCTCTTCCTTCATTCCTTTGAATAATTTCTTGATGCATATATAATATTTTAACAAATCAATTTTATAGCAAAATTTTTAACCTCTAATGTAGATTGTCAAATATAGTTCTACATCTTTCCTATGCATGAAATTAATCTTCTTCCCAAGAGGAAAGTTCCTCCACTTGTGCTATTTCTATCATCAACATTTCCATCCCAATCAACATCTGTATAATCCTTCAACTCAAATTTGTCACTTCTCTTGTACCATAGTCCATAATCTACTATTCCTTTCATGTATCTTCATATCTTCTTTACTCCCATCATAAGATTTCCTCTAGGATTAGTGGAGAATCTAGCAATAACAACAACTAATGCAATGTCAGGTCAACAATATAAAACATATTATAGTTTTCTAATCATTGACCTATATAATGTTTGATTCATCTTAGTCGAATCATCATTCTTTGATAATTTGTGGCCCTAAGTCACCATAGGTGGTCGAACTAGTCTAAAGTCTTCCATTGCAAAAATCTTAAAATTTTATGGATATACTTAGATTGAATAATGAAAATATATTTATTCATTTGATACAATTACAAACCAACAAAGAACTTAATCTATTCAAACATTGTCATTTCAAACATCTTTTTCATTTGATCAGCAAATGACTTTCTCAATGAACCTTTTCCTCCAAATATGATATCATCCTGAAAAATTGCAGCTAGTAATATCTTGTTTTCCACTTTACTTTTTAGATATAGATTGCTACTATCATTAGTTCTTACAAAACTATCTTTTACCAAATAATTGTGTAACCTTTCATACCATTCTCTTGGGTTTTCTTTAAACCATATAAAGCTTTGTGTAACATACATACCATATTCCTCTTGTTTGGATCAATAAATTCTTCAAGTTGTTTAATGTATACTTCTTCCTCTAGAATTCTATTAAAAAAAGAAGATTTTACATCCATTTGGTACAATTTGAATCCTTTGTAAGAAGCATATGCAAGAATAATGCTCACTCCTTCTATCCTTGCAACTAGGGGGGAAATTTCAGTATAGTCAACTCCTAATTTTTGTGAATATTCCTTAAAAACTAGTCTTTCCTTGTTCTTTGTGACTTTATCTTTCTCATTTAGCTTGTTTCTAAAAACCCACTTAGTTCCAATCACATTTTTATCTTTTGGTCTAGGTAGTAGATTCCATGTCTTGTTTTTCTCAAAATTTTCAATTTCTTCATTCATTTCCTTGATCAAATCCTGATTCTACAAATCAACTTTAATATATTTAAGTTCAAAGTCACATAATAATTATTTATCACTCTTTACTCATGTTCCTACCATGATCCTTGAATCTTTGCCTCCAATGGTTTTTTCTAGAGCATGATGTCTTCTCGCATATGTTTGTAATTGATATTTAGGTCTTGGTTCTTCTTTCTATTGTTTACTAGATCATCTTTAATAGATTTAAGCTAAAAGTCACATAATAAGCATGTATCACTCTTTAGTCTTGTTCCTATCACGTCTCTTGAATCTTTGCCTCCAATGATTTTTTTTAGTGCATGATGTCTTCTCACATATTTTTCTAATCAAACATTAGGTTTTTGTTCTTCTTTCTATTGCTTACTAGATTCAACATGTTCAACTTCTTCTATTATCTCTAGTTGCAACTCAACTTCCACTATTTTTTGGTCAGTAGTGTTGGTCTTTGACTCAACTCCTCTAGCCTCATGCACATTAGTCTAGTAATGCTTAGAATAACTCTACTATAGAGCCTCAATAGTACTTGGTTGTTGATGCTTGACAACCACCTTTTTGGGTTCTAGTAATGTGCTAGGTTCACCTTCATGTATGTAGACACATTTTCTATTACCTTTAGGTTCTTTCTTTCATTCTTCTTCATTTTTCTCTACCAATTCGTCAACTTTAACATTTGAACTTTACACAATTTTGTTAGTGTTATAATTAAAACACTTATAATGTTTGATCTTTATGGAATAACCTAGGAATATACCTTCATTATTTTTTGCATCAAGTTTAATTTTTGTACATCTTTTAGTATGTAACAATTGGTTCCAAAGAATTTAAAATAATTCACATTTGGTACATATCCATACCAAAGTTTAAAAGGTGTCTTGTTTCATTTTTTGTTTACACAAAATTGCTTCAGAGTGTAGACTCTAGTACTTACAACCTCTCTCTATTACTTATATGAAACATCTTGCTCCATTATTAGTGTTTTTGCATAATCCATAATTGACATATTCCTTCTCTTAGCTATACCATTTTTGTGTTAGAGTCCTTCATGCATTCAATTGTCTCTTGATTCCTTTTTCATTGTAAAATATGTTGAACTCATCTAAGATGAATTCACCACCTTTTTTTGATCTCAAATATTTCAAAATCTTTCCAGTTTCCTTTTTGACTCTAGCTAGATACCGCTTAGATATTTGAAATGCATCATATTTTTCTTTAAGAAACATTGTACTCACCATTCTAGAAAAGTCATCAACAAAGAAAATAAAGTATTTATCACCATAATAGCTTTTCACTAGAATATGACCAAATAATTTAGTATGAATCAACTGTAAAATATCATCGAAAGAATAGGTGTTGCTCTTGAAACTAGAATTTGGCATTTTACCCACTGTACATTGTTTGCTCATCACATTATCAAATTTTCTTAGTCTTGGTAATCCTCTAACACTTTTCAATTTACTAATGCTTAAAAATTATAAGTTCGCATGACATTCACTCTTATGCCATAACCAAACAACTTCACATTATGCAAATAGACAAGAAACTTTAGATAGGTCTAGATAGGACAAGTGACCTCTTATTTTGTCTCCACTTCTGACTAGTTCACTTGTAGCATAATAGATATTTGCCTCATTTTTGTATAAATCAACTTTTTAGCTTGAACTTATCAACTATTCCATATTCAACAAGTTTTATTTTAAATCATCAACCCAATATCATTATCACACTTGATCTTATCATTAAGTTTAATTGATTCTTTACCTATAATATATCATGGTGCATCACTACCAAATTTAACACTATTTCCACTATAGTTATCTATCTTATCAAACTTACTTATATTACTAGTCATAGGATGTGAGAAACCACTATTTATTATCCATCTATCATTCTTACTCACATGTGATATCAATGTAGTTTTCTCTTCTTCACTTGAATCATCTTTCATTGCAACATAAACAACTTCTTCATCATGATAATTAGAATTACTATCATAACCTTCCTCTTCAACAATATAAAAATACATATTACCTTTATCCTTGTAGTTTCTTCTATCTCCATTGCCTCTATTGTCTCTATCATCTCTTATTCCTTTGTACTTGAAATCTTTTCTTTCATCTTTCTTATCTCTATCAGGACATCTACCAAGAATATGATCAAATTTGTTACATATAAAATAGATAATAGGAAGCTTACCTTTGTATTTTCCTTTTCCTCTAGGAATTCTTCTAGCCAAGAATGCTTCAAGCTCATCATCAGATCCACTGTCACTTTCTACATACTTGCATTTCTTCTTTCTCTTACATCCATCAAGGGTTAGTTGTTGTTTGAATGCAAATTCAACACTAGAAAGGAAGCAATTACCAAAAATTAATAATTCAATTGCAGTAAGTCTACAAATATGACTATGTAAGGCTAGATCATTACTAGGTGTACACTTCAGTTATTTAATTATAAATACTCTAATTGCATAGATAGGAAGTAAAGCCCTCAATACCTTTCTTATCATAGTCTCATCAGATATGTCTCCTCCAACTCCTTAATAGCATTCACCACTTCTTTGATTCAGCCATAATACTATGCAATGGTCTCACCTTCTTTCATTCTCATGTCATCAAATTTCCCTCTCAAGCTTTCTACCTTAGCTCTCAATAAATTATTTTCCCCTCCATGGATGTTTTCCAACTTGTCCCACATTTTCTTAGGAAGATTCCATTCCTTAAAATCATCAAATACTAGATAACTTAGGGCTATTGTATGTTCAATCATTATTTGGTTGTGCTCCTACTTCTCTTTCATTTGTTCAACCATAATAGGTCTAGGAACCTCAATGTATTCATTGTCTAGGTAGTATGACATGGAATATCCAATATTAGATAGCTGCAATCTCAAGAGCCTTTTCCATGTTGTAAAGTTCATCTTTTTTGGCTTAGGTATCTCTCTCTTGTACATCTTGATCTTTGGTTTGAGTCCCCTCAAAATTTCCTTGCAAGTAGCAATACTCTAATAGCAATTGTTATAATGATTCAAAATAACAAAGAGGGGGGTTGGTGAGTAAATTATTCTTGGGTCTAGATGTACCAAGAAAACTTTTATTAACTTTGAACAACTTAATTAATCTCAAATTCCCACTCAACCTATATAGAATATCATTAACAGATTATGTTATCTCTCTATCTCTATATGTACCGAATGCTAGTAAATAAAGTGTCATAAAATATAGCATGCATAACCATAACATCCACACGTGAATATAACACTTTGACACCATGATTTAATGTGGAAATGCAATTTTTGGAAAATCCACCAAGGAACATGATTCCAATTTTTCACTTTCCTAAAGTGAGTTCGATTAAGGGAAGATCATGTTAAAGGTTATACAATGTACTATTAAATTTGACCCTATTAAATGATTTAATTACCTTATTAGGAGTGACCTTGTTAGAGGACATATGATCATTCTATTAGGATGTCACCTTGATTTAAGGATATACAAAATGACTATTATGTCAACCTTGAGTAAAGGATTTTCACTAATATAATTGCTATAATGTAATAGTAGGTTTGATCCATAAAGTACAACTTACTATGAAAATTCAAATCTCCATTTTCTCATCTATTGGTTCATTGAATGGCCTTCATTAACATCTCAATCACTGATCTACTTGGCATCTCCTCAAGAAATCACTTCTTCACCCAACTCTTCACGCTTCGCCTATACTTGTATTTTCTTCATATATTCTCCTTAAGATTTCCAATCAACAAAAAACTAACCTTGGAAAGCATCTACTACCTCCTTAAATAGGAAATGTTGATCTTTATCACTTAAAGATGACCATTGATCTTAGGGTTAGGTTAGATTCATCAAATCCTTCCATCATTTTGTTCTCTTTCTTATTCTAGAAACTTCATATCAAATTCTTGCCTTTGATTTCTTAACAATATACCCTGTGCATTAAATATTATCCTCAAATTAAAATCATTCTCAAACTATAACTATTGTTGTCACTCAATAATCATTGTGATCTTCTACTTGGTTATCACTATGTAGCTCGACACACACTATACTTTATCACTCAACATCAACAAGCTAACTTGGCCATTACCACGCTAAGTCTCGAGAACACTTCTTAATACATTTTCTCAAAAATAAGTAGCACTTGGCTTAAACTTTTCCATTCGGCCCCTACTTAAGTTTCTTAATATTCTCCTTCAGCTCCTTCATTGACCGACCAATACATATGCTCAATCAAGCTTATCCTTTTGATTTGTTTCAACTCTAAGCTTAATCCAACTATTTTCTTCACTTCATATATTTATTGAACAAAAATTTATCTTGTCAAGGATTAAATGATCAAATGCCCATTGTATATTTATGATACTTAAAACATCTCAACTCAACCTTTCACTAGGTCATATCATAATCTTTTTTTTAAAAAGAATCCTCTTCATCAGTCAACTGATATGGCACTCTACATTAATAGTACATGTCTCTCTAGTATTTTTTTTCACTCTAACTTAGAAAAAATTTGACATCAATGACAACATAACAATTTCTCCAAGTGTAGCTTCTACTAGTTTTTAATTTGGGATATTCTAATGATCCCAATATATAGTTTTTCCTCTAGTCCACATGTGAAAGACATGCCATTTACTTGTCCACTTGTCCATGTGTGAGGAAAACTCTCTCTCTCTCTCCACCCCCCCCCCATAGGCATTTCCTTTTTTCATTATATTACATAAGGGTTTTCTTTGCATTACCCTTTCAAAATCTTTGTCTTCTTTATTACTTTCTTTGATGTAAACTCTTGAAACTTGGGTATTTCATGGTGTATATGAGCAATGTTAGTATGCTAATAGAAACCAAATTTAAATAAAGCTTCTACAAACTAAACTAAATTCATAAACTTCAAGATAGACTAAGATGAACTCTCAATTGAGAATATGAGCCATTAATGGACTCTCTCAATAAGAAGCTCTCTTGTTGAGTAGCTTTATCTAAATGGATAGGCTGTATGCTCAATATGCTTCCAAAGGCTTCAATGGATGATTGTGGATTTTTAGTGTGGATAGATGGCTTTAGTATGGATTTGGCTCTCAAAATAGCATTATAACTTTACTTCATGGATTGTGTTATTTTGCAAAGGGGAAGGATCCAATTTATAGGAAAGAGGCTTGAGGGATTGAGGGCTAAGATGCAAGGATGGGAAAAAGCTCATGGAGGGCTCAGATTGCATGAGAGGAGAGCACATGGATTGTGCTTCCTTACAGCCAATCAAGGAGTGACACATGTCACATGGTGAGAGGATGGAGGAAAGGGGAAGGATGAGTCAACAAAGGAGGCTCAAGGGATAAAATCTTCATAAAGACCCTCATAATGACTTGTAAGAGCAATAAAAAGGCTTGGAAGAGTCATTTATGGCCTAGTGGGCTTCATAAAGTTTTATGGTTGAGATATTTTGAGGGTGATGAGAGAAATTTTGACTTGGGCTTGATTAGGAGGGTTTTAAGCTTGCTTAGGATTGTACAAATGATTAGAGGATGGATTAGGATGGTTTAGGATTAGCTTAGGGATAGGCAAGTGGATGGCATTTAATGAGGGTGGGTGAAGGAGGAGATATTTGTTAACTTTGGCTTGGGTTAGTAAGTCTTAACCCATTTTTAGGAAATGTGACAAGGTTAGGAGGGGATTAGGATTAGGTTTAAAGACATCTTCTAGAAGAGTCTAGACTTTGGATGAGGATAAAGACTTTCTAGAATAGTCTAGAATTTCCTAGGATGAGGATGAAGACTTTCTAGAAGAGTCTAGAACTTCTTAGGATGAGGATAAATTAGACTTTTAGGAAATAAATAAAGTTTTATTTATTTCAAGGGTTTGGGTTGAGGAGATATTTATTAAAACTTTTTTAATAAACATGAGGATTAATATTTAATCTTAATTAAATATTTTGAGTTGGGATTAGGGGTAGGAAATGATGGGATTAGCGTTTAATCAAAATTAAAGAAGGATTAGAAGATTTTGGAAGAGGTTAGTGGTCTTAAGGAAATTGGCCAAGTTTTGGGCAAAAAATAAATTTTTTATTTATTTTGGGTTTTTTGGTCAATTTATTAATCAAATAATTAATAAATAAGGAAATAATGTTTAAATAAGATTTAAACATTTTTGGGAGGGATTCCTTAATTAAATATTTTTAATTAAGATAAAGGGATTTAATGGCATAAAAATAAATTAATTAATTAATAAATGATGATGTCATCAGGACTTTTTCAGGAAATAAAAATACTTTATTTTCTAAAGGTTTTTAGGTGTCTACACATGGTAGCATCTCTTCCTTCTTGAATCACTTGGAATGATTTAGTTTCCTTTCTCTTCCTTATTTTTTTTACATGGTAGCAGAGCATAGGTGCTAATCCTTATTTTTAGTTCTATTGTCAAAGGTTACCATTCATTGGAGCTCACCTTATTTGTAGAATTTTTTGTAGAGAGGAGGTTTTCTACAATTTTTAAAGCTCTGTCAATACATATTTTGTGCATGCAAGATTTTTTTTTCTTTTACAAACTTTCTTTGGAAGGCTTGTAGCTAAAAGGTAATTTTCTTCTTGAAAATAATTTTTTTTCTATTGTTTTGTAAGGATTGCAACCAAAATAAGAGAAACTTTGCACTATTCTATTGTAGGTCTCATTAATGTAATATTTTACTTGCAAAATTCATATTTTTTTGGTTTATAAATAAGAATAATCCATTCTTGCTGGTTTCAGTAAAAAAAATTCAAAATATTGATGTTTTATTAACATTATTGCAAATTTTTCAATATAATAAAAGTTTATTGTTACAAATTTTAGATTATTTTTAGTTTAATAAAAATTTAAAATAATCCTATATCTATATTTTCTGCATCTATCTTTCAAATTTAATATTACATGTAAATCTAAGAATCTTAGTTGATTTGATTAATTTGTATCATTATTAACATTTTTTATTGTCCTTGTGGGATTTTTTTACTCCTCTATCCAATCTGAACTCTATGTCTCATCCCTCTCTAAACTCATCACTATCAATTTGAAACTTAGGCCTCCTAATCCTTTTAGTTTTCCTTCATCAATGCCCTATTGAAGTAGTACCCGATGTCTCTCACAATAGAGACTTATTCATACCTATAGTTTCCACATAAGAAGATAATGTTCCTCTTCAACATGTTTATTTTCCCTTCTCTCTCACACTTGAGACAACTCTTCTCCTTCTTTATACCCCATCTTTTTCACCCCTATTTGATATCTTTGCACTCTTTGCATTAGCAACATTTACACCTTTTCTTTTGAACCCTTGTTTAACTCTTCTCTATGAAACACAGGCTTTCCTCAACCTATTTGTTAGCCTAATTAACTCTATTGTGTGTTATGTTCCTTTTATTTTTGGTGTTTCTTTTTTCATCATTGACCTACATTCTCTAGCAATTTATCTCTATTATGTTGTATTTTCGTCAATCTCTTTCTCTTCCTCTTAGCACATCATCATTCACATTTTTTTATTTTTTGGTGCTTTAATAAGCACCTTGTGCCTTTTCCAACCTCATGGCTTGTTCTACATAGGCTTCTAATCTAGTCTATATTCTTTTTTGGCATTCTCTTCTCTTCAAACCAACATTATTTTTGAGGAATTGTCTATCATTTGTGGAAAACCCACATTTTATTTATTTTCTAGCTTAAACATATTTTGGATGTTGCAACTCATGCTTTCATTCAGCTTGTCACATCCTCCATGGAAGATGAAAAAGATGCATGGAAAATGAAGAATGAAGAATCTTTAGGCTTAATTAGAGTTCCTATAATGCTTGATTTATATATTTTGAATGTAAATTTTTCTAAATCTCGTGAAGCATGAACTATATTGTAAACCATGTATGAATTCCCAGATGAATCCTGCGAAATACAATTGCATGAACATCTCAAAGATCTTAGGTATATGGATTCTAATACTATGGATGAATTTATTGTAAAATTTGATTCTTTTAAAATTCACTTGATTGGTTTAGGTGATACTTTGTCTATTATTTGTTTAATTCATATTATTCTTAAAAAATCTTTACCTAGACAATTTCAACAATTTATTACTAATACTCATGCACAACTTTCTATTCCTAGTTTATCTTCTCCATTGACTAATATTATTTTTCATAACTTCTAGCATCAATAAGAAGCTAAACTAATTCAATTTGGTTTTCTCAAATAAAGTGAACATGTTTTCATGTCTATGAATTTACATAATAAGTTTAGACCTAATCATAGTAATCATCATAATTATCACAATAACCATAATCATTATCATAATAACTCTAATCTTTCTTGAATTAAAAATATTTTGTTAAGTCTCATAATAATCATACTAATAATATTAATAATATAAATCATACCAATAATAATCAAAAGATTAATTCAAATTCCAAATCTCATTATACTTATTGTGGAAAGGCTAGTCATGTGATTAATAATTGTTTCAAAAATATAAATGATAAGAAACCTACAAATAAAAATAATCCAAGCCATAAATATCATCATAGAAAGGGTAATTATAATGGTTTTAATTCTTTTCATTCTTTTACTTAAAGTTATAATATTTCTACACCATTAGAATGGATTATGGATAGTTGTGCTTCTCAACATGTTGCTTCTCATAAGGAATTTTTTGATATTTTTCAACCTAATTTGGATAACATTCCTATTCAATTAGCTAATAGTAATACTTCCAAATTTGAAGGATTAGTTTATATGAGTGTTCCTAATGGTTAATACCATGATGTGCTTTATATTCCTTATTCAATAACTAATCTTATTTCTATCGCCAAGCTATGTCAAGATTCTAAAGTTGAATTCTATAGCAATGTGTGTTATGTAATTAATCCTTACTCTATACAAGTTTTTTCTAATGTGAAATTGGATTATGATAATTTAATCAAATTTCAATAATTTTCTACTTCAAGGTATTCTTTACATGCCACTTTTTATTTTGATATATGACATGAAAGACTTGGCTATTTAAATTTTTATTATATTACTATGACACAAAAAGAAAATATGGTTGATGGATTACCTCAAATTATTCTTTCTAAAGTTGTATGCATTTTTTGTATGAGTGGTAAGTTTCATAGGGAGACCTTACCAAGTGGTAAATTATAGAGGAAAACTCATAAGTTACTCCTAGTCTATAGTAGCCTATTGGGACCCATGGAGAATAACTCCATCCAAGGATCAATATATGCATTTGCTTTTGTTCATGAGTTGTCTAGGACAACATTGATCTACTTGTTTATAGAAAGGATAAAGTTCTTGATAATCTTATTGAATTTAATTTACATGTTGAAAGGCAATCTAGTTTTAAACTTAAGATTCCTAGAACTCATAGTGACAACGGATATGTGACTAATATTTTTCATTTGTATTTGAAATAATATGGAATCAGACATGAACTTACTAATCCTTATACACCACAACAAAATGGTGTGGCAAAAAGAAAGCATAGGACCATTATGGAATTGGCTAGATGTGTGTTACATGCTAAGAATATGTATTATACATTTTTGGTTGATGTTATGGCTTGCACCACTTATCTTATTAATAGGACTCATTCCAAAGCTCTTAATGACATAACTCTCAAATCATCTTGGTCAGATACGAAGCCTGATTTACACCACTTGAAGATTTTTTAATCTATTTCTTATGTTCATATCCCTAAACAAAAAAGGGATATATAAGATACTAAGTCTTCTCCTTATATTTTTGTTCGATATGATGAAAATACTAAGGGTAATAAAGTTTATGATTCTAGTTCTAACAAAATGAAAGTTTCAAGGGAATTTTTAACTGTAGATAATGGAGTTCATGATTTATCTAATGTGCAAGATAAAGAATTCAGTGGCATGAAGATACTGTTGGTGGAGTAGCAACATCCTTCTCTAAACCCTACTCCTACTCTTAACTCTCCTCCATAAGCACCATATTTCATTCCTCCTATGTCTTCTAGTGAGAGTAACAATGATAATGCTGATACTAATGATGCATATATAGATTATGACTCTTCTTGTAGTGATGTATCTATCACTACTACAAAAAATTCTAAATTTCTTCAAAGTTTACTAAATGAAGGATATTGTTTTCTTATTACATTTGGTGGAATTAATTATTGCAATTATTATTGAAAAACTTCTATTATGCATTCTAATTATTCTAATTCTTCTTAATAAGATACGTCTCAACCTCATTGAATAAAGGTCATGCAAGAGGAATATGATTCTTTAATTGCTAGTCAAACATTGGATTTAGTTACTTTACCTCATGGTATAAATTCAGTTTCATGTAAATGGTTATATAAAACCAAGTTGAATGACAATAATAAAATTAGTAAGTTTAAAGTGAGACTAATTTCTATAGACTTTTCAAAAAATCAAGGATAGATTACAATCTAGAATTTTGCACTTGTTGCTAATATGTTTACTATCAAACTTGATCTTTCTTTATCTTCTTATATTAATTTGTTTATTCATCAATAAGGATGTTAAAAGTTCTTGTTGATGTCAAGCATATATTGTTGATGAATGACCAAACAGTTAGTCATTTACTAGGAATGGTTACAAGGTTGTTAGTGGGACAAAGTTATCTAGTAAAGGTCAAGGAAGGAACACTTAAACTAAATAGAACAATGATTGTCAAGCATTCAGTAGAAACCAAGAAGATATGCAAGCTGAGGAATATAGTATGAGTGGAGTAATATAATGATGACTGAGCATATTGAGAAATTATCAAGTTTCAAGGATACATACTTATAGAAACCGAGAAACAACATACGTGACCGAGCATCAAAATACTCAAGTCCTGAGCACTGCAATTTTGATATGTGGGTTTGTAATGGTACAAAATCATATGTGAGTTATTTTGGTTGAAATTTCTATGAGACTTAAAATCTGTAGAGCTAGACCATATTTTTATTATGTGTCATTAGTAGAGGGTAATGATCCCTAGGCAAATAATTACACTAATTTGAAAAATTCATATCAACGACAAAAGATGATGAAGTTTAAACTGTTGATCAAGATCTAAAAGCTTCACATAAGGTCTATCTAAGGAGGATTCTAACACTCGAATCAAAGATAGGTAGAGATAGGGAGAGGGAGAGGAAAATGAAAGGATGAAATGTGAAGAAGATACATGCATGTGAAGAAGTTAAGGAGATAGATTTGACAAAGAGAGAAATTAGAGCAGTGAAGACTAAATAGATTTATCAAATTAGGAGAATCAAATCAGAGATAGAGGAAAGAAGAGACCCAAGATTAGCTTGCAAATAATATTTAGGGTTAGGTACTAAATGAGTTATTTTGTCATTGTGATAGGAAAAATTTCTTAATAGAGTGGTCCTAACAAACCTATGTAAATCTCCTTACGGAGTCCTTATTTTATTGTGAATGTCAAGCCCTCTAACAAGGAAAGACCTAATAGTCTCTCAAGTCTTTAACAAGACTTTCACTAGGTAGATCATATCTAATGGTCAAATATTGTAACCTTAACAAGGTAACTTTACTGTTGCAACAGTGAAGATTTGTGGGTTTCATGCCCACCCTAGTTTTATCTTCATCTTGAAGTGTTTCTAGGTAACCAAATTAGTGTGTTTTGTGTTGAACTATTATGGATTTGACGAACTTATTTTATGTTTTAATATTATAGTTTTAATGGTGAATTAGGTATAATTTAATGAAATTGATTTTAAAGTCAAAAGTTTAAGATCCTGATTGACCACTACCCCCTTTTAGTATCTTGTTCCGCATATATATTCCAACAATAGGTATCAAAGCCTAGTTCTCCTATCAGGATGTTTAACATCTTGAGAGGATAAGATTGTGGAGATGGAAGTATATAAGATATGATAGATAATTGAAAATCAAATAATTAAAATCTAGATAGGGTTGCAACAATTAGAGAGAGAACTAAATAAGAGTTGATAAAATCCCTCAAAAGGAGAAGAGAGATTGCTATACAACTGAATGACACTCAATACATAGAATTTGAAAAAGAAGGATTGTTGGAAAATGGAAGAACTAGTAACAAAGGTGAAGCAAAGACAAAACTACTAGAAAAGAACAATGCCCTACTAAAGGAAGTGAAAGATCTGAAGACAAAACAAGAAATACAAGATATCATACTAAATGAAGTCATTGAACAAAAGAACAAAGCAATAGAAGATAAGCTCATAGCTGAAGAAGAAAAAAGATAGATTTCTATGGGTTCGTTTGGTTCATGGAATTTTAAAAACACAAATTTCTACAAACCTTCACTTAGCCAAATCAAGGTTCTGCAAAGCTTCATTCTAATTTTTGAGATTTTACATAAACCATTTGTTTCACTCAAAATATGCATGTGAAGACACATTTTTATGTGTAAGCTTGGAGTTGAAGGCAAATTTCAAAAAGTAGTCCAATCTATTGCTTTTACACTCCTTAAAAAACATAACTAAGTTTTAGTTTTCAATTCCTACTTGCTAGTAGGAGGTTGGAAAACCTGGTTTTGAGGCAAAATTGGAAGTCCATTAGGATAATTCCATTTTTCCAATTTTAAAACAAATGCAAAAAATTTCAAATCTATATTTTGAGAAAGCCAATTCCTATCATCTTCTTGAAACCAAATGGACCCTAATAGACTCATGGAAATATCAATTGAAGTTTAGAAGCTTACAAATTACATGATAAATAAATTAGTGATTGAAAATTAGGAAGAAAAAAGAAAATATTTGGAGATCAAAAATTTAAAGTTACAAAATGAGCAATTGAAGAATGAGTTAAGGCTTTTAAATGAAACTCGTGGAAAGGATGAACAAACCAAATCAAGAAATTAAACATTTTGGTGTCACAATACCTAGCCATCATATAATCACGAGAGATTATAATGGATACTTTAATGATTTATATTCATTCATATATGTTTAAATATCATTCTATCTAATACAATTCAATTAAAAATAAAAGTCGTAATAAACATGTAATGTTGTTGAAATTGTCATAGTTAACATCCCAATATGTCAAAAGTTGTAAAATGACCCCTAAAAGGATAATAACCATGTAAAAGTTATTAAATGGTCATTTCAATATGTCTTTAATTTTTATGAAAATTTATTGCATCACATTTGACAAAACTCTCAAAGGTTGTCAAGAACATGAACAATTGAAAAAAATGTAACAATGTAAAATTGCATTAAAGTTGTAAAAGGAAGTCAAAAGGTTATGGGTGGTATTTTTAAGGTCTAAAATGGCCAATAACTATAAAATTCATTACAAGGTAGAACTATTAATCTCAAATTGCTTTTGAAAATTGAGTGCCAACACACTTAACTAATTCTCAAGATGATGTCAAGTATAATATAGAAGCCGAGCTACAATGTATGCCAAGCCAGAGAATTCAATAGGTGCTATGTGAACTTTAGGTGCCGAGTGAAGTTCAAGTGCTGAGTGAAATAGTATTGCTATAAGTGCTAAGCAAGACAAAATTTCTATAAGTGTCGAGCAAGATAGAATTGCTATAGGAGCCGAGTGAGATAGTTTTCCTATATGTACTGAGCATCAGCAACTAATAAGTTTTGAGTAACACAGAATCAGCATACGAGTTTGTGCCTTCACAAACTTAGATGTAAATTATTTTTAAAGCCAACATGGGATGAATCTCAAAGGATCTTGAAGATAAGAATGAATCTTTTACATTTCCTATGTAATCAACATGCAACGAATGGGAAAAATGTAGAAATCATGCAACCAATAGGAAAAGTGCATGAAATGAGGAGGAAATGAAGATTTAATATTGATCGTAGAATCATACCTAACTCTAAGTCTTTGAAATCTTTAAAAGAAAGAGGAAAACCCATTATGAAAGAGAGAGGATGCGTGAGAAAGAAGTGTATGGGTGAATTATAGCAAAGTGCAGAAGGGTAAAAAGACTTAATGAAGAACAGAGTAGCATAGCAGAATCTAGTTATCGAAGAACATAGTATCAGAACCTCAAAGAGTGACATATCAAATCAAGCAAGGATCAGTGCAGATAGAGCAGAACAAGGATCTAGAATTAGCAATTGAAGATTGCAAAGCTATCAGGTCAAAGATTTTCTAATACTCTCTAGCAATTGTATTAGATATGGAAATCCTATGGACTTAGGTTGGCCTAGTAGCCATTTGTAAATCCTTTAACAGGGTGGGATTCCAAGTGAGTGTACAAAAGTCCTTTAACCAGGCCTTCTTTTAGCAGGGTAGTTAAATCCTTTAACCAGGTCACTTTTAACAAGGTGTAAAGTCTTGAATAGGATAGGCCTTTCATAGGGCAAACCATTGGAAGTGGTCGAACATTGTAACTTTGAATAGTTACACATTGTTGTTGTGATATTTTGTCGGTGTCATCCCCACTCCAATTTTACTTTCTCATTTTGGAGGGTTTCTGGGTTACCAAATTTGTGTGTTATCTATTTTCATGCATGTCTTTTACTTTCATGTTTATTAGATGAATTAGATGCATGTAAATGGTTGTATTTAAAAGGACTAGAAAAGGTTAAAGTTAGTTACTTCTGATTCAGCCCCCCTACCCCCCTCTTCCTCTCGCACCCCCCCCCCCCCCCCCCCCCTCTTTCTCAGAAGTAAATCTTTCCACTTGTTAATTCCAACAATTGGTATCAAAGCATGGTTCTCACAAGGAGGAGCCTTACAAGTTGGAGAAATATATCTAGAAATGGAAGTCTACAAACATGGGAAGATCATAGAGAATCAAGAAATTGACATACAACTTACTTTACATGCTTTGGAAGAAGCTAGAGGAGAACTGAGAAAATCCTTAAAAAGAAGAAGAGAGATTACCATAGCTAAGAATGACACACAGTACAAGGAGATTCACACCTCAAATCTATTTTCAAATGAATATTCTTAAACAATTTGATGCAGAAATAGTAGACCTGATGGAGAAAAATAGAGCTCAAGCAAAAGAAATCAGAACACTTAAGCTTGAACAAGAATTACAAGCCATGATGCTTTGTGAAGTGACTGAATAGAAGAAAAGAGCCATTGAAGACAAGGCTATGCTAGAAGAAGATAAGTGAAACCTTGCCAATAGACTGAAAGAAAAGTCAATTGGGTTAAAGCACAAACCTGGGTCACCTTTTATAAAGGAAAAGTGATATCAGAATTTAAACTCTTCAACTTTAATGACATAAAAGTGGCATTTGTGTTTAGAATTTGAAGATGATGTAAACTAATGAAATGTGTAAAATTGGATGAAGTATATGTTTGTAATTTATTTTTTTAATTGAGTGAAAATTTTATTTATTTTTGACTTTTTTAAGTCAATTTTTTAATTTTTTTTAAAAGCTAAAAATATAGAGTTTTTTGCCTATCAAAAAAATATATGAAAATATTCATATTTTGGTCTAATTTAGGAATATGTTAGAGTTGACATGTATACCTAGTGTACTAAAAAATAAAAATTGAAATTTGGCTACTATTTTTCAAGTTATAACTAGTCAAAGTCAAAGTTATCAGAAATTGACAATTTTTTTCTCCCATCAAAATTTTTCCATCAAATCTACATATTTTTTTTTTTAATTACATATTCTTGAAGAAGACTCTCTTCTCTAGTGTATCATTAAAAAATAATAATTTTTTAATATGATTTACTATTTTTTACCTATTTTTGAATAGACATCTTCCTGAATCTTAAAATATCTACTTGTAATATTTTCAAATTATAACATATTATCCATAATCAAAATAATAATAAAATTATATGATCATAATCATGACTCCGAGACCTACAAAAGTATTTTTTTATTTTTTTTTAAAACTTCAATTTAGTAGGTCAAATTGGCCTTCAAAGTGAGATATTTGCATAAGTTCTTAGTTTTGCTTGTGTGGCTGCCACCTAGGATGCCACATAAGGAGTTACAGTCAAAATGGTTTCGGCAATAACCCTTTCGGCTGGAATGGTTCCAATGGAAACCCCCATTAGTTGATTAAGTCACATGAGGTTAATGTGGTTGTTTCATATAAAATAAAGTTTGTTTTTCCTTTTTCTTTAAATAAATATACAAAACAGCAAAAATTGGAAGAGCATTTTCAGAAGACAACTAATTTTGAAGCCATTTTGAATAACTATTTCGTGGATATAATCAAAATTGCAAAGGATCGAATATTTTGAAGATTTTTTTTCCTATCTACTTATATTTATTTTTATGTATTCTATATTGAAGCATTAGTTGGTATTTAGTGAAATCTGATTTATTTTTTTGTTTCTATAGATTAAAGTATTCAATGGGTAGTAAAAGGAAAAGATCAAGGAAATATGATAGAATAAGAGATAACAAAATGGAAGGTCATACAAAACATAACCAAAACCAACCTACTAAAATTCCTAAATAGGATGAGATTCATGAAGAAAATAAAAGTAATGAAGAGGAAGAAATTGGCAGTTCTACTAATAGAGACAAATTAGAAGGCATAACAAATTTGATAGATTTTGATGAGGAACTACTTTTTAACCAAATTAACTATTTGATGTGGGATGAATATTTCAAGGATAAAAGTATATTTGGATAGGCACAATTATTTGTCAAGTTATTTAGGAGAAAAGATATGAGACCTATTTTGGAGTTGTTGAGTGTTGATAATAGGAGAGCCATGCACATAATATTAATAAAACAATAGTTGAAAACTTGTAAAATTCTTATAACAAAATTGACAACACAAATCAAAGAGGTGATTTGAGTAATGCATGTAGAGCATTGATGAGTACTATATCTAGTAGAAAATTGACACGTAGAAAATAGGTACATGCAATTTTTGATGTACTTCATATATGTAGAAGAACTACATAGAGATACATCAAGAGGAGAAATATGCTAGATGATAACATTGAGAATAACTGGGTGAATATTTGTAGAGTTCCTCAAAAAGATAGAATTTTTGAAGATGTAGAAAGATAAGTTGTTGAAGTTTGCACCACACATTCTCATGTTTCTTCCAATAGACGTGATACTATACAAATTAAAGATCAAGAGACAGGGGCCAAAATTGAACATCCAAAACATTTCATAGATATAACTCAGAGTGAATTATTTCAAACATTCAAACAAGAATTTTCAAATGTCAAAATATGTCAGAGAATGTTTGAGAGTTTGTGTCCTTCCTTTGTATGCATAAATAAGGTGCATGAAACTACTTGTTTTCAAAATCATGTTGAATTTGGTCTACACTCGTAATCATATAAAAAAGTTATGGTAGTACTTGATCCTAATTTAGTCATCCCTAGCAATTCAACACAATTCGTGAAGTCCATATTATCTAATAAATTAGAAGATTCAGATGAATTCAAAGTGCAATGCATCAAAAATCAGTGTGAAGATTGTGGAGATTTACAAAAAAAAATTGAAATGCAAATTGAGAATATTAATGAATCCACACTAGTTTCATAGATGAGATATGAATATGAGACATACCAAAATAAGACAAGAGATGAATCCAGAAAAATTGTATTGAAGGAGAGTGAATTGCATTATGATGAGTTTATGACCAAGTTTCGTCCATTGATATATCCAAATATCCAACATTGCAATGGTGCACGATGGCAAGCTAAAAAACTTTGTGATTCCAAAAATTGTTTTCCACCTAGTTGTATACTTTTAGTTGTAGATTTTTCTAAGAATTATAAATTTTTACCTCAAACAGAGCTTCAAGGGCAATATTATCAAACTGAACAAGTTGCAATATTTGTGCAAGTGACCTATAGACATGCACAATTTGAGGTGGATCAAATAGAAAGATTGGTTGAAAATGAATGCATCATCATCAAAGACGTTCATTTCTATATTAGTGATGATAGAGTTCATGATAGGAGTTATGTGACTCATTGTTTTGCAATGTTCTCTGAAGATCTCAAAAATCATGGAATAAATGTTTCAAAGCACTGGATTTGGTCTGATGGATGTGCAGTTAGTATATACATAACTTACACATTTATTTAACTTTATTTTAACTTATATTTATTTGGACATGCCTATTTCAATTTGATACATGTACACAGATAATTGTAGATACTTATCATGTTTCATGTTCACAAGACAATTCAAATCTATAAAAGCATTTAATTAGTTAGCAATTCAACATGCTAGAACTGATGTTAGGTTTTTATGAAATTTCTTTGAAAGTGGACACAGAAAAGGGGACAATGATAGAGCAAGAGCATGTATAAAATGTGCACTTTGACAACATGAACTTGCAGGTAAATATATGCATTTTTAATGTGCATGTTTAATACTAGAGTAGCATATATTTTAAATTATAGATATATGCATATTGTACATGTACATATAGGGAATAGGATAGAGAGTGCAAATCAAATTGTAGAATGGTGCAAAATTCATTTTGCTACTCGAGATACTGAATACAATAAGCATTACTTTTGAAAAGTGAGAGGTGAACTAAGTTATATTTATTTTTAATGTATTTTTCAAATCAAGTTGAGTTTTTTATTTAATATTTATTTTGAAATATGACAATTATTTTTTGTATTTATAACAGATATAGATTGATCTAATCCTTACAATTGCAAAAAATTCCTAGTATTAGAAGTTTACGTCAAGTGATGAGTACAAGAAATCATAAACCTCCAGTAATGAAAGTAAGAGAGAAAACATGTTTTTGTGATGACCACATTAAGGACAATCCAATGAGTGCATGTGAAAATATTGTGAATGGATATGTTTCACATTGGGATTTGAAGGAGATAGATAGAAAGCCTCCTTTTGAAGATGCTGACATTGACATTGACATTCATGATCCTGTATATTCAGCTGATTATGAGCGCATTTTTGATTTAGTTATGGCAGGTTTGTGTTCATATATACATATATATAAATTAATATACATGTATATTAATTTTAAAATTAATTTATATTTATCTATATTTTTATGTACATGCAAGAGATATTTTTGTAGTTCAAGCCTTACCAGATAATGCAGAAAATGTGGACTATTATCTTTTAAGATGCACAAAAGCAAAACACAAGTTGCTAGAAGGAACTATAGATACTGATCAATAGTTTTATCCAATTGGATTAGTTGTTATTGAAGGAACATATTATCAAAAAACAAGGGTAACTAATAGTGGTATTGAATTTATTGAATACAAGCCTAGAAAAAAGGTTTTACATTACAGTAACCATGTTATAGCAACCAAATTGCAATTTGAAGCAATACAAAGAAGAGGAGGTCATGAAAATCAAAAGTGGAAACTGTCTATCAAAGAACATGAAAAGCTTCTAAAGATAATAAAAACTAGAGAGGATCCTAACAATACATTGTTTGTGGAACTCTAGTTTACCTATGTACTTATTGTGGAGCTCTGGTTCAACTATGTCTATATAGCTCTTATACTTTCACATTTAATGTTGACAAGATATTTGTTTTATAAATTTGTATACATTGGATCATTTATCTTGTATACATGCAAAATTAGACATTTTTTGTTATTTTTATTTAAATTTGACATGGATATCTCATTTAAGATCACCTCTTAGGACCTCCCCTTAAGACAACCTCTTAGGACCTCCCCTTAAGACCACCTATTAGGACATCCCCTTAGTACCACCTTTTACATGACCTCTCCTTAAGACAACCCCTTTAGTATTTGTACGTATTAATATACATTGTTTATGTTTTCTTACATATGATTGTTAATGTTGTTGCGTATTTATGTACATGTAATCTTTATATGTTCTTATATGATACATGCTTTATGTAACTTGTACATAATCTTTATATTCTTATATGTATTAACTTTTATTAATTAAATGTTGAAACATGCATTCTTTAGGTCATACTCTTTATATTTTCTTACATGTATATGTTATCTTCTATATTAAACATATTACATGTTATATTTTATTAATTAAATGTTGTTAATTATAGTTAATTAATACATGTCATTAAATATAGTTAATTATGCTTAGATTAAGACATGTCATTAAATTAAACCTCTATGAGTTTTCTCTCATTTAATTACAAAGTCCATTTTAATTGTTATTTGTTACTTATCACATAAGTATTTTGATATTGATATTATTAGTACTTTTACATTAAATTCCAAATCAACTCATTTTGTTTCTCTTTCATAAAATTTAAATTTTGAAAATGATTTCTCCCACCTGTAGACTCTCCATACAAAAGTTTCCCACATAAAAAGTTTGTGTTTTTCACTAAAAGTAGAAGCATTAAAACATTAGGTGATCTTGATTTGGAACAACTACTTTAGGAATTGGAATTAGAGAGGCAAGCCCACTCCGACCTCCCTCCACATGTTCATGATCAGAAGCCCAATTCTCCTTACCTTCACAAATTGAGAGAGCCCCAACAAACCACCATCACTTCTCCTTAAACTCAATGACTTAAAGTACTTCTAAAACCAACATGTTATGTATGTTTCTCCTATTAGTAAATTGGACTATTAGGAATATATTGTTTGAATGATATAAATGCATTCAATGTCACCAAACTTTACATTTATCTCTCTTTGAGATAGTTGGAATATTGTATTGTCTATTTTATGTAATTCTTGATACCCATAATGATGTTACATGTAAGATTTTTGGGTAGGCTAACTGAGACAAGTTGGACCTAAATCATCATGTATTGTGTTCATAGTAGAGAATAAAGCTGATTTATCTAAAGTTGTATCTTTGTATCCTTAGGAGGTTGATTTCAATGTGAGGGCTTAATTCAATCTAGTAGGTTAAATATAGTTAATTTTATAGTTAATTATAGTTATATTAAATATAGTTAATTAAGACATATTATTAAATACTATAGTTAATTAAGACATTAAATATAGTTAATTCTATAGTTAATTATATACTTAGATTTTAAGGCATTAAAAACAATAACATATACTTAAACATGATTAAATTGAAAACATACATGTCTATATTTAACATGAACATATTTACATACATCTATGAAATAAAATATACATTAATCTACATTCTTATGTATAATTTAGGATGTCCCCTTAAGACATGTCATTAAATATAGTTAATTACACTTAGATTAATACATTAAGATGAATAACATATACATGTAAACTTGAATATTGAAAACATTAATATAAGGTATTAAGATGAATAACATATATAGAAACATGAATAACACATACATAAACATAAAATGTTAAGACATTAAAAGATCAATAACATACATGTGTACATTAAAAGATTGATAACATACATGTACATCTATCTGGAGAATAATGTACCCATATCAAATGTATAACAATATCATGTATCAAATGTTTGGAAATAACATATATATAAAACATCAAAGTGTCCATATAAACATGTATCTAGAAATAACATATAAAACATCAGAGTGTCCATATAAACATGTATATGGAAATAACATATAACAAATCAAATTGTCTATATAAATATATATCTGGAAATAACATATAAAACATCAAAGTGTCAATATAAAATGTAAATCCAAAATAGTATATCAAATATCTCCAAAATAAAAAATGTACATAAAATAAAAGACCATGATCTAATTACATCCCCCTCCTAATCTTGGATGTCCCCATAAGGGTCTATCAGCTGTGTCTAAACCCTGTGTCAAATGACAGTGGACAAAATTATGTACAGAAAAATTATATCAAGATACATGTATATAAATCAAATATATATTTAAATTGTAACATACCTAAGACTCAAGACATGTAGGATCTGTCGGTGTTTGTAGATTAGCAAAATGTAATATACTATCACTTAGACCGTATAACACAAACACAAACACACACATATATATAAATTTAAGCATATAGACATATTATTTACTATAATTAAAATAAATTTAAACATATAGAGATATTTACCATAGCATGATGTAATGCTCTACCAATCTGACTGATATCTAAATCATGCAATGACAAAACACTATTAGCATCCAAGTCGACAGTGCAGCCTTGATCTAAAAGCATGGAGGTAAATAGACTAGGCTATCTAGACATGAAATCCTGAATAGGGGCGGTGCTATAGGGTCCTAAGTAGCTAGGGTTGGTGTTGTAGCTTGGGCTTGTGTAGTGACAAGAGTAGTAGAAGGTGTAGGAATGTCCTCCTACCTCTTTGAACCCTCTAATCCTACTATATGTGACAAAATATGACTAATTTGAGAGGGGATGTCACAAAGTGGAATCCTTGTGACTGTAGATAATGCTTCATATCAATCCAAAAGATCATATGCTAAACATGATCCCAAATGCCGCAATGCATCCACCTTTGAGACTGTATAAACTTGTAGTGGAGAAGGTATGTCTACTACTCCATATGCATCATCAACAGGTGTGCTAGATGATTTACTTGTGGGAACAGTACCTCAAGACCGTAACATATATCTACAACACCAGTCAAAAGAAATCTTTTGTAACTATGTGGTGATGGTGGCGATGCTCAAATAAATCTATGTCCAAATTATGTCATCAAGAACACTCTAGCCTACACCAATCATCTATGGACCTCTTGGCATAACTAAAAGGTTTGGACCCACCATTGCCCATTTTCTAATAGGTCTAGGAGTGTCTATGGGTCTAAATCTATCTGAAAGTCTTCCCAACCCCTTCCCAACATGCCCTGGATAATCTGTGTAGTCAACATCATAGTGTAAATGAAATTTTGCAAACAATTGTTTGCAAAAATACAGAGGGAACTCATCCTTCTATAGCCATCTATGATGAGTCGCCAACCAGCAAGGATACATGAATGGTGAGACAAGCTCATCAGTACACTTTGTCATATAGTAGGCTCTAACTCTAGCTCTATCTCTATAAGATGGAAACATTGTCTTCACCATGGATGTGGAAACCTCAATGTCAACCTGTATATACTTCACAATGCCAATGACATTGTGAGATAGAGAAGAATAAAATGTCTCAATGCTAATATCATCAAAAGGTTTATATGATTCAATGGTCTGAATCATACAGAGCAACTCCTCTGTTAGAATTCTTTTAGAATAACTAAGAGGGGGGTTGAATTAGTTATCCAAGGTCCAATAATGTCCAATACACATTTTTTGTCAAATCCTTAATGGCATATGACTGAAATTATCGTGCATTCAGTTAAACATTAAACAATCATAAAAAGTAAGCATGCATCACACCATAACACAAAACATTTTGGTGAGCCAAAAACCCTTCAAGAATAAGAAGGTAAAACTAAGGTGGGGATGACACCCACAAAATAACTACACAATTGATTTCAACCACTTCTGATGGTTTACCCTATTAAAGGCATGCCCTGTTAAAGGCTTTACACACTGTCAGATGTGACCCTGTTAAAGGATTTCTACACCATGTTAGGAGTGTACCCTATTAGAGGACTTAAGAAAATTCAACTTAGAATGTCACCCTATCAAAGGATTTACATAGAGCTATTAGGCCCACAAAAGTCCATGGGATTTACAGTCACCTTCTCAAAAGAATATTTTATCCCTCTCTAAGGATCTCCTATCCTTCTCCTGAGGATCTCTTATCCTTCTCCTAGGGATCTTTTATCCTTTTCCTAAGGCTTATCAACCTAGCTATTAAGCTAACCTAGCAATGTAGGATTTCAATATCTAATACAATGGTAAGAAAGTATTAGAAAGGTTTTGACCTAATAAAGATTGCAACTCTAACCTTGTAGATTTCATATCACTCTTCAGTTCTTTTCTTTGCTTGGCTTTTCTCCCTTGTAGTGTTGATAGGTTGTCCACCCTTCAAGATCTATCTCCTTGAGTTCTTCCACTCATTATGCCAATGCACTCTATGGTCACTTGATCAACTCAAATTCTTAATCCTCTGTACTTACTCCTCACTGTGTCATCCTTTTTGACACTTCACACTAGCCTTCTCTTGGCTTCTTCACATAACCACACTTGTGACCAACTCACTCTCTCTCCCCTTTCTTTGATCTCTGACTTGTGACTCCTTATAAAGAAGTTATATTCTTCATTTCCTGCTCAAGCCTTCCCGCTCATCAATTTGAATTGATCTGAGAAAATGGTATTGTTTTCCCTCCTAATTGTTTCTTCCAAAAACTTCATCAGTATTCACCTTGAATGGGTTTGCATGGTTTGCATAAAATTCTGTGACATCTACTCATCATCCTTATCATCCAACTAATTCACAAAATTCAATGTCACAAACTTATCGTTATTGATCTAGAGAATCTTTTGACTTAACAAATAATGCAGCAACTTGGCATCATTGGTTTACTGATACTCGGCACTATCTAATTTTGGATTGCTCGGCATCCACTATGTTTCCTAGTTACTCAGCTTCTATAGGATTCTTGTGTTACTCAACACCTAAATGATCTTGCTCGGCACCTGAAGAATTGCTCGGCACACACTGAAGTTGAACTTGCTCGGATTCAACTAAGATTTTGCTCAGCACTCACAAATGAACTTAGTTATGCTTTACAAATGACTTAGTCAAACCTTACATTTTGAGTGTATCTGAGTGTATCCATTCCTTGTGTCTTATAGTATCTCATCAATACATTATTTCATCATTGTCTTAGCTGATCCTTATACTTCATTACAACATCATAACTTCAACCTTTCTCTAGGTGCTCATTACATCTTATTGATTGCCTCCTCCTTGTCAATCAACTAAGTGATAGTATTTGGATCACTTAAGCAATTGTCATTCCTGCAAGTAGCAAGTTTGACATCAATGAGAAAACAATGATTGAAAACATTCTTTACTAGTTCAATTTTTCTTCATTCATGATCTTTTCAATCATTTCCAACAATATCCCTCTTTGGCATTGATGGCAAACCAAACTGATCAATTGATTAAGTTGATCAACTTAGTTACCACCAAACTTGTATACCAAATACAAAACTTGTTGTCATTGCATATCTTCTTTTTTGTATCATGTCTCCCTCTTTTGCTGATACAAAATGAATCATTTTTTTTGGTTCTCCCTCTTGACTGCTGCATCCTTACTCTATATTCCTAATCCTTCATATTTGCTTGCTGATTCTTCTAAATCCCCCTCTTACCTTTTATTGATCAGTTTCTCATAAATCTCCCTCTTTGACATAAATACCAAAGGTCTAGCATCTTCAACATGTTTGGTGTAAGCTTTGCATCTTCTATCTTTTTCCTCTGTCACCATGCTTGTGACTGATCTAGAATTTATGTTCTTATTGTCATCCTCTACATCATTCTTCTAATATTGCAATGATCTACTGCTATTGATGTAGGGCAGCTTCTTTGTTGCTTTAGACTGCTTGAGTTAGGGGTTGTACCCCCAACTTGCCTCTAAGATATTCATAAGTATCCTTGGGCAATGGTTTGGTGAAGATATCTACAATTTGTTCCTTTGTGTGAATGTACTCCATCTTCACTTGTTTGTCTTCCACCAATTCTCTTACATAGTGATACTTGATTGCAATATGCTTGGTTTTTGCATGCATTACTAGATTCTTGGATATGTTTATAGCACTTGTATTATCACAATACAATATCATAGGTTTGGTTACCTCTTCTTTCATTCCTTTCAATAGATGTTTGAACCACACAATTTTTGTGCAATTGACTGTTGTTGCCACATATTATGCTTTTGCAGTGGATTGAGATGTGCATGTTTGTTTCTTGCTAGTCCAAGTAACTAGCCTTTTACCTAAGAATAATGCTCCTCCACTTGTGCTTTTCTTGTCATCAATGTTGCCTCCCCAATCTATGTTTCTGTATGCATTGAGCTCAAACTTCTCATTCTTTTTGTAGTATAGGCCAAAATCATCAGTTCCTTTGAGATACCCCATTATCCTTTTTACTGCCATGAGATGATTTTCTCTAGGATTAGCAAAAAATCTAGCCACTATTCCAACTGCTAATGCTATGTTTGGTCTGCTATTTACAACATATTGTAGTTTTCCAATCATGGATCTGTATATTGTTTGATTGACTTTAGCTGATTCATCATTTTTGGATAGATTATGTCCTATTGCCATTGGCGTGCTGATAGGTTTGGAGTCTTCCAATCCAAATGTCTTGAGTATCTCTTTGATATTCTTTGATTGTGTCAAGAATATACCATGTTTTAGTTGATGTACTTGCAATCCAACAAAGAACTTGATTTCTCCAAACATAGACATCTCAAAATCATGTTTCATTTTGTCACCAAAACATTTACAAAGCGCTTCCTTTCCTCCAAAAATTATGTCATCCACAAAGATTTCAGATACAAGGATATCCTTACCTTCATCTGATTTGATGTACATGTTGCTATTATCATCAGTTCTTTCAAATCCTATTTGCACTAGATACTTGTGAAGTCTCTCATACCAAGATCTAGGGGCTTGCTTTAATCCATATAGAGTCTTATGCAATTTTCATACCTTGTTTTTGTTATTTTCGTCAACAAATCCTTCTAGTTGCTCTATATAGACTTCCTCTTCAAGTATACCATTCAAAAATGTGGACTTAACATCCATTTTATAGACTTGAAATCCTTTGAAGGCTACATATGCCAGTAAGGTCCTTTCTCCTTCCATTCTGGCAATTGGAGCAAAAGTTTCTCCAAAGTCTAGTCCTTCTTCTTGTGCATACCCTTTATAGATTAGTCTTGCCTTGTTCCTTGTGATTTCATAATTCTCATCTAACTTTTTTCTAAACACCCACTTGGTTCCAATTACATTCTTCTCAACTGGTCTTGAGACTAAGGTCCATGTCTTGTTCTTTTCAATTTTTTCTATTTCTTCTTTCATATCAATGTACTAGTCATCATCTTTTATGGCTTCACTTACTATTTTTGGTTCCATTTTGTTGAGTAGACATGTCTCACTTCTGAGTCTATTCCTTGTCATTGGTCATGCCTCTTTGTTTCCAATAATTTGATCTGCAGGATGATGTCTTCTTACATACTTTGCCAATACTGGTTCTTTCATTGTTTGCATGTTGTCTCTTTCAGAATCTAAATCTTCATGTGTATTTTCATCAAATATTTCTTCATTTCTTTCATGTTGATAGTTCTCAAAATCTGAATGAACATTCTCTGTATTCTGTAGCTCAACTTCTAAATGTGTCTGTTGCTTGGCATTCACTATCTGTGAATCGGTAGATACTGGATTTTGTTGTTGATTGTCATTCTGAGTTGCAACTTCACCATTATTAGGTATACCTTCATAAAAGTATACAAAGGTTTTGTATTCTTCTATTTTTTTGGTGTTCTCAACACCTTGAACTTCTGCAAGCTCATCAAATTTCACATTTTTGTTTTCTACTACTTTGTTAGTGTTAACATTCAAGCACTTATAAGCTTTGCTTCTAGTAAAATAACCAAGAAATGTGCCTTCCTCACTCTTTGCATCAAACTTTCCATTTCTAGACTCTTTATATATATAGCATTTGCATCCAAATATTTTGAAATGTTTTACATTAGGAGAATGCCCGTACCATAATTCAAAAGGTGTTGCATTTGTACCTTTCTTGACTTGAACTATGTTGAGTGTGTAGACTGCAGTGATTACAGCTTCTCTCTAGTATTTGAGTGCAACATATTTCTCCATCATTAAGGTCCTAGTACAGTCAATGACTTAACTATTCCTTCTTTCTGCTATACCATTCTAAGGTGGAGTCCTAGGTGCTGATGTCTACCTTTTGATTCCTCTTTTATTGTAGAATTCTTCAAATTCTCTTGATGTGAATTCACCTCCTCTATCTGATTTGAGACATTTTAGGCTCTTCCCAGTCTCTTTCTCAACTTTGGCCAAGTACCATTTGAACATTTGGAATGCATCAGATTTTTGTTTCAGGAACATGACTATCATCATCCTTGAATAGTCATCTACAAGTAGCATTATGTATCTATCACCTTTGTAGCTTTTCACTTCAATAGGACCACACAAGTCAGTATGAACTAGCTCTAATACTTCATTATAAGTATAAGCCTTTCTTTTCAAAGTTGACTTGGTCATCTTCCCTAGTTGGCATTGTTTGCACATGGTGTTATCAAGCTTCTTCAACTTTGGTAGACCTCTGACTTTCTTCATTTTGCTAATGCTTATTAGATTGTTAAAATTTACATGACATAGCCTCTTGTGCCATAACCATACATCATCAGTTTGAACAATGAGACAAGAAGCATCTTCCATGTCTGGGTAGAACAAATTACTCCTAGTCTAGTCACCTTTTCCTATTAGACTTCCTTGAGAATCATAGATCTTGGCAAGTCTATTTTCAAATTCAACCTCGCATCCTATGTTGCCTAACTATGACACACTTAACAAGTATAATTCAAGCCTTCAACATAGTATGCATTATCACATGATATCTTTTCAATAAGCTTGATACTACCTTTCCCTTTGATCTGACATGGTGCATTGTTACCAAATCTAACACTATTTCCTTCATATTGAATAAAGGTAATGAGCTTACTTTTATCTCCAATCATGTGATGAGAGCATTCGTTGTCTATGATCCATTTGTTATTCTTGTTCATATAGGTTACCAAGGTAGTTGCTTCATCATCATCTGATTCATCTTTCATAGCCACATAGACTACTTCATCATCATTCTCGTGAAAGTCTTCTTCAACAATGTAGCATCTTTTTTCTTTACCTCTATAGTCCGTGTTGTCCTCTTTCTTGTTCTTGAGGTTGCCTCCATCCTTGTAATTTTTCTTTTGTGTGCATCTGGCTGCAATGTGACCAACTTCATTACAATTGAAACAAATGATTGGCAGCTTACCTTTGAATTTGCCTCTTCCTCTATGAAATATTCATGCTATTAATGCCTCCAATTGGTCTACATCATCTTCATCAATGCTACTATCACTAGATACATACTTTTCATTTTCACTCTTTTTCTTTATTTGCACCTCCTCATTGTCTTTTATTGTTATCTTGGCTTTGAATGCAGATTCAAAGTTTTCTGGCTTGTAGTTGTCAAAGTTGGATAGCTCAAAAGTAGTGAGTCTTCTAATTATTCCTTCAAATGACAATGTGTTGCTTGGTACACACCTTAGCTCTTGGATGGCTGGTACTCTTATAGCATAGATAGGAAGCAAAGTTCTCAAGTATTTGCTACATATTGTTTCTTCTGATAACTATCCTTCTAGGCATCTTATGGCACTTACCACTTCTTTCATCCTTGAACCGTATTGAGCAGCATTCTCTCCTTCTTCCATTTTCATGTCATCAAACTTTCCTCTTAGGCTCTCTCTTTTGGCTCTCTTGACATTATCATCTCCTCCATAGATGCTTGATAATGTTTTCCACATCTGATGTGCAGTACCACATGCTTTGATGTCATCATACTTGGCATAGCTTAGTGCTGAAGCAATTTCTAATATCGCTTCATTGTGCTCCTTCTTCTTGCTCATGTCTTCAGTAGTGAGGGGTCCTACAGGGTCTACATGATTAACTGTGATTGAGGTTTGTCCATAGTCACCTATTGATCCAAGGTGAAAATTCATCAAACTTTGCCATGCAACAAAGTTGTCTTTGTTTAGCTTGGGAACTTCTCTCTTGGACATCTTGATCTTCGTGTTGCTAGTACCTTGAAACAAATCAGCAGTGTGCTCTGATACCAATTGTTAGAATTCTTTTAGAATAGCTGAGAGGGGGGGTGAATCAGTTATTCAAGGTCCAATAATGTCCAATACACATTTTTTGTCAAATCATTAATGGCATATAATTGAAATTATCATGCATTCAGTTAAACATTAAACAATCATGAAAAGTAAACATGCATCACACCATAACACAAAAGATTTTGGTGACCCAAAAACCCTCTAGGAATAAGAAGGTAAAATTGGGGTGGGGATGACACCCACAAAATAACTGTGCAATTGATTTCAACCACTTCTGATGGTTTTCCCTATTAAAGGCTTTACACACTGTCAGATGTGGCCCTGTTAAATGATTTCTACACCCTATTAGGAGTGTGCCCTGTTAGAGGACTTAAGAACATTCAACTTAGAATGTGACCCTATTAAATGATTTTCATAGAGGTTTTAGGCCCACCCAAGTCCATGGGATTTATAGTCACCTTCTCAAAAGAATCTTTTATCCCTCTCTAAGGATCTCCTATCCTTCTCTTGAGGATCTCTTATCCTTCTCCTACGGATCTTCTATCCTTTTCCTAAGGCTTATCAACCTAACTATTAAGCTAACCTAGCAATGTAGGATTTCAATATCTAATACAATGGTAAGAAAGTATTAGAAAGGTTTTGACCTGATAAAGATTGCAACTCTAACCTTGCAAATTTCATATCACTCTTCAGTTCTTTTCTTTGCTTGGTTTTTCTCCCTTGTAGTGCTAACAGCTTGTCCACCCTTCAACCTCTGTCTCATTGAGTTCTTCCACTCGTTATGCCAATGCACTCTATGGTCACTTGATCAACTCAGGGTCTTAATCCTCTATACTTACTCCTAACTGTACTTACGACCACACATGTGACCAACTCACTCTCTCTCCCCTTTCTTTCATCTCTGGCCTATGACTCCATATAAAGAAGTTATATTCTTCATTTCTCACTCAAGCCTTCCTACTCATCAATTTGAATTAATCTGAGAAAATGGTATTATTTTCCCTCCTAATTGTTTCTTCCAGAAACTTCATTAGTATTTTCCTTGAAATGGTTTGCATGGTTTACATAAAATTCTGTGACATCTTCTCATCATCCTTATCATCCAACTAATTCACAAAATTCAATGTAACAAACTTATCGTTACTGATGTGGTGAATCTTTTTACTTAACAAATAATGCAACAAATTGACATCATTGGTTTACTGATGGTCGGCACCTTCTATGTTACTCAGCTTCTACTACATTTACTAATGCTCGGCACTATCTAATTATGGATTGCTTGGCATCCACTGTGTTTCCTGGTTACTTGACTTCTATAGGATTCCTATGTTACTCGGTACCTGAATGATCTTGCTCAGCACCTAAAGAATTTCTTGGCACACACTGAAGTTGAACTTGCTCAGCTTCAACTGAGAATTTTCTCAGCACTAACTAGTTTCCTCGGCACTCACAAATGAACTTAGTTTTGCTTTACAAGTGACTTAGTTAAACCTTGCATTTTGAGTGTATCTAAGTGTGTCCATTCCCTGCGTCTTAGAGTATGTCATCAATACATTATTTCATCATTGTCTTAGCTTATCGTTATACTTCATTACAACATCATAACTTCAACCTTTTTCTAGGTGCTTGTTACATCTTATTGATTGCCTCCTCCTTATCAATCAACTAAGTGATAGTATTTGGATCACTTAAGCAATTGTCATTCCTGCAAGTAACAAGTTTGACATCAATGACAAAAAAATGATTGAAAACATTCTTTACTAGTTCCATTTTTCTTCATTCATGATCTTTTCAATCATTTCCAACATCCTCTTGCATCGCTATGATCTTCTCCCTATTAGGGAGGGTGGTAGAAGAGGAAAGCAAGGTGTCCAAAACCTCTATAGCATGAGATAATCTTGCAAGTGTATCTCTAAATAATCACTCTCTATCCTTAGTTGAGGATGTCAATCTGCGTGTTATGCTAGACTTAGCACTCTGGCCCCCTCTGTGGCCACTAGCATCCCTTGACAATGCAGGACCACAATCCCCAGAACTAGATGCCATAATGTATATATGTATATAATGTATGACAATATGAGTGTGAGGCTACAAGACTGATAAATATCTAGAGATCTGTGGGCGCATGCATACACACACACACACACACATAAACATACAAGTGTATAAATTAAAATAATTTAATTTGAAACACATGTACATATAAATACACAACATTAAATGTCTAGTGTTATTCAATTGAATGCAATGTATGTATTTTAAAACAAATTATCTTAGAGACCATATCTAATGTATTTTAATGTGCTCATGTGCAAATGTGAAAAATAAATATTCACATACATGTACATATATATACGATAAAAAATAAAATTTATTGATTAAATTATAACTAAGTGTACACATGTATCTGTGATTAAAAAAACAAAAAAATCTTAACTAAATTAGATTTTGATTTAACTACAGGGTTAAACTATTTTTCTAAATTTCATATAAATATAAAAGTGTTTCTAAGTTTCATATAAATGTACATTTTACCTAATGTTTTTCTACATTTTTACCTAATATTTTTTTGCATTTTCTCACAATATTTTTTTACATTTCTACCTAATGTTTTTCTACATTTTTTAATTAATTTTTTTTACATTTTTTCCTAATGTTTTTCTACATTTTTAACTAATTTTTTTCTACATTTTTACCTAATGTTTTTCTACATTTTTTAACTTTTTCTACATTTTTACCTAATGTATTTCTAAAATTTTAACTAATGTTTTTCTACATTTTAAACTAATGTTTTTCTACATCTTTTCCTAATGTTTGACTACATTCATGCTTATGTTTTAAGTAATTTACTAATAAATCTAAAAATCAATTTAAATATATTAAAAAATTAACAAATCTAAATATTTCACTCATAAAATACGTAAAAAATAATTAACTTAAGTACCATTAACATTTTCTAATTAAAAAACACATTAAAATTTTGAAAAAATGGAAAAAAAAAAAAAAAAAAACCCACTAACCTGTTACGGTCGAAACACCTAGACCGCTCTCCGAGATTCTGGCAATTGTGACAGTCAAAATGATAAACACAAAGGGTTTTTTGATGCTTTTATAAAATGTTAGTGTTTCAGCTAGAACCCTTTCAGAAGGAACACTTCCAACTGAAACAGTAGATGCCACATTGGCACGGCAAAATGCCATATATGTATGGCCGAAACTATTCTTGTCGAAATCTCATTTGATATCACCAAAGGTGAGATAGGTTTGTGCTTCCACCCAATTAAGCTAGCATTAATTTCAAACATGCAGATAGACACCCTAAATCAAATTATGAATGCACATCATGAATTGAATGTCAAGGACATTGAGATCTCTACACTAAAGATGCAAAATGAACAACTACAAAATGACTTGAAAAGAGAAAAGGAGATTGCAGAGAGCTTCTAATGAGGCTATCAAGTACTTTGAGAAGCTATTGAAATCACCAAGGGCAAGAAATGATACTTTAGGACTAGGTTACATTAGCATTGAACAAGGAGAATCATCCAAGATTGTAGAAGAAAGGAGTAACAAAGGTAAGAAAACTAAACCTACTTGTCATTTTTGTGGAAAAAAGGGAAATACCTCTAATGTGTGTAGGAGCAAGAATACCCATCAACATGGCATGCCTAAGAATGTAAGTTATTGTGATAAGTTCAAAAAGCAAGGACATCAAGCACATAACTACAGCACTAGGACTATCAGAACACCAAAATTTGATTGTCACTGCTACAATTACAAAAAGTATGGACATAGAGCTTTTGAGTGTAGATCAAACCCTATGTGGATACTAAATTAGCCACCAAGAGGAAATAACCATGGTCATCACTATAATTGGGATAGGTAAAACTGTCATTACTGTCAGGAATATGGACACATTTTAGAGGGAACTACAATAGATGGTTGAGCCAAACCACATGTTTTAGTTTCTTGAAGACTGGTCATATCAGCAAGAATTGTCCAACAAAGTCAAAGGCACCCAACTTAAAGAATGACAAAGGCAAAGAGAAGGTAGATGTTGAACACATCAAAGGAGAAATGAATAAGACATGGAAGAAGAAAGATGAGAGTAACACATCAAATGAAGGGATCACTTCACCTAATAGGTCAAGTGGTCACACTTCATCAAACTAAGAAAGAGAACACATAAGGGACTGATTTACAAATTTTTATCATACATTAGTTTCTAGGCAAGTAAGTACTGAAAAGAAGAGATCAACATGATCAAAGATGCAAAGTTAAATTTTCAAGATTTCACAAGTGTTGCTAAGTTGCCCTCAAATGTTGAGTAAAAATCCAGTGCAAGCTAAGTTGATTTTCAAAACAATAGGAGCCAAATGATTAGTAGAAGTTGAGTTGGTAGAGGAAGTCAAATGTAGAGGAAATTCAATTGAAGCTGAGTAAGTAATACTCCTATGGAAGCCGAGTGGTGAAAAGGCAATGGAAGCTAAGTAATGTAGAATCCTTTAGAAGCCAAGTGGATAGCTATAAATGCACTAACCATTAAATGCGATGAAAATAGCATACATTATCAAGTTTTGAATCATTTTTTCTCTCATTGGGAACAAAGAGAAAAGACAAGAAAGAGCACAGAGTGAATCCAAAGCAGAGAATCCAGTGCATAAGAAGATTTCAATAGTATTTCAACATGATTCCATCAATTTCAAGGTATTCATCTTTGTGCCAAGTTAGGCAGTTTCATATTTTCTTTGCATGAAAACCCTAGATTGCAAAAATGGCTTCTAGCTCTAGAAAAACTCAGGGGAAGGAACCATTTGAAGTCTAGCTAGTGCCCAAAGAGGTCAGACAACCTGATTCCCACCCAGTACTTGAAGCTGCATATAAGAACAACCCAGCTGGAGCCCTATCCATCATACCCCCTAAGGTTGTAATGGTTTAGGATGTAAGGAGATGCTATAATTGTGAGATTGGAGCCATAGGTGACATAGAAATGAGGGAGTCCTATGAAAAATAATATGAGAATAGAGTGTTGGAAGAAGAGTTTTAGATTGTTGAAAGAAAGGGTTTAACGCAAGCCCTAGAATTCCCCACCATTTTCAAGACTGAATGGATTATGCTAGTGCTGAGTAGAATGCATGATGGTAGCTTATGGTTGGAGGATGGCCCTATAAAAATTACAAAGAGAATTCTACATAGAGTGACAAGGTACCCAACCATAGATCAGCCAAAGAACCTTAGGAGTGATTTTAAAGAGGCAATTAAGAAGAATACTGGTGCAAAGTGGAATAAGAGAGGGATGACAATTGACACCATACAAGACCCTCTTGTTGATTTTTCTATTAGGTTTATAGCACACAAATTCTACCAATCCAGCAAACTCAACAGCATTCCCTACATTGCAATGGATGTAGGTTATAAATTGGTGAGAAAGGATCATACATATGATCTTGTAGAACTACAACTATAACAAATTAATGAGAATCTAGCAGCAATCAGAAGAACCAAGGGAGCCCAATGCAAATTTGGTGCCATTTTGATTTGCATTTTCTTTTATTTTCAGAATGAATTTCCTTCTTTCGGAAAATTTGCATGGGGAATTGATAGGTCAATAATAGCTCAGGTTAATGAATATATTAAGAAAATGGGAGCTAATTTTGAGACCTTGATGATTAGCTATTTTGAAGACTTCAAGAAGTCAATGAAGAAAAGGCTCAAAATTCTAGTTTCCTTAGTAGAGAAAAATGTAAATGATGTATGTTTTCTTGTAGATATAGACTATACATACATACAAGCTGCCATACCAAGAGTGAGATGGTTAAGACCTCTTGGGTATGAAATAAATAGAGATGGAGCATCAACAACAATAACTACATTATTGGTAGAAGAAGTTGACAAGGATGCACCACATTTTGGAACTTATGATGTGGTGAGATCAAAAATGGATATGGAGTTGAAGGCTACCTCCACTCTAATGTTAAGAAGCTAAAAGCTAAATTTGGGGAAAGTACTGCAGAAGAAGCAGAAGAAGAAGGTGAAGATGCTGAGGTTGATGAAGAAGAACAAGATTAGGGGCCACTTGCCTTAACCCAAGGTATGGGAGAAGATGTAGATGAGGAGCAAGGTGTTGAGTAGGAACCACCAAAGGCTAAACCAAAGAAGAGAAAAGCTCAAAAACAACCAACCACATAGCCCAAGGGAAAGAAGAAGGCTACAAAGCCAAGCCCAGCTAAGCCAACTACAAGGGTTGATACCAAGGCTACAGCTCAAGGGGAAAAAGAGTAGGAGAAATAGAAGGCAACAAAACAAGGAGGACTAGCAGAGCAGAAGAAAATAAGAAGGTATGTTGCACCTCCTGAATTAGATGAAGAAAGAATAGAGTCTGATGAAGGACAATTTAGATTGGTAAGCCATTATACCACATCTAAATTGGAAAGTATTTGCAATCATATTAGAGATAATACAGATCCAACTAGTCTAAAGACCATTGATTTTAATAAGTTGTCCAAGGAACAAAAAAGCATAGTGGAAGAGTCCACCTACACTATGAGGGCTAAGTTCAAGACCACTCCACTTGAACTAGATAATTTAATGCCTAAGGAGCTAAGCTTGTTAGTTGAGAATAAATGGCATTACTATCTCAAAACATAGAAATAAATAAGGGAGTCTACATTGGCTCATGGAATGCTAGAGCCTACTAAAGGTCAAATAAAAAAGGCCAGTAAGAAGCATGGGAGAAAATTTGCATCCAAATATAAAGCCTTTAGAATCTTGGAGAACCAAATAGAAGATGTTGTCCAAAAGTCCACACAAATGTGGAAATTAATATATGGATTGAAAACTATGAAAGAAGGGTAGGAAAACCCATTTCAAGGTAGAAATGATGAAGAAGAAGGAGAAAAAGAGAAAGATGAGGAAGGAGAAAAAGAAAAGGATGAGGAAGAGGAAGAGGAAAAAGAAACACTAGAGGAGATAGTGGAGAAGACACATGGTGAGGAGGCAACAGCTAAAGAACAATAGGAAGAACAAAGTGTCTAAGACACCCAACTGCCACCACCAAGTCCTCCACACATAACACCTATAGATACAGTTATTGTAAAGGATGTTCCTGACACTTTAACTCAAAACATCAATCCTTTGATCATAGAGCATCTCAAAAAGATCCTTTACCAATCTACATTGCAAGCACAACTTTGTACAAATCTAGTTTTGGTGAGTGTTGATGAGTTACAGAAAGTTGTAGTAGAGATAACAAGGGAGAAGGAAAGGATAACAATCTACACAACCTCCCACAACTACAACAGATCAACCCAAAGAGAAAGAAAAACAAGACAAAATTGCTAAGGTTGATAGTACAGTTACAACAACAACAACTGTTGAGGAGAAAGCAAAGAAACAAATAGGGCAAGATGTTCCTACTACACAAAGTCAAGATGCACCTCCTCAAATTATCATTATTGATCAAGGCAGTAGAGAAGAGGAGAAAGAAGAGGAGAAAACCCCTAAAGAGAAAGATGAAATATAAACATTAGTAAACTTGCCTACCTTGGGGACTCCTAATAAGAAGTCTAGCACTGATACAGTATCATTGTAGATTTTTGCACCAAGCTTGAGCTCTACCAAGGTCATACCCAGTTATGACTCAAAAACTATGAACCTACAATAGATAAATGAAGTGCAAGAGGCACCAAAGAGGAGGAAGAGGAGAGAAATACTCATAAATGAGTATAGGTAGAAGCAAGCACTAGTGGAAATTAAGGACATATTTCTTGATGCATTCAGCTTGTAAGTATCTGATGAAATCCAGCCCATCATGGAGCAATTGTCCAACATTATGGACCAAGTACAGAATGAAGACCTAGAAACTAATGTTAAATTATTAGAATGGTCAGAAAAGAAGTTTTAGATGAAAGTGAATGAGAAAATATCAAGTGAAATAGCACTTTCACAAGTAGAATTGGCTAAGAAGATTGAAAAAGTGAAGAAAGTACTTGAGAATGTATTCTCATCGTACAACAAGTTGTGTGATTCCTCTTATTTCACACAAGAAACTAGCCAATGGATAATGAGCTTGGAATGAAATCTCAAGATTTCTAGGACCAAGCTACCCAAAGATCTAGCTTAGAGTGAGAAGCATTTTGCAACTATGCTTCACACATAAAAGGAGTTAGCTATATTAACAGCAGAAGAGGACAATATCGAGGCCAAATTGATGAAAATTAAATCTTCCATTACCCCACATCTAGAAGTACTCCATAAGGAACAAGCCTATACAAAAAATGTTCTAAAGAAAGATCTTAATCTTTCTACTTTAGAAGGCCTTGTACATCTTGCAGCAGAGACAACCATCCAACACAAGTCATTGGAGATTGCTTTAGATAATTGGGATGCTTCTCTAAAGATGATTATGGAGGTAAATAAAACATTTTTGGACAAGTATTCTATTCATTCTTAGGACCCTTTGACATAAGTGTCAAAAAGGGGGAGAGATAATAAAGGGAGAGATATGTGCAAGATATGCATTATGTAAATAAATAGGAGGAGATATAAAAATTATGCATATAATAATAATGGATGTGTAAATAAGAGGAGATACATACCAAAAAGGGAGAGATATAAAATTACAAGAAGATGTGAAAAGGGAATAGATATAGAGTACAGGGAGAAGAAATAGGGTACAAAAAAATACAGAGTGTAGTAAAGGCAAAGAGTATCAGATATATCAGCATGAGACATATTCAGCACAAGAATTTTGGTTATAGGAATGGATATGGCACATTAGCATAGGGGGAGTTATAATATTTTGAGGTATAAAAAATATTGAACAAAATTTTGAAGTCTTGTACATATGCCAAATAGAAGATTTAGTATATTCATAGAGATCAGATTTATAATGTTTAAGTTTTTTTGCCACTCATGTCAAAGGGTGAGATTGTTAGTTTTAGATTGGTTTTGACAATTAAGTGTCAACACACTTAACCAATTCTCAAGATGATGCCAAGTATAATACAAAAGCTAAGCTACAATGTATGCTGAGCCAGAGAATTCAACAGGTGTCAAGTGAACTTCAGGTGCCAAGTGAAGTTCAAGTGCTAAGTAAAGTATAGATGTCGAGTAGAGTATAGATGTCGAGTGAAACAGTATTGCTGTAAGTGTCGAGCAAGACAAAATTACTATAAGTGCCAAGTGAGATAGAATTACTATAGGAGCTAAGTGAGCCAGTTTGCCTATATGTGTTGAGCATTAGCAACTAATAAGTGTCAAGTAACACAGAATCAACATACAAGTTTGTCCCTTCACAAACTCAGATGTAAATCATTTTTAAAGCTGACATGCGATGAATCTTGAAGGATCTTGAATATAAGAACTAATGTTTTACATTACCTATGTAATCAACATGCAGCCAATGAGAAAAATATAGAAATCATGCAACCAATAGGAAAAGTGCATGTAATGAGCGAGAAATGAAGATTTAATATTGATCATAGAATCATACCTAACCATAAGTCTTTGAAATATTTAAAAGGAGCACGAAACCCCATTATGAAAGAGAGAGGATGCATGAGAAAGAAGTGTATGGGTGAATTATAACAAAGTGTGGAAGGGTAAAAAGACTTAGTGAAGAATAGAGTAGCATAGCAGAATCTAGTTGTTGAAGAATAGAGTATCAGAACCTCAAAGAGTGACATAGATCGAGAAAGGATCAGTGCAAATAGAGCATAACAAGGGTCTAGAATCAGTAATTGAAGATTGCAAATCTATTTGGTCAAAGATTTTCTAATACTCTCTAGCAATTGTATTAGATATGGAAATCCTATGGACTTAGGTTGGCCTAGCAGCCATTTGTAAATCCTTTAATAGGGTGGCATTCCAAGTGAATGTACAAAAGTCCTTTAACCAGGCCTACTTTTAGTAAGGTAGTTAAATCCTTTAACCAGATCACTTTTAATAGGGTGTAAAGGCTTTAATAGGATAGGCCTTTCATAGGGTAAACCATTGGAAGTGGTCAAACATTATAACCTTGAACACTTAAATATTGTTATAGTGATATTTTGTGGGTGTCATCCCCACCCCAGTTTTACATTCCCATTTTGGAGGGTTTTTGGGTTACCAAATTTGTGTGCTATCTATTTTCATGCATGTCTTTTACTTTCATGTTTATTAGATGAATTAGATGCATGTAAATGGTTTTAGTTAAAAGGACTAGAAAAGGTTAAGATTAGTTACTTTTGATTCAACCCCCGCACCACACCCCCCCCCCCCCACCCCCCTCCCCATCAAAACTAAATATTCTCACTTGTTAATTCCAACAAGAACCAAATCATAATGGAAGAAAATAGTAACATTTGAAGCAAAATTTAGAGTGATTCTAACTTGTTATTTTGATTGGCTTTCTAGTTCTCTTGTTTTTTTAGGCTTTGTACATCCATGTACAACTTAAAAATTTATTTATGATTGATATGGTGGAGTATGAAAATTAATAATCCTTCCATTTCTTTTTGTTTGAGTTTACTTCATGCAGATTTAAGAAAGTTATGAGCATTCTATGGATGACAGGTTTTAGAGATTTTCAAATTATAGTCATATTGAAGCAACATGTGCGAATAATTATTTGCTATTTCAATGAATAAAACTTATATTTCTAGAAAGAAGAATGAATCATATTTTTAATAAAATTTATTTGGTACAATTTTGTTATGTTTTGTTTAAGTTATGACCATTTTAGTGAAAATAAATTTTTCACCATTTTTAACAGAGTCACGGAAAATGGTTCTCGGTGTAGAGACCATAACTTTAGATTATACCGTTGGATGTTTCTAAGTTTTGGATATGTTGCTAGAAAAATAATTGAACCTAATGTGAATGGTTGGATTGAATAAATAATGTTTAGTGTAAAAAAATTGAATCTCCATATGCAGGCATCCCTTGAATGACAAAATTGAGGTCTATGTTTTCAAGATTAATTTGTCATTTGATGATGGATATGCATTGATGCCTCTAGAATATTGAATAAATTGTATTTATGATGGAACTCCATGAGTTTTTTGGGGTTTCTTAAAGATTTTTATAATGATACTTGCATCAAATTGATATCAGTGTTAGAAGCTATTAAGAGTGTGAAGGATTCACACCGGGACCTTGTTGAAAAGAATATAGATATTTGATTCTTGTTGTTGAGTTTCGGGACCTTGTTGAAAAGAATATAGATATTTGATTCTTGTTGTTGAGTTTTGGTTGCAGGTGCATGTTATCTCTCTAAAAATAGTTGGAAATGAAGTTCTACTTAAGGGTCCATAAGGTGTGGTCCAAGGTCCTTAGAAGAAGGTCAATTTGGTTGCCAAAAGACCTAGGGAGAGAGGCAAGAGAGGACTCCTAGGTGAGGCAAGTTGTTTGTGTGTGATTTAGCATGAGGAGTGAGATTTTGATAGTTATAGCACCTTGGAGGAATTCTCTTAAATTTCTTTGATGAGAATCATAGATCTTGGACAGAAAGAACAAAAAAGGCATCAAAACTAGATGGAGGCAAAGAGGCAAAGTTTCTTTTACAGGTTATCACCATCACATTTCCATGAGACAAGGAAATTTTTTGAACTTGGGAGTATGGTGTAGAAGCACCTAACCATCATATAATTATAATATATCATGGATAATTTAATGGTTTATATTTATTCATATATTTTTCAATTTTATTATATGTAATAGAATCCAATTGAAAGAAAAGATGTAACAAAATGTAATGGTGTTCACATTGTCATAGTTAAGGTCCCACTATGTCAAAATTTATAAAATGGCCCTTAAAAGTATAATAACCATATAAAAGGTTATTTAATATTCATTTCAATACGTCTTTAATGTTTATGCAAAGTCATGGCATCACATTTGTCAAAAGTCTTAAAATTTGTCGAGAAGCTAAAGAGTTGCAAAAAATGCAACAATGTAAAATTGCATTAAAATTGTAAAAGGAAATCTGAAGGTCATGGATTGTATCTAACATCTGAAATGGCCAAGAAAAGATAAAATTAATTGTAAGGTTGAACCAAATCAAAATGGAAGGCAATAGTAACATTTGAAACAAAATTTGAGTGATTCTAACTTGTTATTTTGATTGGCTTTCTCATTCTCTTTTTGTTTTCAAGATTTTTACATCCATTTAAAACCTAAAAATGATGTATTATTAATATGGTAGAGTAATAAAATGAATAATTATTCCATTTCTTTTGGTTTGAGTTTATTTCATGCATATTTAAGAAAGTTATAAGCATTCTATGCATGACAATTTTTTTAGATTTTTAAATTGTAGTCATATTGAAGTAATGTATATGAATGATTATATGCTATTTCAATGGATGAAACTTATATTTATGGAAAGAGGAATTAATCATATTTGTAATGAAATTTATTTGGTTCATTTTTGTTATGTTTTTTGTAAGTTATGACCTATTTAGTGAAAATTGATTTTTAACCATCTTCAACCAAGTCATAGAAAATGGGTCTTGGTGTATAACTTTGGATTATACCATTGGATGCTTTTGATTTTTTTATATTTTTTTGGAAACAAAATTTTTCATAATCGAGATGGTTAGATTGAAGAAATAATATTTGGTTAAAAAGTTAGGAATCTCTATATGCAAGCCTGTCTCGAATGATAGAATTGAAGTCTATGTTTTCAAGATTGATTTGTTATTTGATGATGGATATGTATTGATGCCTCTAGAATATTGAATAAATTTTATTTATGATGGAAATCTATGAGTGATTTGGGGGTTCTTGAATATTTTTTATAATGATACTTGCATCACATTTTGAAGACATGTTAAAGTCACCAAGAGAAAAAGAAATAGTAGGACATGGATACAAGAAATTTTCAAATACAAAAAAAGGAGAATTATCCAAAAGAAAACAACAAAGGAATTAAAAATAAAGGAAAAACTACATATCATTACTATGGAAATATTGGACATACATAAAACATTTTTAGAAGAAAAAATGGTAAGAAAACTCTCAAACCAATGCCAAGTGGTAATTCTTCTAAATGCAAGAAAGTAGGACATCAAGCTCATGAATGCAAACTAGAAAACATAGATTCAACTAGAAAGGTATCTATATTCCAAAGTCACTACTACAATTATCAAAAGTATGGACATGGGGCTTACAAGTGCAAACTTAAGAAGAAATCATACTGGCTGCTTGAAAACTAGACTCATGCAATAAGGAAAAGCAATCAGTATGACTAGGATTATAACACATGGCATAATTGCCACTATTGTGGAGAATATGGAAACATTCTAGAGAATTGCATCAAGACACATTTAAGAGAAAATTACAAGAAATGGATAAATGGTGAGATAGTAAGATTCGGTTTTCTTAAAGTGGGACACATCAGTAAGAACTATAAAACTAGGACACCTACACCAATGCCAAGAAATAAAAATGACAAACTAGAATAGAAGAATACATGAATAGAGGTAGTAAGAGCTAGAAGAATAAAATTAGAAAACACTTTGATCACCCAATTTGATGGATATGGTGATCACACTGCATCTTACTAAAAGAAAGAGGTATGTAGGAATCGTATACGTAAAAGCTATATTTTACATTAGTTCCTAGCATTAAAGTGATGAAAAGATATATCTACATAATTCAAGATGTAATGAGAAATGTTAGAAAATAATATTTAGTAAATACTAAACATCAGTGGTATAGCCTATATTGACCGAGCCTTGTAGTATAGACCAAGTGATTGAGGAGGATTACGTACTAAGTAAATTGGTTATGACCAAGTGCATAACTTTGACCTAACTGAGTTAAGGTTGAGCCCAACTACCAAACACTAAGTATGCAGACATTAGTTGAAAACCTAAGTTAAAATATTGAAGGTATATATTGAATTTGAATTATTATTTTTCTTACCCAGTGATCAAGGAGCTCATGTATAGATTCAAAAACAATCTCAACAACTAGAAGAAGGAAGCTCAGCAAGTTATCATCAAATTTGTGAAAAAAAAGTAAGTATTATTCTGATTACCAAGTAAGGTATTTTGTGAGAAGATTTTATTGAAAACCATAGTTCACAATGGCATCTATAAGTGAAATGCCAAAGGATGAAAATGAAAAATCATAAGGAATGATCACCAACCACCACCAAATTTTAGAAACATAGTTAATCTTGAAACCCCTATTGATAATTTTGGAGCATTGTCATCTATTCCACCTACAGTGTTGACTGTGCAAGACATCAGATCATGTTATCAATGTATGATTGGAGAAATTGGAGTTTTCAAAATAAGGATAGCTTATAACAAGTTATGCATAGATGAAATTCGAAAAGATGAATTCAAAATCATTACTGACAAAGGGCTAACTCATACCCTATATTTTCCTAAAGTTTTTTTAACAATGAACAGTATGAAATTTGATACATAATTACTACAAGTCCATCACAATTTTAGCATTGCAACCTATCACCATCACAATTTTTACAGTAAACAATCAAAATTGTGATGACGATAGGTTGCAATGCCAAAATTGTGATGGACCTACCATGGTAATTTGGTATCAAATATAGTAGTGGAATGGATAAAAAATGTATTTAGCTAAGTTCACAACATGAAAGTATGGTTGGAAGATGGGCCAATCAAGATCAACAAGAAAATTATTCAAAGAGTAACCAAGTATCCTACATTGAATCAACCTAAGAGAATAAGGAGTGGCAAATGAAATAAAATTGAAAACCTAAGTAGGGAAATGTAGAATGGTTGGGGTGTCAATAGGCAACATTGATGATCCACTAATTGGATTCATTGCTCATGTGATCGCACACAAGTTTTATCAATGTATCAAATTGAATAGTGTGCCATGTGTTGTAGATGACTTGGGATATAAAATTGTGAAGAGAGATCATGCATACAATCTTGCCATGTTGCAATTACAATAACTTATAGAGAACCTGGAAGTAATAAGAAAAGATAAGAACACATTGTGTAAGTTTGGTTCCCTATTAGCTTGTATATTTTTCTATGCATATAACCATTTTCCTACTATCAGAAAGGTAGCATGGACAAAAATAGGACTATTATAGATCAACTAAATGACCTAATAAAGAGGTTGGGGGATATCACTGAAGCAGTCTTGGACAAATATTTTGAAGATTTCAAAAAAAAATCAATTGTAGATAAATATTATGATGGAATATGTTTCATTATGGGTGCATATTTTGTGTATAGCATGGTTGAGGCCTATGCCCTGAAAGGTAATGTTGATAATATTTTGAAAATAGTCACTACAGTATTGGTAGAAGACATTGATGGTAGTGGTGAGTACTTTGGTACATATGAAATAATTATTCCCAAGATAACTATTGAAGTTGGGACACCTAAGGTAGGTAAGGAAAGAAAAAGAAAAATTTTTGAGGCAAGTAAAATAGAACAAGTAGAAGGGTTAGGTCAACCCTCAGAGGTCAAAGAAGGCAAACTCAAAGAGCATGTAGTTGTAAAGTAAAAGGCCAAAAAACAAAGGAAGGTTGTAATAATTGAACCTAAGGTAAAGGAAGACCTTTAAAAGGATATGCAAGAAATGGTAACACCATCAAGGACAAAGGGCAAGGTTATCATTACAAGAAGGAGGTTAACGCAACCTACTACCAAACTAATACGAGGAATCCCATCAAAGAAGAGAAAGCATGTAGATGAGAAAGTAAAACCAAATTTTAAGTTGAGAGTTGCACAAGAGGAGGAAGAAGCCAAAAGGATAGAGTCTGATGAAATTAGAAAACCACAAGTTGTAAACAAACTCCCTCCAATGACAATGAATCACGTATGTGAAAATTTAATAGAATTAGAAAGTATTTTGGATCTTAAAGAATCACATTATGATTCTTTGAGCAATGAAGATAAAGATAAACTTGAAGAATCTATAATTGATATGTTAATCAAGTTTAGGAGTATACCCATTGAATTAGGAGTTGGAATTCCTATGGGATTGTATAAGAGAATGGATGCCAAATGGAAATGGGCATTGATCATAGAGAAGCAAATAAGAGAAACAATATTGGCACATGTCATGCCATATTTGGGAAAGACAAATATATCTATACCCATTAAAGATTATGTTAAGAAGGTTATGCCAAGGTACAAGGCATACAAAGTTTTAAAGAATAAAGTTCCTAAAGTTGAGGGAGGTAGTATTAAATTTTGGAAAGAAGTATTTGCAGTATTTACTCCAGCTATAGAGGCAAGGGAAGGTCAAGATACTACAAAACTTGAAGATGGAGATGAGAAGGAGGTACTCAAGCTAGTAGAAGAAATGTAAGAACTGATCTGTGAAATTAAATTTAAGGATACTATCACAATTGAAGACAATACTAACATCCCTCCACCTAATCCAAATGTACTCACTAAAGAGTAAATCTAAGGATTCATGAAGGACTCAAGAAAATTCTATACAAAACTGATTCTATTACAGATAATTGAATATTCAAAGCTTGAAGTTAAGAAGAGTGGTTATGCTATAGTCATACTAGTTATAGAGGCTACAAGTTTTGAGAAACTTGGTAAGCCATTGATTGTTTATTCGTCACCAATGACTTGTATGCAAATTTTGTGGAAGGAAGTAAACTTCGAAAAAGTTTCATGCACAAAGTTGATAGATGAAGAAATTACACATAAAGATAAAGAGGCTACTCAAGCTCTCATTCAAATGTCCAGTGCAAAGGTTCGGGAACCTACACCAATGGTACTTATACAAGAGGTGATATCTACACCTATGGAGTAATCAATCGAGAAATCAAGTTAGAAAGGGAAGCAATTTTGGCTATCAATACCAAGTGATACACCCTCAAGATCTCAGACTCAAACTCATGTAGAATGAGATGATGATGAGTCAATAGACCTTACTAAGGTAATTACATTACCTACATATGATTTGAATAATATTACCTTAGAGAAAATGCATGAACTCCAAATCTTGATGACTAGAAATGACAAACAAGAATAGCTAAAGGGAGAACAAAAGAGAAGATAGCTATTGGATATTGTTAGAAACATTTTTATAGATGCTTTTGGTATTATAGATGTAAATCAACAACATACAGTTGTGGATCAACTAAAATATGTAAAAGATAGAGTTTAGATAGAGGAAATAGAAACAACTGAGATGTTGTTACAATGGTCTAAATGAAGAATGAACCATAAAGTATTGTAGAAAGTCTCACATGAACTTGTATAATGCCAAGTTGACCTTTCTACAAATATTACACAATTGGAAACAATAAACTCTTTATACTTAAAATTGTGTGATATTGATTTCTTTATAGTTGATACTAAATGATCCTTAGAGCTCTTATATGCAATTATGAAAACCAATGTTCACTCATTGAGTAAGAACACAAGTTCAAGTTCATTTCCATTTAGACAAGGTTAACTAAGCTCATCTAAATATGTATAAATTTGATATAAGTGGGTCTTCAAAAAAGAGTCAAAATATATCAAATTGCATTTAGTCTTCTTCCTTTTTCTTTAAAAGTAGCAAATTCCTTATAATATTTTTGCATATTGATTTAAAAAATGAAGTCAATTTTTATTTTTCACTGATGATGGGCTTTGAGCGAAGCCCCTCGACACCCAAAAAAATAGTCTAGGGGCTTCATTTGAAGCCCTTTGGCACCCAAAGTTGCCAAAAGGCATTGAACAATGCCCCTAGCACCCAAACTGTAGCCAAATGGGCTTTGTTTGAAGCCCCATGGTTACACAGTGGGTTTCAAATGAAGCCTTATGGACCTTCCCATTTGGCCTCTCTCAGCAACCAAGAAACAACCCAGGTGGCTTCAAATGAAACCCCTCCAAAAAGGTAGTAAGCCACCTAATGCATCAACTTCCAAGAGTCATAACTTTTGACTCAGATATGGGTTTTGGCTGAAATTTTATAGGCATTCACATGAGGAGAAGTTGTTTGGATTGCTAGTAGGTGGTCATTTTGATATTTTTTTAGGACCCTAAAATTCAATCTTGACCTCCAAAATTAAGTTTTTGTGTTTTTTTCCATTTTTTCATAAAGTTGTTTTGATAAATCCAAAATCATGCTCTTGATTTTGTAGATTAGTTGGCAATCCATCTTTCCTTAGTTGCGGGCTTTTATGGGGAAAAATTAGGATTTATAGGATGGATTTTGGAAATTACCAAAAATGGAAAATTCTCTTTTTTCTAAAACTCTACCAAATATGGATGAAGATCACATCCATAAACAAGTTATGTGATGTTGGATCAAAAGAAGAATCTAACAAAATATTGAAAGGTATTAAGCCCTTACTAAGGAAAAAAAGAAGAGCAATTCTTCTATGGGAGGCAATTATGAAGAGGCTAGGAGAGAAACAAAATAGGCAATAGTAAAGTACATGTCCTTAGTGCCTAAGGAGAGTGCACAAACCAAAGATGATAGTCTAGTGTATGTGGAAGTCCACACACCTTACAAAGAAGAGGAAGAAGTAGAGGAAACATAAGAATCTCTATCACCACCTTATATTGTTATGGGTACTAAATCCATGCAAGTGGATAGTGCACACATAACTATGGACACAAAGGAGAACCCATTTGATGGGTATAGAGTAAATATTGTTGGCAATATCAAAAATATCACTTATTGTTTCCTATACTAATGATGAGGAAGAAGATAAAAGTAAAAAAGAAAAACAAGAAAAGAGGGAACATGAAGTAGAAGAAAAGAAAAGAAAAGAAGTATAGAAGAAGAAGAAGAAAGAACAAGAGGCAAAAAAGAGTAAAGAAGAAGAGGAAAAGAGGACTAAAGTAGAAGAAGAAAGGAAGAAGAAAGAAGAAGATGTGAAGAGAGAGGTTGAAGAGAAGAAGAGAGTAGAGGAACAAAAGGTAAAGGCTACTATATTTTTAATAGTGTTAGTAGCTGGAACATCAGTACCATCATCTATTCTATCTGATGATGAATATTAGAAAGAATTAGTGGGAACCTTGAGCAAGTTTTTCAAGAACAATAAAATTAAGTCTTTGGAGAAGACTCTTGCTAAAGTCTTTGATTTCATGCAAAAGATAGCTTCCTCAATTATAGAAAAACCAAACTTGAAAACAAGGGAAAAAGAGTTGGTGAAGACCTTTGATGGAGAATTCACAAATTTAGCTAAAGTAGTAGCATCACAAGCACAAACAAATCATGAAGCAACCCTATTTATCATAGTGTGCACCAATGTGCACAATGATTTGAAGGAACATGATGGAAACATCAAGGAATTGAGGAAATATATTGTTAAAGGTAAGAAGTTGTATGGACAGTGTGCAATACCTTACAAGCTTACCTATCAGATTTTGATGCAAAGATCAAAGGCCATATGAGTGAGCTTCAGACACTCACTACAAGATTGTAGCAACCTTAGTTAGAATGAAAGATTCTAAGAATGACATTGGGAAGATCCAAAATGTTTTCAAAAGCATTGAATATGACAAGAAGAAGGTAATAAGAAGATTCTTTGTTCTCAGACAATATTTGGCACCTAAAGTTATAATTTTATAAAGGCAATTAGAGGAATGACTTCAACAAAAAATTCCTATGAAAAATTTTCCTATACTAACTTGAGTGTAGTTGAAGTGGCATCTTATATAGTTTGTGCACTCCTCAGAATATCATATATAGTTAAAGAAAACTAGAAAAAAGAATTTGATATACTAAAGATTGATTTTGTAGATTGCATATACAAAATGATGAGCTGAGCAACAATAGGCAACAAGTTTTTGTGATCTAGTTTTGGCACCTTTTCCATTGACGTCAAAGGGAGAGTATTATGTAGAAGAAAATTTATATAGATGTAAATGTATATGTAAGGAGGAGCTTATGTATGTATCAATGTAAAGGAGTGGTAAGGAATGTAATGATCCATCAAAACATAAATAAAGTTGTTATGTTTTGAATGCAATTTTTGTGTAGTTACTTTTATTTGTTTTGTTATGTATGACATCTTTTGGGACTTAGCCAATTTTCCCAAAAGTTACCATCAATGCAAAATGGGGAGGTTTTTGGCAATATGGTTAGTAAGATGTAGTCATGGTTGTCATTTATGGAAACATACATTCAGCATTTTGATTATGCATTTAGAGATAGAAAATTGTCTAAGTATTAGATAGTTTGCAATAGCACAAAGTATATATCTTAAGAGTATAGATGATGCACAAAGTGTTATATTATGCACAATTGAGTAAAGGTTTATGAAGTCATCATGATGATGTGTACCAGTGTGCAAGGATATATTAATAGTATGGCACAAGTTATAGTGAGATTAACAGTGCAAGCATTTAACAAAGTAGAATAGAGCATGACAGTAAACAAAGTTGTACAACTTTAGCAATTATTTCGGTTAAAAAATAATTAATAGGTTATGTTGAGATGACTATGTGGATATTATTCCATAAGTTATTTTATATTATGTCAAATATGTAAAGACTGAAGGTCGAAAGTGCAAAGCTTTATGATTGTGCAAGGTACAAGTATAGATCTTATCTTGCACAGATAATGTGGAAGTTGTGTGATTAGATGTGACATGTGAACTATTGCAAGAACTATCTATGAGCCTTATGTATGCAAAATCTGATGTAAGGTCAAAAAAAGTGTGAGATACAATAGTAAAGAAAGTATTGTATGTATACCTATCTTGTAAAGGAATTAAATTGTAAAATTGCATGTTAGGCCAGTGGGCTCTTCTTGCATACATTTTAATAGTTCTACCAACCCCTAATAGGGTTGTAGAAACTCCTAATAGGGATGAGGCTTCTAACAAGGCATAGTCCTCTAACAAGGAATCAAGACACTATATGTACTCCATAGACTCCTAATAGGGTCAATATCCTTAATAGGATCCTATTGCTTAGTGAATCATCTAGTGGGTAGCATCCCCATCGGGGTTTTCCCTTGGCTAGGGTTTCCCTAGTTAAAAAATATAGGTGTTATGAGTTCTCTTTGTGCATGGTTATATTTATAGTTCAACATTGTTGGTTTACTTTCATATGCAAGCTATAAAGTAATTAACAATATTTAGTTGTGGTAAAAAGTCACTATTACCTATTTCTAACAAAAGAAAGATCATTCCTATGGCCTAGCCAAGCAACAGCTTCAACAACTATCAAAAAGCCTAGAAGCTATTAGAAAGGCAAAAAGTTCTTCATGTAATTTTGCTTCACACGTTATCATTATATTCTTTTATGTTTAAAACATGTTACCTACATTTGGAAAGGTAGTATGGAATGTTGGAATTATGATATATTTGTCATTAGTGCAAACACTTATTTTATTTTGAATGCTTATCGAGCTCATCACTTAGTCTATAGTTTATACCAAGCATTCATTGGTTACCTTATACGTTCAGCAGGTAAACAATTCTCACCGAGCATTCCAGAGCATACCGAGTGAATGGACAGTTTAGCAGTGTTCATCGAGAAAAGCAAGGTAAATGAAGAACGCAGTGTTCACTAAGCAAAGCAAGGTAAATGAAGAACACAATGTTCACCAAGTAAAGCAAGGTAAATGAAGAACTCAGTGTTTACCGAGCAAAGCAAGGTAAATGAAGAACTCAGTGTTCACCGAGAAAAGCAAGGTAACTAAAGAACTCAGTGTTCACCGAGCAAAGCAAGGTAACTGAAGAACTTAGTGTTCACCGAGTAAAGCAAGGTAAATGAAGAACTCAATGTTCACCGAGAAAAGGAAGGTAAATGAAGGACTCAGTGTTCACCGAGCACAGCAAGATAAATGAAGAAGTTAGCTTTATCTACCGAGTCACCAATGGTTACTAAGTTTCAAGCAATATTGTGTGTATAGTATGAACCGAGCCTCTACTTTTACCGAGTGCATGATGATGCCAAGTAATGTAGTAGATTTCAAGTATCATAAGGTTACCAAGTCGGCTTGAGGAACTTGAGTTTTCTACTATCTGGCCGACTCAGTAATATTTTGTTCACTTATGTTTTGGCTGACCTTGTAGTTGTAAATATTGGAATGGTATATATGTAATGTATGATATCATTTGTAGGATGGTATGGTGTATAAAAAAAAGAGTGAAGAAATTTAAAGAAGAACAAAATGGTGAAGAAATTTAAAGAAAATTTTGGTGAAGGAGATGGAGAAGAAGAAGGAGATGAAGGTCCATGACATAACAGCTTACACAAGGACAAGGAGAAGATCAAGCTTTAGAGGATGAAGAGGAAGCTGAGAAAGAACCAAAGAAAACTAACCAGAAGAGGGAAGCACAACAAATGAAAGTAGAAAAACCAAAGAAAGTGCCAAAGAAGGAAAAATAGAAGCTAGTTGTAACTCTTACAAGGTCAAGCATAAGAACTACTACTATACAAGCTAAGGAAGCTCAATCAACAAAAGGTTAAAAAAAAAAGTTACGACATAGCCAAGTGTGGCTACTAAGAGACTGAAAAGGAGTTTGAAACTTTAGGAGGAATCATATGATGAAAGGAAAGAATCAAATGAGACTAGTCAATTTAAAGTGGTAATCCATAATCCTAAATCTAACACTTAAAACCTATGTGACAATATAAAGAATAATGCAGATTTGTTAGGTTTTTGGCATATTGATTTTGATAAGTTAGACAATGGAGATAAGCATAATATTTAAGAAGTTATTTATGATATGATGGCTACTAATTTTAAGACAACTCCATTAGAGATTTCTAACTTTATTTCTAAAATCTTATATGAAAGAGTTGAGAAGAAATGGAAGTTTAGTATGGAAATAGGAAAACAAATTAGGGAGGCTACTTTAGCTCAAGATATCCCAAAATTTGATAAGAAAATAATTGAAAAGTCTATAGAGGAACACAAAGTGATATTTTCTCCTAAAGACAAAGCCTTTCATATTTTGAGAAGTAGAGTTAAAGAGGTGGTAACCCATAGAAAATTACTTTGGAAAATAATATATGGGTTGACCACACAAGTAGTTGTGGTAGAGAAAGGAGAACAAGTAAATGATGACATAATTGAGGAAGATACACAAGATGCATAGGATGTGAATGAGCCAGGCACCATTTCTATCCATGGAGAGAAAGAGAGTTTTGAGGAAATACATGATGACTCTACACAAAATTTAAATCCATTGAGTGGGGAAGATTTAAAGATACTAGTATGGGAATCCACCAATAATACTATTCCATGCACAAATCCTATATCGGTAAGGATTTATGAATCTCAAAAGTCTAAGATTGCATCTAGTGAGAAACAATAGAAAGACACATCTCTTGTGATCCCACGTGTTGTAGAAGTTAAGGAGAAGGAATCACATGAAGAAACAATTGATCAAAGTGTAACCTTGGCATAGAAAGGTGAACTTAACGAAGCACCATTTTTAATGCAAAATATTGTCATTGAGATGAAGGAGAAAAATGGAGATACCTTAGCTACATTACTATCAAGTCTACAAAGCTCAGGGTTGCAAGCACTTTTCATAATTGACAAAGAGGTTAATCAAGAGAAAGAGGATAAGGAAAAGAATCCTACACTCACCTTACTAAAACCTGTTGAAGATTAGACAAAGGTTGTAGAAATGAAATAGGATAAGATGAGTGATGAGAGACATGAACATGTAGCCATAAAGATACTAGTTACTTTACCAGTAACTACACCTCTTCCTAGTAGCCAAACTCTTCAAATGTTGAGTACTCAAGATACACCACTATAGATATCTAGGTTTAATGCAAGTACACCTAAGATTGATGAGACTACATCATTTGTGGATGTTATTTTAGATGAAGTGATTGTTCTAATCCAATTTGATCCAACAATAATCACACTTGAAGAAATGGTTGTTCTTCAAGAGGCTCTACAAAGGAAATCAAGGAAAGAAATCTTGAGAAGGGAGCATAAGTCAAAAATGGTTCTACATGATATTAGAGAGATATTCTTTTAGATGCTTTTGATATTTCAGCTTCAATTTCCAATAAGTTGATCTTAGAGAAACTTGTACATATATTTGATAAGATAAAGGATGATAATAAAGAGACAATATAAAGTTATTGGAATGGTCTGAAAGGAAATTTCACACTAAGGCTATGGTCAAGATATCTAGTGGCATTGCACTAAGACATGTTGATGTATCAACTAAGATGGAGAGTGTGAAGAAAATTTTGGATAAAATTTTCTCTATATATAGAAAACTATGTGATGTTGATATCTTTACTAAAGAAACTCAATAGTCAATTGACTAGTTGCAATGAGATTTACAATTAATATGTACTAAATTGAGGTAATCTCCTAGCACTAGTCAAGTTCATTTTTAGAGATTATTGTTAGCACAAAGTAGGCTTGCCAAGTTACAAGAAAAGGATGAAAATATAAGATAAACTTTCATAAGCATTCAGTCCATGTTGACCCCACACATAGAAGTTTTGCAAAAGGAACCAGGCTTTCTAGAAACATTGTTGAAGAAAGATTCTCATCTTTCTACACAAGAAGGTCTAGTAGATATGGTAAAAAATCTAGGAATACACATTCAAATTTTAGATGCATCTAGAGATAATTTGGATTCTAGTTTGGGAATCATAGTGGAACTACATAAGCCACTTTTGGACAAATAGACTATAAGTGTACCACCCAAATGATATACATGTCAAAAAGGGGGATTTTGAAGATTTTTTAAATGTTGAAGAATATTGTCATGGAAAATATCTAATCAAAAAGAGTTAAAAAAATGAAATGAAGTATTTACTCAAGGGGAGTAATAAGGTATGGGAGACAACACTTTTTGCAAATTTTGAGATTTTCAAATTTTCTATAGAAGCCGATTGGAGATGATATATTGTCTAACTTATGCATAAAATAAGATTTTATGAAAAAGTATTTTTGACACTCATGTCAAAGGGGGAGATTGTTGATCTCATTATGCTTTTAATAAAGTAGTGACAAAATACTTAGTCATTATCTAGCAAAGAACATTACATGCCAAGTGCATAGTGTATGTCGAGCATAAGCCTCTAGACAATACATGTCAAGTAATATGATAATTAGTGTTGAGCACTAGTATGTGTTGAGCATTCAGTGTGTGTTGAGTCATGCAAGCACTAAACAAATAGGAAGCAAGAAAATAGTGTGTGTCGAGTGATTCAAGTGCCGAGAAAGAGTAAGTATCGAGCCATTTTGAAGCTAAGTATTAGTATAAAGAGTATAGTGAAGGCCAAGCATCAAATTATATTAATGTCAAGTTACCACTATTTGACATAGATGTTTGTTGTGGTACAAACTTCTATTTAAACCATTTTTGGCCAATATGAACATGAATTTTTTATATTAATAAATCAGGATCTTGTCATATTATAAATCCTATACCAATACATTCAACCAATTATATAAATAGAAGAGTTAGGCAAAAATAAGTAGTAACCATAGACATTGATTATGATGTAGCCCATCTCCATAATACTTACTTAAAGAGTTAAACCTTGAGGGGGAGTATGGATACAAATGAGGATGAAAAGAGAAGCATTGCATGCACAAGGAGAGGAATGCTAAGAGCATAGAGAGCATTTCATGGTGGAAATGATGGATAAGTTATGGAACTACAATGTAGAATCAATTTGTAAAGAACAAAAATAAGAAGTGAAAGGATACAAAAGTTAGATTTGATAAGGAGGATCAAGAGATAACCAGTAAAGAGGAGACCTAACATCAAGCATCAAGGTTCTAACTAAAGGATTAGGTGTTGAATCATTTTAACATGTGATAAAAAGTAAATATCTTAATAGAGTAGTCCTAATAGACTTTTGTAAATCTCCTTGAATATTTTTTACTTAGTTGTGAGTTTAAATCCTTTAATCAAGGTGAGACCTAATAGTCTTGTAAGGCTTTAACAAGGTAGACCTTTCACAGTGTAGATCATATTTTATGATCAGAACTTTGTAGCCATAATTGGCCACACTTTAGAACTACATTAGTAAAGATTTGTGGATGTCATCCCCACTCTAGTTTTACCTTCTCATTAGAGGGTTTCTAGGTAACCAAAATCTTATGTGCTATGTGTTGATTTACTTTATCTTTTGGATGTGATGTATGGTTACTTATTTCAGTTTAGATGTAAAGTTATGAGATGGATGAATGATGAAATGTTTTAGAGGCAAAAAAATTACGAACTGATTTATCTCCCCCCCCCCCAACTCAAAACTTACTTTCCCATTGTTATTTCAACAATAGCTATATAGTAGCTTTGAAAATTATTTCTTTGTTTTACAATTACATCATGTAATAAAGAGAGATCCATTCTTTATTTTAAATCGATTCATTATATAACCTCTTTTATATGAATCCATACCTCAATATTGTAGAATTAGGGTTTGTTGTATAATTTTTTCAATTTCTGTAAGTCACCTTCAATTCACTTTCTAAACTTTTCAGCAAGTTCTTCTAGGATCCAAATTCAAGAATGGTTGTTAATTATATTGATTTCAATCCTTAAATCTACCTCAAATCTGATTTGTATTAATTATTCTTGTACACACAATTTAAAGTCATAATTCTATATTGAGTAGAATAAATTTTCTTCTCATGCTCATATATGATGTCAGTTATTTATGTACTCTTATATGTAGCTTCTAGACATTATTTCTATCCTTCACCTAGGTGCACAAAACTTATGTCACCATTTTAGGGTCAAATTAAATTTTAAGTTTACAATCCCTTATTTCTCTAATGAATTGATTGTTTAAGTTGATAAGGGTTCCTTAATAACTACTACTAATTTCAATTTTTTATCTAATAGCTCATTTGTCTTCTCTACCCATACTTGAGTCTTCCAGGCAATATTTCTATAACAAATATTTTGTCTAATCTTTCAAATATCTTTCCTTTCATATTTGTATTCCATTTTACATTGTTTTTTTCATTCCTTTTAAATTTCATATTTAGTGATCTCATGTTGTTCATTCTACAAAACCTTGTTGTATGTTCTAAAGTGTTGCAAATATAACATGCTATAACATTGTTTTCATAGCTCGATCCAAATTTATTAGTTTAATCTCCAATTTCTACCAATATGTCCAAACTTGTTGCACTTAAATACTATAACTTTATTTCTTATGACATTTTTTTCTCCTAATGGTCTACTAATTATTTTGTTAGTACTTTTATACATTCCATTATTGCTATACCTAGGTTTCCTTAATTCATAAGATTTATGTCCATAAGCAAAGAAATTATAACAATAACTAGAAAAGGGTTTAGTATAATTACTTGTACAGTCCTTCTTCATGTGTCCAATCTGATTACATGCAAAAAATTATTCATTGAATTATTTCCTTACTCATTTAGGTTATTTAGGTTGATTGGGCACTTCTTTACTCACATATTATTTCTCATCAGGTTGTTGGTACACTAGATCTTGTTCCTCAATAACTTGAGATCCTATTGATACTCTCCTTCAATGTATCCAAATCTTATTTTCTCTCCAATAGGTCTTTGTGCCATAATCTACTCATCAACAGTCTTAGTACTAGAGTATAACTTCTTTAAACGTTGCTTTGTTTTCATAAGTTCTCCTCGAAAAATAGAGTTGTACTTCTCAAGTTTTGAATACTTTTAACTTTATAATCTCAATTTTAGATGTCATCTTATTAATCTTATATTTTATATCTACATTCTTAGATCTCAAATCTGGCCAACTTTTCTTCTCATCTTCCATCATGCTAACATTGGTAATCTTGGGTTAATGTTTCTAAATTTTATTCTTAGAAATTGCATCACTGACCTTGATATAATGTTGTGACTCTTTCTTTTTACAATTAGATTATTCAATCTTCTCCTTCAATCTTTTGAATGAAATCCTATGCATCTTTAAGTTTTTTCTTCATTTTGTTCATTTATTCTATAACTAGAGAAAGTTCCTCAAGAGCATCTTCTAAATTCTTCTAAATTCAATCCATAACCATAGAGATCTTATTAAGGTTATTAGGCTTCCTCTAAGTAACTATTCTTTGATACCAATTGTTAAAAATAAGGAATATTGAGACAGATTGAGGTGGGGGGTAAATCCATGTTACAAAAACTATTTCCCAACTTTGGATATAATTAACAATATTTAAACTTGGGTATATGATCAAACTAAAAAAGTAAAAATAACCATAATATAATACAACTAATAATACTATTATTTGTTAACTAAGGAAACCCTGGCCAATAGAGAACCCAAGTGGGGATGGCACAGATAAAATGATACACTAATCAAAAGTATCTTGTGAAATATATTGACACTAATACCTGAATCTACTACATCTATATATTGTATCTATACATGTGCTCTGATACAAGTTATTTGAAATAGGGAATACAAAAGGTATAGATAAAAAAAACTTTTACATAGTGAAGATATATTGAATATTTTATCTATCTTTTTGGTTCCTTCTTGAAAAAAAATATCATACATCCATAAGGTATTGTAATATAATCAAATTTGCTTCAATATTTATTATACCAAGTTCCTTCTTTATGCCAAATTCTTCCATCATGTCTGTCTTGTTGCTTTTGTTAAATCTTTTCAATTAACTTTTTCCACATGTGCGTTAACATCTAGGATGTCATCCCATCCTTGTCAACTCATTATTTTGGTAAACCAAAACAATCATTTAACAAAAATGCCTTTACTTTGTCATCTTCTTTGTCCTACTTATTATGACCTACACTTGGAAAAATGTCCATAAATATGTATATACAACTCCAAATATTTAGCACTATTGTAAATGTGTTTTGTATATCCCATTCTATCTTTTTTTAACTATGCACACGGTGAAGTACTTTAGGTGAAGTTTGCCAAAACAATCTCTGATGTTATCTTCACATAACTTCAATAATTTTCTTAGTTCACAAAACTTCACAATATATTTTTCCTTCTTCATACAAGTTATATGTTACCATAAATGACAACTCTACATAATATATCCTTAGCCAAATTATCAACATATATTATGTATCAACCGACCTAAAAATATATATAAAAATATATTATAACTTTAAGTTTGCTAATTTAGTTTACACAAAAAATAAGATTTGCAGGTGTAGATGTTGGCATGTGATATTACTCAAAATCTCTAGCCAAGATCATGTCAACTCAAATATCAAGTGATTGTTGGGCCTCATTTAGGCTCAACTCTTCATTTATAGATTATTATCCAATACACATCCCAATAATGAAAAATGAAGGGGATTTCCAAAATAGAATGGAATGAAAGTAGAATCATCATATGTTAATAAATCCATGTAACCTATTGTCATCATGTTGAAATCAATATCAAGAAGGAAAATGCCATAAGATTGGTTCCTTATAATTATTGAAGGGTCTATATGTTATACCTCTCCCTTTGTAGCAATAAAGTGGTTGATCCTCAAGAAATATACAACTATGGCCATAGTTTTTTTGATGAGAGGAATGTGGTTTATCATATCTAGTAGTAGCTATGCAAGATCTAATATCTAATATGGGTATATCATGATCAACTACTATGAATTCATATGCATCCAATAGATCCTTATCCAAATGAATCAATATAATAGACATCACCTCTCTAGTAAGACCTTCTAGTTTTGCAAGTGAAGGGATGTATTCTTTAGTGTAGATGTTAGTTGACCATTCTTTACCTAAGGACCTAGGGCATCAATGAGACATCAAATATAGGCCAACCCAATCACTAACTATTGATTTAGTGGTTGATCCAATTTTACTAGTGCATTGTATCACTCCTCATAGTTCAATGTTATGCATAATATCATTTATTGTGGTATGTTAAACACACATAGACACAAGTTTATACTTGTATATACACATATACATGTCTAAATACACAAATACACACACACACACACACACACACACACACACACACACACACACACACACACACACACACACACACACACATATAATAACATTCAATAAAAAATATAAATATAAACATAAAAATGACCTACTTTGAAATTGAAGGTCAACTTTTAGATGTCCACAACTCTGATCAAAAACTCAATTGTCACAATGAAAGTGACTATGGAATTTTATAGGGTTAAAAACATCAATTTAAGAAATTTTAATGGGAAGTTCTTTATTTCAATATTTGAATTGATTTTACTACTTTGAATTGAAAGTACCTAACTTTTTATCAAAATTTTAGAGAGGTTTCTGTCGAAACTAGTTGATTAAAAAAAATTGGGCTCTTCTTTTTTGAACAAATTTCTTCCTCCAGAAAAGTGTAATCCACTATTATGGTTCACCTTGAGATAGTAAATAAAAATAATCATACTCATTTTCATGTGAGACAACCTTTCTCATTTCCCCCTATTTGAAGAATAACTTCACATTAAGAAATTAATTTTCCCTTATACTTTTTTTCTCAAGTTTATTTCCCTCACATTTGAGACCAATGTCTTTATCAATAAGTTGTAGAGTAAACTAGAATTTGATACTCCTAGTATGTGACTTCACCTTTCTTTCCACAATTATAGAACTTCAAAGTTAACATGGATTTTTACCCTTTCATTTCATTACACTATAGAGTAAAGGGACATTACTCAAATATATCCCGTAGCATTCTATTGTGTAATAATTTCCTACAATTCCTCGGTTGATAACTTTTTATGTGGAACATCATGTTGTTGATTGTAGATAGTATTCAGTGTTCAACCAAGGACACAAAGATGGCCACACCTACATGTAAAATTAGAAAATTAGAAATCCTTTACAAAAAAGAGACAAAAAGATAAGGAAATGTGTTGAACCCCATACTAGAAGGATTTTTGTAGCATTCCAAATTTGTATCCAAATTGCATTGACTTTTATGTAGAAGTGTTTTTTGGACTATGATGCCCATTATTATTATTATTATTATTATTATTATTATTAATTATCTCTCTGTTAAGTTAATCCAACATGTGATTATTACTACAACATGACTATGAACATTATAGTTCATAACTTCAATTTTGCATACCCTTATTATATTTGACGTCTTATTGTAAGTGTTAAAATACATATTTAGAATATATGGTTTACTCGACATAACCTTCAGCTAGAGGTAATAGAACCAAGGTTCTCCTAGGAAACAAGTTAAGACGTAGAGCACAAATTAATGTTAATATAACATATTATTACCATCATGGTTTTTCTTATAGATATTTCCATTTCCTTAGATAGGACTTATATATGTTTTCTACAAAACTAATCATTCAATAATAATAATAAAATAATTAAGATATCTTAATATTATATTTTCTATATGATCAACTTTAAATTTTCCCTCTTATACAATGAATATCCACCTGTTTCAATTGAGCATTCTTTTACAATCTTGAAAAATCAAAATTAATTACCGAGTGTATCTAGAAATCTTTGTTAAGTAGTCAACTATAATATTATAGTGTATGTTTACTTATTTGATTATTTTGATTCCTTTACATGAACTAATGACCTATACTATTTTACTTAAGAAAATTCCTATTTTTTTTTACTAAAACCATCAATGAGAACAACCTTTCACTTCTTGATGATACATCTAGTTATAGAGCCACTTGGTTTCCTTGGCACAACACAACCATCCTTATTGCACTTGATCTAGTTAGTAGGTAGGGGGATTCATTTAATATATATTTTTTGAAAATAATATCTAAGTTACTATTTAAGAAGTTATGTAAAATTCACCAAACTTAGAGAGCATGTCTCACCTCTCCTTTCCTAGAGGAAACAACAATGATTGCATTTACCTTCAATTTAATTATTTAAAATAACTTATCATTGGTCTCTGCTTTGTTTCTAAGGATTTTGTTATCTCATTCGTTCAATGCATTCCAATAGGGTAAAGGAGGAATATGGACTAAAATATTTTATCAAATGGGGTGATAGAATGAGAAAATATCCCATTTCTCTACAAATCAATCCATTAAACTTTGCATCACCCAATCAACATTAGTATCTCTTAACATACTATTCCACAAACTTCTTAATATAAGTGTGGTGCAAACAAAGATTGTTAATCCATTCACAACATGCCAATTATCTAAGGAAATCTCAATAGTAAAGGCCTATCCATAAGCATTAATCAACCAAAAGATAGGGTTGGGTAACCAAATCTACTTTCCAAAGTTATTGCAGATGTGCCCCTTAAGAGACTATCTTTGTTGAGTTGCCTATAGTTGTAGGATCACACTTTAAAGGAAAAATAATGAAACAATATGTATGCATTTTATAGCATATCACTATGTGCAGGATCATGTTCAACAAAACTGTGCCATTACATGGCAATGAGAAATCAATAAATCAGGGTTATGTCAACTTGACATGCAATTTTAGACTTGTTATAAAATTTCAATCAAAAATGTTATGAGAAAAGAATCTATAGAAAATCAAATTTAGTTTCTGAACTACTAGACCTTATCTGAAGAAAGAAAAAATTGATTGGTCAAAATTTTGAATTTTAATGCAATAGTAAAAAAATTAGGACAAAAATAAGTAGGCATACATCTAACCACCTTAATCAAAGTCAAATGATAATATTTTTTAATAAGATTCTAGATATACAAAGTAGACTCATGCCTGAATGTGACACATATTTTTGGGTATATTTATTCCTTGTAAATAATTAATTTTGAGTTTTCTACTATAGTATTTTTGGAATAAAAAAACTTCTATGTCTTACCATGTTAACTAATTCAAAACTTTACAATTTTTTTTTTTTTTTTAAATTTCCCTCTAGTAGAAGAAGTATATAATGTGATGCATCTTTTGGATTTCAAAAAATTTACATTGTTAAAGAGTTATATTTGTTTTTTAATTAGTGTGTCAATCAACACTTTATGTGTAATTCCATTTTCATTTCAACAAATTCTAGTGGAAAAAAAGTAATCAAACACATGTTTGAAGTAAAAAAAACACACAAGAACAGGCCAAAAACATGCTTTTGGGACATTTCTAAAGTTGACCATGTAGGGTTGGTGTCCAAAGAAATACTATGCCTTATAAAGGTATTAATATTTTGGTTTGGTATCAAGATGGGTGGGAAAGAAGTCAGAATAGATTTTGAAATGCTTTGAGGCATTTCAAAAACTACATATTTTTTAGATCACCACTTCTTGGCATGTCGTGATCCTACACATACCCATATATTACATGTGAAGTACATACATTATGTAAGGGGAAAATAAATATTAAAGTTTACATATGATTATATATATATATATATATATATAATGACTCATTTATTACATTTATTTTTCTAAACATGGAACACAAGGAAAAATAAAGGCTTATAAAATTGGTTCCCCTCTACAAAGAAGATTAAAACATTCACTTTGGTGTTGTCTCTAGGTGAAATTTTTGTAGGTTTCCAATAACATTTATTACAACAAATTTTTACTGAGACAATTTCTAGGTATGATCTCAATTAAGTTGCTTAGAGGAAAAAATAATGAAGTATAAGTTAGCACTCTCTTGGAAGGTTGAAAATTTGTCATGATTAGAATTTATCACTTGCAAGAAAAAGAGGTTTCTCAAAATTTGTGATGGAAGCTATATATTTGTGAAATTGTAAAGACGAGTAAGATTAGCAACATGCTCAATCATTAGTCTAGATAGTCACCAAGAAAAACAATGAAAATATTGTAATTTGTGAATTTGACAACCAAAAAAGGATTCCATTCTTTTTTATATGTATCATAATAAAGTTTATGATTAGCTTTGTATTGTTTTCTAAATTCTTATGTACCACAATTTATTCCATTCTTGGCTTTAATTTTTTTATGGAAAAAGGGTGGTAGTATGTAAACCAGCGTCCAATTATTATCATGGATACAATAAAGAATCTTGACATAAATTTCTCATTTATTTGTCTTTTATTTCACCACTATAGAGAATACTATCTAGGAGGTCACTTGATCTGAATTAAGAATTTAGCTGACAATGCCTAGAGTAGAACTTGTGGTATTGTGATTTAGTTGAAAGCCATTAAAATGTCACAATAGATATTTTTGCAAGCCAAAAAGATATCCATTCAATCCAAAAATAGAGTTTATACAAGTTTGATTTGATCTCAAGGGTCACCACTATCCCTTTAAAATGAAAATGAAGCATCCACAAGATAATTAATGATAAAATAAACTCTATCAACTACAAAAACTACAAAATTCTATATGAAAAATTACATCTACTTGTAGAAGGCATAACTTTCTACTCGTAGCTCAAAATCATGAATCGTCTGGTGTCAAAATTTCTTGAAATATCTTCTAAAGTTCTACATTTAGTGGTTGAAGCTTCTTTACCTTTGCGGCACTATCAAAGCCCAGAAACATCCTAAATGCCTTTGAAAATGTGAAATACTAGAAATTATAAAATACCAAAAAAATAGATTTTGGTATTTTCCCTCTTTTGCTTGTGCTAACATCCTCTGCATCTTCCTAGACTGTGTCTTGATCATCACCAATGAAATGATTAGGAAGATGAGCTATTAGCTAAGTTTCTTTATACATTTTTTTCCAATTATTGGAGGAGTTTTAGGGGATGCTTGTTGTTAATGTATTACTCTTCTTCAGATCTAGAAGTTATGTCATCAGGACTATCTTAAATCTAAAAAAAAGACCAATCACGAGCTTGGTCAGGGATGAATTCACCTTTAAAAAATAAATGAGGAAATGATAATGTCCACCATGTGATTTTGTGTAAGGAAAATATAGTAAGAAAATGAAATAGAGGCCTAAATTTTGTTTTTGTCATCAAACTACTCTTGTATCTCCTCCCCATGTTAGAGGATTGCAAGAAATAACATTTAGAATTAAGTTATTTATATATTGTTGGCCATTGTACATCAAATCTTTAACTTTTTCTCTAACCTTTTTATTACTATCTTATTTTGATATCTAATTTTATTACAAAATGAGCAACTTCCTACTAGAAACTTTCTTGAGAACTATCATTTTAATGACACCATTTGCTATTTCTAAACCAATATTTAATGTATATTTGAAATATTGAATTATATCGAAAAGAATTATAATAAACATTTTATATTTCATTTGAAATTGATTTTGTAAAATAATTTTTAAAATATTTTTAATCTACTAATGTACATATTCTTTTATGTTTTGAATTTCTTAGCATCTAATATAATGATTTTAATTAACACGAGAATATATACCCCATTTGTTACATCGTGTATGCTTATGTTCGTATCTACCTGAAATATATTATCATTTCAGAAACAATAACATACTTGAAGAATAAAACAAAACATCGTAATTTGACTTACATTTCTAATTTACAATCTCTAATCACACACCACACATATTTGAACGTGTTCTTTTCAAGAGTTCCTTTTCCTTTATCATTTCTTTAAGTCACGTCCTTGACTGTACTAATTTCACATATTTCCTTCAAAAGTTTGATTACACCAATCTGTACTTCAATAAAACCTGTGGCGAATACAGCTGCAGCCAGTAGTTTACACGGATTTAGTGTTCAAATCAATTATGCAAGTTTCTGTCTCATACAGTGTGAAAGTCAAGCTTAGAATATGAAAGGACAACTATCACAAGTGAATATTGAAGGTCAAATATTGCTGGGAGAGAACGACATACTTGTGTAAATCAAAATAAAGTTTCCATTGGTTTAACCCACGTTAATGCAGATCAATTATCTATAGGTTTTAGCCTGGATACTGGCAATACGAAAAAGCTAACATACAAAACAACAATAAAGTAAGAAAACATGGAGTTGAAATAGTTTTTAAACCAATTAATAATTTTACTCAAGATTCAAATTACAAACATTTTTAATTAGAAATGCATGAATTATGTTTCTATTTTCTTTAATAGCACCAGTTTGTTTTTGCACAATGATTGATTCAGTTTGTTGTTGAATCTGAGATTTATATTTACATATATATCCTATTGATTAGTTTTATTTCATTTGCATTTTTTATCTTTAAACATTTAACTTAGAAATAATGTATTTTTTATCTTTAAACATTTAACTTAGAAATAATGTTTGTGTTATGTTTTATTTTAGAGGTTTATGTAGCCCATCCTAGAGATTTGTACTTATTTCATGTGAATTAGTTAGTTTATTTCAAATGTATATTTTTAGCTATTTATAATTTTCTATATATGAACAAAAATATAGAAAGTTATTGTACTTGTCGTAGGCTAGTAGTATTACATTCAGTTTGCCATAGGCTAGTACTATTACATTCATTTTGAATGATTAGTGAATTAATTTATAACCTATAGACCAATCATAATAAATTATTTTTTGATTAATCAAACATTTCAAAAGTTATATATTAATTTATTAATATAATTTATTATTGAATCTAATTTTCTCTGGCTCATTTGACTTGGCCTTATAGGACCCCTTTTTTGGAATGCTCTCCACATTGATTTTTTTCCGGCTATTGGAATGCTCTCCACATTGATTTTTTTCCGGCTATATTTTAGACTGTGTTTTATTAATATTTTATATTTCTACATTTTTAATGAAGTTATTTATAAATTTACATATAATTATTTTAATCTTTAACTATTAAAAATTACTTGTTTATTAACTTTAAATATATATAAATAATTCTTTAATAATTTATTATATTGCATTTACTTTTAGCAATTAATAAATTAATTTATAAACTATTGCCCAATTATAATGATTTTTTTTATATTAAACATAATATTTTAATATAAATTATGCATAGTAAATAATAAAAATATTTATTTTACAAAATATACATTTATTAGTATTTAATATTTCTATATTTCTATTGAAGTGATTACTACTAATTACTTTTATCTTTTACTATGAAAAATAATCTTTTTATTAACTCTTAGTACATATGATATTAAATATTTTACTATAAAGTGAAGAACAAAAATATTTATTTCACAAAATACATATCAAACTAATATATTTCTAAGTTATATTATTTTATTTTATAAAAAGTACATGTCACTATGTGACACTTGTTAGTACTTGTTGGTAGACTAAGTACTCTTGTGCAACTTTTTGGATTACTTACCTTAACTAGTTATTAAATCAATTACTATTGTACCAATTAAAATTCATTCCATTTTTTTTTTAAATATTATGTTTTTGAAATATATATGCCAATTTTTTATCTTAATTTTCACAACACATGTTTTAGCACATATGTTGTACATCATATTTCTATTTTAAAACTTTAATTATAATTTCTTAATTATAAATGAATACATTGAAATAATAATAATAAAATTAGATTTTAAATGTTTAGTCTAATTGTTTATTATAATTCTTAGTTGAGGGTACTTCCATTCCATTTCAATTATTATTGATTATTATATGTCTACAAATTTTCACTCCAAATTGAATTAGTTTCCAAGAATTAAAAGTTATTATTTTTTTAATTCACATATTTCTATAGTTTTAATATTTATTTGTACAATTTATAGGTTATAAAAAACTATTTATCTCAAACATGATTGGTTAAATTAGTTTAGTTTTATATTAAGAGACTATTTCCATTTTACATTTTTTTTTAGCCAAGATTTTTCAAAATGCTCATTAACTTTTGAAATAATTATTTTTTGACTTTTAAAACAACTATTAGTTAGGTTAACAAAAAAAAAATTAAAGTTTTTATGAAAATACTTTGTTGCCTTCAACTTTCCTACTCTATAGCCTACAATTGTGTTGCCATCTCTCATCCTACTTCCATGCCCTCTTAATCTTGGGAGGGATGGATCCCCCTACCACACCCCCCCTCCCCCCACCCCCCTCTAGATCTAGCCCCTAATTGTCCATATTTGGAATTGGTGGCAAAATCCCTAAATAGTTGTTGTCCTTTGCAGAAGGATGTTGCTATCTTGGCAAATTTTAGCTCAATCCCTGATGACTACACCTGGTTGGGTCCCTAAACCTTTAATGTCCCCTCGAATGAGGAAACTTCATCGGTGTGCCCTAAAACAAATTGGCTTGCAACTATTGTTAGTTCAAAGATGCCTATGGAATCTAATGCTAAACCCATGTTCTCCCTAGGTCCCACTAGACCCCATATTTCACTCTCAGATTTAGTGGTGAATTCAATTTGCTCAAGTTTTACCCTTAGCCTTGTTGGAAATTTTGTCTCTTGTCTACCCATGGTGGACATGATTCAAAAATGGTGCTCTACTAAATGGAAACTAACAAGTTCTTTTGCCATCTTTGTGATGGCGGGTGCCCTTTTTCTATTCATGTTCATGGCTGAGTTGGACAAGGATTTGATCTTGGCTAGGTCCTGAAGCTTTGGTAAACACCACCTAATGATGGCTAAGTGGAAACCAAGATTCAATCCTGAATGTAATCTATTCAGATCTGCCCCAATCTAGATATGCCTCCCTAGGCTTCCCATGGAGTATTGGGATGAGGGTGTTTTTAGGTGGATTGGTAACTCCTTTGGGCATTTCATAAAAGAAGACTCGATGACTTGGTAAAAGATTAAGCTTGGCTTTGCCAAGATGTTTGTTAATATGGGAATGAATAGACCCCTTCTCACAACAATGGGACTGAGATGTAAATGGGGTACCTAGTTGCAACTACTAGCTTATGAGAATGTTGCCCCCTTCTGTGAGAAGTGTAACAGCTTTTGACATATTTTTGTCCATTTCCCAACAAGTGAGAAACTCAAGAACAAGGTCTCAACCCTAGGTGTTGAGGTGGTGGAAAGCTCAAAAACTACCAATATGGAAGCTATCATCAAAACACTAAAAAGCATGGAACCTCTTGGTTCAGGGGATTTCCAAATAAATGAAATCCATAATACTAAGGAGAAAACTAATACCCTTATGAAATCCCAAGTTGAGAGGAAAGGGGAGGAGAACATAGGTAAGTGGATTTAGGCTTTGGAGATGACTATGCATGAATAGGGGGAAAGTATGGATACCCAAACCCTGGAGATAATGCAGCAAAGTGACAGGTTGTTGGGTAATGAGATGGCTTTGACAGGAAATGGGAATACATGCAACCCACTCCCTAATGTGGGAGCTAGGTCATTATTTGACAATGGAACCCTTGTGGTTTCCTTACCAGGCATTATTAAAGTTCTTTCACCCACTTCAAGGGACCCAAATATTTTTAACAAGGATTTTGAATGCATGGTCCTAAAGAGGAAGAATAGAGGAGAGAAGAAAGTAGATGTTAGATCTAATGAAAGGATTGGTCGACCTCCAACTAGGATCATTCACCAAAAGTAAATAGTAAAGGAGATTGCTCAGGGAAAATAGAAAACTAAAGGAATCCTAGAGCTATAAAATATTAAGGTCATATCCTGGAATTTTTAAGCATAAATAGCCCAAGAAATAGTACAAAATCAAAAAAAAAGATCATTTAACTCAAGGCTGATTTGATTCTTTTGCAAGAAGTTAAAATGTCTACACAGCTCTTCTCAAGAGTGGCTAGTTATGTTTGGCAAGGTGCTAGCTACACTTATTGTGAGGCTAATGGTGCAAGCATCTCTAGATGGAGAAATTTAAAACCCCAGAAGTATGAAACTAGCTTTGGCTCCTCTAATAGTGAGGATAAACCTGCTAAAAAGAAAAGACACCACCAAGACATCAAACCTAGCCCTAGCACTATCAACCCTTCCCATGTCTCAAATACCCTGGAAGCTATCCTAGCTCATAATGCGGGGAAGACATCACTTCTCCTAGGAAGGTTAACCCTAAAGGTTATTGGGAATAAAGGAAAATATAGTCATACCAAGATGCAATTGGAGATGCTTGAGATGGCTATGAAGAACCTAGTAGATAACCATGTCGCTATATGCCACATATTCAAAACCCTAGTGGAATTCACCACCAAGGTTATGCACTCTATGGCCACAACCCTCTACTTCCTACAAGCTAACAAAGAGGAACATGAACTAGGGATGACTACTAAGACAACCTAATCCATTTATGAGTTCTTGGCAGGGGACTAGCCGAAAATCATCATAGACAAACCAATGAAAGTGGAGGAGGAGGATGCAGTGGGGAAGCTTCTGAGGACAAGAAGAATGGTAACTAGGAGAAGGAAGAGGGCATCTAGCTCGGGTTCTATTGTGTTTTATTTCAATTTTTATGATTATTTCTTTAAACTTTGCACCCCACAAGGTTTTTTGGACTATGTTGATTAAGTGGACCAATAGCAACAATGTTTTAAAATGTTGCTAGTTTATTATTCAATTTCTTATGCATAGTAGTTTAAGGACTATGGTTAATGGCATTTCAACTCTTAAATTTTTATGGTTTCCAATGTTTAAAGTTGGTATAGGATAGACTTCTAAGAGGTAACCTTTGGCTAGTTCTTAGCCATATTTGTACTATGGGGTCAACCCCCCATCTTTTTGGTTGGTATCAACTACATCAAAAACTATTAGTTAGGTTGTAGGCAAGATCCTACAACACAATGGTAACTTGTGAGTTTCTCGTGGGCTACTGAAGCTTACCACATAAAAATAATTAATTACAACAAATAATAATAACAAAAAAAATATTAGTTAGGTTATAAAAAGTATTTGAAAGTTAGAAATCTTGAGGAAAACAAAGAGTTGGATATCCACTTTGACTACTTTAAAAAATATGAAATAATTTAATCTTTAGTTAATATTTTTTTTGATATTGTAATTCTTAATTATCATTTTTTCATTTTGAATATTCAAATTTTTAAAAAAATATTTTTTACTTGTTGAAAACTAGGTTTGTTATTTTTTGTTTGGCTTTAAATGTCTAAAACTAAATATTTAAGATTAACAAATACATATTCAATTTATGATTTAACAAATATTAATTTGTATTTTTGAAATATTTTTAACTACTCATTTTATGTGGCTTGTATTTGTGGTATAGTTTTTAGTTGAATTAATTAGAATACTAAAAATAAAAATTTAATAGCAATGATAATATTTAATAACATTTGATTAATATTTTATTGATATTTAATATTTGATTAATATATTTAAAATACTAAAAAATTATCATTTTTTTAAAGCATGAGAAAGGATTGGCCAAAACAAAAATAGATTTCATAGAGAAGAGTTATCTGAAAATTGTGGTCATGTCATTATAGCTCTAATATTCCTCCTCAATTACAATTTCTATTAAAGATGTTATTGTTTGTGATCTATAAGGATATAGATTAAAGAGAGCATCAAGAATTCAAAGAAGACTATAAGAAAATTTATTTGTAGATATTTTCTAGGGTGCCACTTTCAAGGGAACCAACACATTATTTTACCTTGTAAAAATAGAATTTACCAACAATATATCTTCAATATTAATTTATGTAATTTAACTTAATGTAGTGATCAATTAAAATTATATGTGAAATTATATGATGTATATGTTGATAATTTAGAACACAACAAGTAGTTATTGTCTAATTGTACTTAATTTGGTAATACTTAATTGAGATAACATTAATTTGACTTTATTTAAGAGTAAATTTTATATATATATAGTTAACTACACCAAAATGTGGTGCCAAAAGAGGGATATAAGTGGTCACTTTTTCTTCCTCAAATCAACAATTTCTGAACTTTGACAAGAATTTGAAGATAGTTATGCTCAAAATTTTAAATTATCACAAAAACAAAAGTAGTAGTACTTTGAATCTAGTTTCTAAACTACTATTTTTTTTCAAAATAGTTTAGTGTTAGGTCCTCAAAAAAGGGAACCACACAAAGTGGTAGTATTTTTTCAGAGAAAACATAACATAGTGCAAAGTGTGGCCTCCCTAAAATTTTAACTTTTTTTTTGACATTCTTTAATCACTCTAGTCGAAAAGGTACCTAACACCTTGTATTTTATCACAAATTTTTTGAGTAATTTTATAATGTGAATTTTTTTTTATGAATTTTGTAATTAGACACATTCCAAAAATACAAAATATTTGTGTGCTCCCCCTAGAAATTATTGAAAAATAATCTAAAATAAAAACTTCTCTTTTTCAAAGTGTGTAAAATGGAGTCTAGTTACTAGAAAACTAAGTTGTTGCAAAATTCAATGAATGAGCTAAAATATACACCCCAATTAGTACATGTTGGTTTTTTATAGAAAATGGACATACATTCAAAAGAAATTATAGTTGAAAGGCTTTAAATAGTTCAAATTCGAAATAAATGATATGGTTACATAGCTAACACAAAGATCTATCATGTCATGTAACCTAATTTTGCTGATTCTCAACCATGAGGAAATTTGAAGGAGAGCACACAAGAAAAATCAATCATTTTTGTATGGTTGTTGGAAAACATGTCTTAGATGAGTTTAGAGACTCCAGACCTTTGGGTTGGATCCCGAAGTAAAATCTGAGACTTAGGCTTGGTAGAATCCAAAACTTTAAATAGTGTGTACACACCATAGAGTGTGCACACTATAGTGTGCACGCACTTTGTAAGCTTGAATTTCAATAGAGAGGGAAGGAGAGACATAGAGAGGGTAGAGAGTGAGAGAGAGTAGAGGATGGGGAGGGAGAGATAGAGAAAGGGGAGAGAGAGAGAGAGAGAGAGAGAGAGAGAGAGAGAGAGAGAGAGAGAGAGAGAGAGGTAACTATGGAACAAGAGTTGGAGTTTTATATTAAATCAATAAAAACATTAAATGATTTACCAAAGCCTAATTTAAAAAAAAAATTAACCAATATACCAAATTAAACACTAATTATAACCCTAATTAGATACTATACTATATTGAATCCTAACACACACATTAAAATTGTAATATATTAAAAAAATCCTAGTGTTGCTCTCTATGCAATCTTATAAATAATCTAAATCTAAATATAATCTAGACTATAACACAAAATGAAATTATAAGTTTATTCTTAGGACTTTCCTTCAGGATGCTACTAGCAATGGAGACTTTAATTTAGCCTTGATATCTCTTGGCTAACACACACACACACACACACACACACACACACAGATATATATATAGACATGGGGAGAGAGAGAGAGAGAGAGTTAATTGCTAGCTAACAACAAGTTAAGATCTTTAATTTACAAACAAAAAAGTGTTTATAATTCAATTTAAATGTAAGTGTTAAATGTCAATAGTTTTATTTTTTGGATTAATGGAATTCATTAAATGAAAATCGATCGACTTTAACTATATCAATTGAGGGTTAAAAATATTTCAAGTTTACAATCTTGTTTCTCCTCAATCTTAATTAGTTGATAGAATGCTTAATTTATAAATAATAATAAAATTGAAATCTAAATTTTATTTTCTAGTAGATTAGTAGAAAGTATGAAATGAACTTTGATCAATTTTGATAAAATTAAATAAATGTCAAGATTTACTAAATATTTAAAAACAATTGTGGTCATGATTTACTTTTGCAAGCAATATGTTACTTAAGATATTTATATAATTATACTATTAATATAGTTGAGTCAATTCATTAATTACCAATAAGTGTTGTGCCATTATACAATTCAATTAACACATCATATTTTAAATCAATTCAAATATATAAAATAAGTTTTCTAATTTAGTTAAATCAATTTATTGTTATTACAACTCTATCAATAAAATTATGATTGTAATTAGTATAATATTTTTAACAATTCATTAATCTTTTTTAATGAAACTAAACTAAAACAGTATTGTAAATAATTTTTGACCTATAAAGGAAAATGTGTGCCACTATGTGACACATGTTCTACTTGTTGTAATACTATTGCATTCACTCGTGCTAACTAGTGAATTAATTTTCACCAATCAAAATGCTTTATTTTATTTATTTTTAAAAAGATCATAGTTTTTGTAAAGTTCTAATTTACATTTATAATTGTTTCTTAATAAAAAATTGTTTATTTGAAAAATGATTGTCTTATACAAATTTTTGTTATAGGGAGATTTTTTCGAAGGCAATAAATGCTTCCTCCATATTGCACTATTTTTGCAATGAATTTTGTGCATTTTAATGTTTCAAATTAATTACCTTTTCAATGATTATAAAATATTTATGTATATAATTATAGTTGTTAGTTAATTGACTTTTTAATTTTACTTTAAGAACTATTTCTAACATCCTCCATATTGCACACTAAAGTTTCAAAGTGTCATTTTAATATGACAACAATATTTATGTATAGAATTAAACTTGTTAGTTAATTATCTTTTTAAATTTATCTTAAACAATATTTCTAATTAATTAGGTTTCACTTAAGTACTTGAAGTATTAAAATTACAAATACTATGTAAATTACCATATTCAAACACTAACATAATATATTTAATCATTTTGATAAGTTCCTTAATTTCTATTAAAATCTTCCAAAATATTATAAATAAATATAATAACTATTATATTAAAAAATTGGTTTTTTTTGTGAGTGCATTCTAATAATATAAATCCAAATGAATATCTAATTGTATAGAAATCTAAGATCATTTCAATTATAATTAACTATAACACTATAGTATAACACTATAACTGCAAGTACATGCCAATACATGACACTTGTTAATATTGAGAATTATATGTATTATTAAAAATGAGATGCAATATGTATATATGTTAAAAAAATATTTTCATTAAAAATGAATATCAAGGGAGCCTAGAAAAAATGGGTCCTATAACACTAAACGAATTCAACCAATTAGAAGTGAGATAAATCATTTATCATAATATATTTATTGATGAAAATATGTAAACTAGTTGAATATAATTGGTTGATGTTTAGAAAACTATATCACTAATAGTGCAAAGTGAATAAGCCTACAACAAGTACACTAAGTGTCACTTACTCGCTACTTGCTTTTCAATCAAAAGCAGCCAAAACTAGGGGGCTAGCCCATTACAGACAAAATAGTCAACTACCAGTGGAAAACCATCAAAACTAAACTAACCCTATTGCTGCTTGAAACAAAAACAAAGTTCGAAACCATAATTAAGAAAGTATCAACAAGCTTAAACAAATTGCCTATTATCAAACTTAAGAAACTATAGTAAAATATTATCAAAGGTATAACAACTTTGCAACCTATTAAATCTGGTAACCAATAGATTAACAACATAAAAAGAAAAAGGAGGGAACCCTTAAGATTTCTTGACCTCCTTCCTCCTTAGGAGGATGTTCACCCAGTCTTCCACCTAGAAATCAAAAAACATCTTAGAGTCCTCCTTAGACAGGTCCCCTCCAGTGTCCTTAAGTAGGCTCAGTGTGGTGGTAGCCGCATGTGTCACTTTTATTGTGAACTTGGTCAGTAGATGCATTCTCTCCTCTAGCACATGGATTCTCTCTGACACCTCATTACCAACCTTTTGCAGCTTACCCAGATGGCCATCAGTAACATCCTTTGTAGTATCCTACACAATTGGGAGGTTAGTAGAATTTTTGAAAATAGCCTTAAAAGGGGAGGAGATCATTATGGGGGAGGGCACCCTATCCACCATATCGAGGAATCGATCCCCTGGTAGGTCCACACACCCGAGCTCAATTGTTGCCAAAACATGCGACACATCCTTATTCTCCTTTCCTTATCTAGAATCTGACTTGGAGGAGTCTAAAATCTCCTCTTCCACCTCCTCCATACCTCCCTCCCAAAATTTTACCACTTTTTCTTTTATTCTCCACTTGGGGTAGCATGAATCCTCTGAGCTTGACTCCTCCTCCTACAAGGCTTCCTCCTTCAATTTCCTCTTAACATTAGATTTTTATAACCTACCCCCTCTCCCCTCTTCCTCTGACAACACCAATTCCTTCTCCTTCCCTTTATCCTATCTCCCTCTTTTCCCCATGGGGGAGGGATTCACTAGGGACCCACTAGGTGAAGGTTGTGGGGTAGGGACTCTAGGACCCATGATCTTAAGGGGAACCATTTGGGACCAGAGGTTCGAATGGGCAGGAATGTTAATTCCCACAATCCTAGGGGGACTAGGGTGAGGTGCAATTGATATAGCCTAAAGATTAAACCTTGGTGTAAAATGGTAAAATTAACCCCATTTTTCATTTTTTTCTTTCACATCAATGACAATATCCTCTAATTCATGCAACAAGAAGAAACGAAGCGAAATAGAATCCTGGTGATGAAAATGATTAAGGAGAGAAAAGTGATAATAGTAGTAGACTCCATACCTTCCTTCTAAGGTAAGATATTTCATCAAAACTAAACAAACCTCATTCCATGGGTCAAGAAGCTTCTCCCACATGAAACCACCTCTATGTCAAATTGGTTCCTCACCATCCACAAAAAAATGTTGCAGGCTCGCATCATCTATCACCCTCGTCACCTTCTACCATTTCCTACCCTTCATGATCAAGCATGTTGCCAGAGCAATCACCTCCTCTAAAATATGAAACAAGATACCATTTATCATTACTTGACTGTCCTCCTAAGAGTTAACAAATTGCATAGAGCAATTCTTGTCATGGTCATTAAGTTCCTCCATAAACGACAAAAAATTGCCCTCCTTCAGTAAGTACCACACCAAGGGCTTCCTCATATTTTCATTGATCACATTCAATTCCATGTGCATCAAATCACCACCCATCTCTACAATTTTTTCCTCTCCTCTCTTTTTCTTCAGGACCCAGACATAGTTTCTAAAAAAGACTTCACACTTAGGTAGAAAAACCCAAAAGAGCAAATGATAATCACAATTAATTGTAATAATGAAAAGAGCCAAATTAGCAAGAAAGATCACATGTCAACCACCACGATCTATCCCCCAACTATTTCCATCATTCCCAATGCACATCAACCTTTTAAAAATAATTCTTTTCAACTCACAATGTACGATGACACATATAGGGAAATAAATAAAAAATCCCCCATTTCAAAATTCCAATTTTTGGGCCATGTGTATTTATTATTGCCTATACACAATACTTTACTCCTTGCCACTTGTACATCAAGGAAATGTTCTCTCTACCAGCTCAACAACATAATACAAAATATCCAGCTAGGACTCATCATTTTTCACTTCGTGCCTCACTAACTCCCTTACCAACTTTGGCAATGTGTTCAAATTCCTCCAACATCTAAGCCCCTTCACCTTTAAGCCAATCTTTGTCATACCGTTGGCTACACTATTTCCCTCCTAAAATATGTGATTCAAATCAAACCTATTAAGAATGGTTAATAGGTACTTGATATCGTCTACCACACATTTGATAGCCCATCCCTCCCTCATATTACCTTTGACAGTTTCAATAATTATTTTAGAATCTCCTTCAATTTGCACATCCCTCCATCCCACACTTATGACCAATTTTAAGCCCAATACAGAGCCATCACCTCTGTGGTATTATTTGAAACTTTCCCTAACTGACCAATATACACCAACAACATCCTTCCCTTGTTGTCCTTGACTATCTCTCCACCCGCTAAACCCTCCTTTCTAGCAGCACAATCAAAATTGAGTTAGACCCAAGTAGTAGGTGAGGATTCCCATTCAGTTATTTTAATAGCCATAAGATTAGAATTATCAATCTCCATAATCCCTTTCACCAACGACTAGCACTTGGCCACTTTGACCTCCAGGGTGGATGGGTGGAATGTTGGTTTTCTCCACTTGGAACAACTAATGTTCTTGACAATCAATTTGTAGATCCTTTCCACCACAACATTCACCTCTCTCTCCTTATTCCTAAACACCCTATTATTTTGTTCTTTCCAAATACCCCAAAAAACATGGGGGGAATGATTTTCCACATGCTGATAAGGAGGGGGTGGGTAAAGGGGCCCTGCCAGTTCATCACAAATTGCCCAATGTCCACATTGAACACCCAGTTCACTTCCAGCTTCTAAAAAATTATCCCCCACACCTCAGATGCAAAATTGCAATGCAGGAATAAGTGGTTGATGCTTTCTTCTTCCATCTTACACATATGGCATCTATTTGGTAATTGAAACCCTTGCTTCATCAAGTCGTCAATAGTGAGAATTTTCCCATGAATGGTGGTCCACCAAAAAATATTGATCTTCAGGATTAAGTGATAAAACCAAACATTCCCCTAGTCATTAGGTTCAAGAGTTTTGTCAGACATTAAATTGTAGGTAGATTTAACTAAGAACTCCCCCGTTGAAGTAACCTTCCAAATGAACTCATCATGCATGTCCCTTTCTAGGATTTTGTACTCTTCCAACATAGAATTAAGCTCATTGATCAACTCCCTTCCAATCATATCATTTTGTTGTAGCTTCACCTTTTTTCACTTTCTTCTCAAGCAAATAAAATCAGCTACCATTCCACCCCTTGGTCCTGTAGGTGATACCGAAGAGACCCAAACTTAGTTTTTATTAAAATTTTATCCATAAGCCATGGATCCTCCCAAAAATTCATTTTGTTGCAACTTTTCTTTTTTTCACTTTTTTCTTGAGCAAATAAAATCAGCTACCATTCCACCCCCTAGTCCTATAGGTGATACCAGAGAGACCCAAAATTAGTTTTTATTAAAGGTTTATCCATAAGCCATGGATCCTCCCAAAAATTAATGTAGTTACCATTCCCCACTAGCCACCTAGCTCCCTCCTTCAAAAGGGTTTTGTTTCTCACAATATTTCCCCAGATTTTGGAGCACATAGGAAGATCATTTCTCCAAATATAGTGAGAGAACATCATATTTCCAATGTACATAGCTCTCATAATGTTACACCAATTAGATTCTCCCTTCATCAGGTTCCACCCCATCTTAGTGAGAAGCACACTGTTCAAATCAGTTATCTTCCTTACTCCCAAACCTCCTCTTTATTTAGGCTTACAAATCATTTCCTAACTGACCAAAGAAAGTTACATTGAATTTTCTCCAATTTATTAGCCATACACTAAGTAATTTTAAAAATGGACAAGAAGTACACTGGTAATCCTTGGAGGAAGGAAATGAGTAGTTGCAGCTTGCCCACACTACTCAAAGTTTTACCTTTCCATCCAATTAGTTTTTTCTCCATTCTTTCTAGAATGTCATTCAAAAGCTATTACTCACATCTTTCATAGTTAATGGAAGACCTAGATAAGTATTTGGTAACTCAACAATATTGTAGGCTAAAATATTAACAATCCTTCATTTTAGGTCAGGGGGTGTTGAAGAAGAACACTTTTTTTTTATCAAAATTAATCTTTTGATCTGCATTCACTGCATATATCTCCAACACTAACTTCCAAGCTCTAGCTTCACCCACCAAGGACTCCCAACTAAGAAAGTTATCATCCATAAACTGTTGAATCACTTTAGGAGGAAGTGTGGAAATAGGTTTAATGTCTTTAATTATCCCCTCTCCAACTTTCTCATGAATTCTCTTCTAAGGCCTTTAGCTACCATAATAAATAGGTAGGGAGAGATAGGATCACCCTACCTAAGTCCTCTCTCCCCTCCAAAATTCCCCTAAGATGACCCATTAACCATCAGAAAATAGCTGACAATTTCCACCATCAACTTCACTATTCTAATAACCTTTTGACTAAAGCCTATCCTTTCCATAACTTTGTACATGAAAATCCAATTAATCCTATCATAAGCTTTAGAGATGTTGAGTTTCAAGGCCATACTAGGATACCACTTTTCTCCATAGAGTGCAAGACTTAATGTGTCGTTATAGTAGCATCTAGGATTTTTTTTCCTAGGAAAAACTCGCATTGGGTTTTCCCTATGAACTTATGTAGCAGCGACTTCAACCTATTCACTAGAATTTTTGAGAAAATCTTATAAATAGTGTTACATAGACTAATTGGCCTAAAGTCGGAAAGGACCTCTAGGTATTTTACCTTGGGGATTAGTGCAATGAAATTTTTATTGAGTTGTTTAAGAAGTTTTCCAATTCTAAAAAAATTATAGGCCACCTAAAGGAGGTCCAACTTGATAATCTCCCAAAAGTGTTGAAAGAACACTGGCAAGAAACCATCAAGTCCCAAAGATTTATAAGCTTTCATAGAGAACACAACTTTGTGGACTTCCTCCTCAATCACCATTTGAACTAACTCCTCATTCTCTTCATCCAAGATTAGCATGGGCATAGAATCAATCAGCCATTGCCTATCCTCCTCGTTGAAGTCCCTTTGCTCTTCCAGATAAGAGTTTCTGAAATAAACCATTGTCCAGTTCCCTATCTCTTCATGTTTATTTAGCTTCACATTATTGTCATCTTTGATGTTATCAATAGTGTTTCTCCATTTATGAATTGAGGTAGATCTATGAAAAAATGTGGTATTCCTATCACCCACTTGGATTCATAACACCATAGATCTCTGCTTCTAGTAAGTATCATCTCTGATCATCATTTCCTTCCAAACTTTTCGGTATTTATCCTCCTCCTAGATAATATTATCAGTGGTCATGTCTTCCCCCATAGCTTTCTGGAGCTTGACTAACTTCCCTTCCACCTCTACCTCAGTTTGAAGATATCACCAAAATATCTTTTCTTCCAGGGCATAACATTTCTTCTAATATTCTCTAGCTTAATATAGAGTTTATGCATTGCTATCCCTTCAATCATGATCCCCCACCACTCAACCACCCTAGAGCTAAAGTCAGGATGGAATTTCCATATTATTTCATATCTAAAACATCTTGAGCCCCCCAAGGAATCTTCCTTCTAGTTAAAAAAGATAGGGGCATGATCCGAGACTATCCTAGGTAATCCCATAAGAGAGGAGGAAGATAATCCTTTCCACCCAACCAAGACCAAAAGTCTATCCAGTTTAACTTGAATAAGGTCAACACCCTTCCTATTATTCGACCATGTGTACTTCACTCCACGCATCTCCATATCCATTAAATCATTATTATTTATAAAATTAGCTAGATCCTTCATATTATCATTAAAATCAATCTTTCCTCCAACTTTCTCTAAATGGTACAGAGGCAAGTTAAATTCTCCCATGCAAAAGGTGTTCTTATTTTGAGAGAGAAAAATAGACAACTCCTCCCATAAGTTGTGTCTTCCATTTCTAGTATTAGGATCATACACATTAACAATATTCCATATCTTATCACTTATCCTATGTTCAATTATAAGATAGAATTTAGAACTATAAATTAAATGTCCATTACCAGCATCTGGGTTCCAAAAGATAACCACTCCTCCTGACGCACCTTCTGCCTCGCTGTAACAAAAAATTTCCCCTAGCCAAACATAACTTGCAATGTTCTTCAAATTAATCATAGTCATTTTAACCTCATGGATGAGCAAGATATCAATTTTCTAGTTTGATAACTATTGTTTGAGGGAAAACTACTTAGGAGGGTTGTTTAACCCCCATGTTCCATGATAGAATAATCATTTTGTACCTTTTTTTAGGGATTCCAAAAGGGGTTGCCTGCCATTTGCCACCTCCCTTGCCATCTACTTCATTTTCCTATTTTGTTTTCCTAACTTCCCTACATCCAACTTTAATTCCACTACCATCTCAGGTTTCCTTGATACCCTTTTCTATCTTCTTTGAGTTTGCCACTTCCCTTCCTTATCATCCAATAGGGCCAAGGGATCCACCATCTTATTTGGTAGTCCATCATCATTCTAGCAAAGGACTTTGGCAACCTCCCCCTCCTTTGAGTCATTCACCTTGCATTCCTCCAAGGCCTTATCAATGTCCCCTTTAAAAACCTCTCCAGTCACCAAGTTCCTCAAAGGGATACTAAGGATCTCCTCAATGCCTTGCAAAAAGGGAAAGGAATCAATTTCCCCTTCCTCCAATCCCCCAACTCCCCTTCTTGTGTGCAAAGATTTTCTCAATCCCAAATCAAACAAGACTTCCCCTCCAACTCTTCCATCCTTACCCTCCCCATCACAGCTTGAGGGTTATCTTCTTGCTCCTTCCTAAGAAGTCAATTCAAACCCTTCTCCATTTCTACTTGAGAATTCTTAACATCTAGCTTCTTCCTAGGAAGGGGAGTTGCCACCCTACCATCATGATTTCTCTCAAGAGACTCATCTCCCTCTACCCTTGAATATAGTGGAGGAGCCTTCCCTTCTATTTCTTCCTCTATTTTCTCCTTAACCATGCTATCCAACTTCTTACAATCTACAATCAAATACCCAAATGATGAGGATTTTTGGCAAAACAACCTCGCATTCTCATAAATGATGGGTTGAATCTTCTTAACCCACTTCAAGCTTAGTGTAATAGACTCAGGTAAGGAAGTTCACATTGCCACATTAACACTAAACCTCACAAAGACCAATTGGGACCTCTGCAATGTAACCGTATCCATAGCTAAAAAGTGCCCAAAGGAATCCCCAATGGATTTTAGGATCATGTCATCCCAAAGTTCAAGTGGAAGACCTAGAAACCTGATCCAAACTAGAGCCATCTTATTCAGTTCTTTCGCTAGATCCAACATCAGATGCCACTTAGCCACCACTAGGCTATGCTTTCTGTATGACCAGGAACCAACCATCACCATTGTCATATATTTAGCTGCTTTAAATTTAAAGAAAAATAGGCCTCTAGACATGGCTAAAACCATCACACTCCCCTTCAACTTCCATCTCTAACTTACGCACTTCCTAACCATCTCAATCAATGGGTGGAAGGAAACAAATCTACCTATGAGATAGGTCTTCAAATTAGCTAACACACTATCAACCAAGCTATCTGGTACCACTATTTCCACCATCTCTTCACTGCTAATTACTCTGGGAGCTTCCAAAAGGATGTTAGTCACCTTCTCTCCAAGAAGCACTTCCTTCCAACCTAGAGCCCTTGTATGACTCATTTGAATCTCATGACCCACCAATAGAGGCCTAGTATGACTCATTTGAATCTCTTAGCCCACCAACAAAGCTATTGACTCCACTGGCACCACCCTAATAGGAAAAATGATATTGACATTCCCCTGGATAACCCCAGTTGCAGTCAGAACAAGATGCAAATCTGAGTAGGGATCCGAGAGCAGGCTTGACCCCTTGGGGGCATCCACACTCGTCCAATTTCAAAAAATCAATTGAGTGGTAAACGAAAAAGTTGTAGAACAAAAAAGTTACGATATATACTAACAGTTGCTACTTTTTGTTAAAGTCTAAAAATACAACAACACAACAACAAATTGTGAGCCTCTTATTGAAGAGGTCTTGGGTTCAAACCTGCTCGCGCTTCAATAAATAATAATAATAATTAATCAAATCATGTCTTAACTATATTTCACAATTAATCAATGACAACTAAACTTCAGGCTAACTTTTAATAATATTTAACATCACCATTTATTATTTTCTCATTAATTGACTAGTCTACTATAGTATATAATTATTTATAATAAAAATATTAAAATCTTAAGAAAACATGATAATGATATATGTATGGAATGTCATGCATTAAATACTATTAAATAATAGATCTATTATATTTTGTAAATCTTAGACTTGACCTAAAAAAATGCACAAATAAAGCTCAATTAAAATGATTGATTATACACAATAGTTTATCTTGAATAGTAACCGTCTATTATTGTATTTGTTCTAGGCAATATACTATTGCAATTAGTTCTATTTTACTAGTGATTAATTATTTTGATTTCAACTAGTTATATTTAAGTAATTCTATTTTGAATTTTAATTTTTAATTTTTCTAAAGTATAGATATGAAATTTTAATTTTTTTTAATTTCTAAAATTACTTTACTTCTCATTGATTAGGCACTATGTTTGGGGTGTTATAGGAGCAGATTTAGAGGAAGCACTATCCTATTCTCATGTCATATTTTTGGATACACAGATCACATATTTAATAGATTAAACTTCAACATATTAATCCCAGGGCAATTACAATAATATAAGGGAACTAATTGGAATATGATAGTAGTTTAACAGTCTTTCAAAATTAATTTTCTCTTTTTAACTTTAATTGTATTTATCTTTATTAAAATTTTATATTGTATTCAAATATCTATTATAGATATTAAGTATTTACCATTGGGAATTAAATTATCTAAATGAAAACTTCTTATACAATATTTTTTTAAAAAATAAATAAATTAGTTCATACAAACTATTGACGGTGTATTAAGTTTTTAAAAAGTTGAATTAATACAAAATCAAAAATATTTAGGGAGTAAGTAAGATAGTGATAAAAATATTTTAAAATAATAATTCAGTACATTTGATAAACTAAAAGACCTGCTACATCTTCATATCATTATAATTTTTTCATGAATGAAGAACAAATGGCATATAGTTGTCCAACTCATTTGAACAAAAGTTGGTAAATAAATGATTTCCTAATTCTCATAACTTACTTTTAGATTAGAAGAGCTCTTTACTTTTATATTGTAAAATATCTTAAACACTTGGTAAGCCTTAACACCTTAAAAATATTCATATTTCTTTAAACATTGTAGATATTAGTTTTCCACAATTCATTAGATATCTTTGTTGTATTTTGTGGGCAAAGAGTGTGATCTGAAACATTGATGCAAAAATTGTAACACAATCTACCTAGAAAATAGAGTGTGATCTAAAATGTTGATGCAAAAATTGTAACACAATCTACACAAAAAATACAGTAAAGACTTTAAACATTGTTTTCATTGATCTATCAATTGTCCACATCTTTTTCCAACTTCTGCAAAACAACACAATCTACTGAATTTGATTTTTTTAAGGTTTTTTTTGCTGAGATTTTCCATTGTAATCTTTAACTCTCTCCCAAAAATCATTGTATATTATAATTTATCTATCCATATGGTATGTTGTATTTACTAGTGATTCATTTTTATATTTACAATTAAGTATTTCTATCTTAAATTTTAATTTTTGATTTTTCAAAAGTATAGATGTGAGATTTTAAATTTTTTTAATTTATAAAAGTATTTCACTTCTAATTGACTGACTAATGTGTTCAGGGTGTTATAGGAGAATATCTATGTTATAGTAAAGGAAGTTCTACCCTATTCTAATGCCACATTTTCTTATACACAAATAACATATTTAATAGATTAAGCTTCAACATATTAGTATATTTATACATCTCAATATATGAATACATTAGCATACAATTATCAATTATGACATAAATGAATATTTTTGTATTAATAAAAATAATTTTTTTAAATATGTGAATATAAAATACTTTTAAAAATATAGTAAAATTATTTTAGTCATAAATATTTTTATATTATAAATATATATTATAAATTAATTAATATGAAATACTTTTAAAAAATACAATGAGAATTTTTCTAATATTATTCTAATTTATTGAACTATTATTAAACATATAGTACCACTATGTGGCACTTGTTGAATAATAGATTGACCTTTGAATAAATTATAAATTATCTTGATAAAATTTGAATAGCATGGGTAACTAAGACTCTCCAAAAATTTGTCAATTTATTTTCAATTATCTAAAATTATATTTATTTATAGTTTTTATTGTTTCAATAAAATTATCATAAAACTACTTATGTAATTCAATATAACAAAAATTATTTCAAAATTAATATATAAATAGTAGCTTACACAAATAATGTAAAAGATTCATGTGGCTAGTAGAACAAGTTTAATTTTTTAACAACTTTTTAACTACTATTGAAAAATTTTAAGTAAATTTTGAAATCCTAAACTGAAAACAAAATTTAGAAAAATAATAATAATAATAAATATAATAAAATTTAATCAATATAAATCATATAGACAAGTTTAATAATATTTATTTTCTCTCCTACAAAAAGAAGTAATTAAATATATACATAAAACATATTTAATAAAAAATACAAAATTATAACTTTTATACCTCAACATGATATCTTGTTTTAAACAAAATGCTTGAAATTTAAAGTCTATTCTTGGAATTTTCATCATCTCCAAAAATAACTTGAAAATTTCCCAAAAGTTTATAGGTTAATTTGTAAAATAATCATTTTGAAAACAAACTTTTATACATAAATATAATTAAAGAAGAACTAAATATGCATAACAACAGTTTTGATAATAATTTATAAGACTAAACACATACAATAAAAATTATGATCCACACATTTAAAATTTCATGAAAATTCTGGTTTTTCTTTAAAATAATTAATATATACACATTTTTTGTTTTGTTATGTACATTTTAACTTACCTTTACCTTATTTATCTCTTTTGATGTTAGAAAAATTTTACTAATTGTTGAATTTGATCATTCTGCAAAACATAAACATCCAATCAAATAATAATCTATGTTTATTCACTAAAGGCTATTTAGTCAGTATTTAAAATTCGATTAAAATTTGATTAACTAATGAAATAATAATCTATGTTTATTCACTAAAGGCTCTTCAGTCAGTATTTAAAATTTGATTAACTAATGTGAAAGAAGCACTTAATTTATCATTTACACTATGATTTAGATGAGATAAAAGACTAATCATCTATAACCAAAATGTAACCAATTTTCATTTCGAGTTGAGATCATATATAATAGTTTGTACAAGATGAGTCTTTGCCTCAAACTTACCCTTCAATTTTTGTATGATTTTTCAAATTAAAACCTCTATTTATGAACAATTTGTTGGATTTCTAGTTTTTGGATGTGTTTGTGAAAACAAATTTTGCAATTTTATAGATGACTATTTGAATTGATTGTGCCATGTAACTAAATTTAACATTTCCATTCTCATCAAGTGTGTTGAACCCTAATTGTAATCATAATTCAAATTGTGCCCTAAATTTAAGCCTATTGTAAAAGAATTATAATTTTAACATTGATACCAAAGGTAATGGTCTTTATCACCAAGTCAAGCTAAACACTAATTCTTAATCAAATTGAACAAATAGCTCAAGTAATATTTTAATAGGAATTATTCTTTTTTTTAGAATAACTAATATATTAGGAAATTAATAAGAAATAAATTTTTAGTCTTTGATATTATTGAATAAATTTAATTACTTTAAGAACAATAGTATTCTTTCAAATAATAATGCACACATTTAATAAAGTCCACCAATATGTCTCAAACATTTGCCAAATTTAGTTTTACTTATAAATCCTAATAGAAAACCATATTTGATTAGATCCCAATCTTAAATCGAATAAAGCATTGAATACTTAGTTCAACCTATTTCTTTTAGATAATTGACATGACTCTTTAGCTAACTAAATTGTTTTAAATTATGTTTCATAAAATTTTATATATATATATATATATATATATATAATTATAATTAAAGAAGTAGAAGGTAATACATGAGGTAGAATCAAAGCAATAAGACAAAGAACTAATTAGATCATGGATATGCCCATAATAAACCATACTACATTACATGTATACTAAACATAACATGTAGTTAAGACAACCAAAAAAATAAAGAGGAAAATTGGGAACCATGAGAGATGGATTAACTAGCTTAAAAACTATAGATGTAATGCCTCGCTAAGGGATCCAAAGAATTAACCTAGAATTTCACTAAGTTTGGTAGCATTTTATTTTTTTTTTAACATGAAAGTAATATCATTCACAACTGATACAAGAATAACGGAAGCAATAGCAATAACCATCTAAAAGTGAACATAAACATAACAGATTACATTCTTTAAGGATCCCTTAACGTTCAATTACATCTAAATCAACTAACATTATTGAATCCATCTAATACAACAACCACATGACATAATAATGATAAGTCCAATGTTTATACATTACATTTCTAAATGCTCAATCATCCACTGTACATGTCACAGGGTATGAAAAGCTTAAAAGAATATACATATGTGAAATAAGGTACATCATCCTATTCTAATCCATCATACATCAAAGTAAAGATAATCACATGATACATCATCATAGAAGATATATACATCCATCATAAAGATCAAACATAATAAACTAAGTGCACGGTTCCTCCCAACCGTAAATAGCATCATTAGACCATCATGGGTCCTAGCCATCCCTCCATGCATAACATTCCAAATCACCGAGGAGATCATCGGTGTTAACATAGTAGGAATGTCACTCCTAACATATACTATATCATATGCAAAAAGTAATCTAACATGCAAATATAAGCATAAGATAACATCATCTAACATATGCTAATCATCAGTGAAAGGATACATATCCACCATCATGAAGGACGCATCAGCCATGATGTCTCAAACGGATCTCAAATGATAAGAGTGGAAAAACACTACCACCCGACCGCATGGTACCTAAGTGGTCCACTCCCACCGTGCTGAGGAGATAATCTCAAGTCCCAAATAGGTTATCAAAATCGCATAGTATAAATACTCTCTAAGTCTAGGAATCCTAAAAGTATACTAACTCAAAGGTTCCAACAAAACTGACATCTAATTGCCAGAGGCACACAAAGACATGTAGGAACCTACTATGCAAGCAGGAAAGTGTCATCGCATATATCATGTAGAAGTTACCCTAGCAGTTAGCTAAACTCCATGAGTCCCTATTGATCCTCATGCGGCCACTAGTATCCTCTCATACTGACAAGGCATACTATGGAATGCAATGTCGCAACCATGCGTTCTCTCTACTCCCATCCTAGTCTGTACAAGCACTCGACGCATGGGCGAGAACAAAAAAATTATCTTTTTAGGTTCATTTAGTCAGTATTAGGTGTGAATGTTTTCACTTATTAAACAACTTACAATGAGTTACCCTGGCAGCCTCTTAGGGCCCCGACCCCCATTGCAAGCCACTTCCCGATACTACAAGCAGATATCCTACCCTAAGTTCATGGAATCATAAATCACCCCAATCCATTACAAGCAACTGGAAAGAAAAGTCAAAAGATAATTTATAATAAGAACATCAATATCCACAATAATAGCATCAAACCTCCATGAGCAACTGAAAAGCATCCATAGAAAATCATGACCACAACAGCTCTCTATTGGCAACTAAAGCATCACTGATAATCAAAAGTAACCATTGGTTCTCAATAACCAAAATATATTTCAAATCATACTGATCAAAGACTCCAAAATGGTTGAGTCAAAACGTGTCACAACATGACATCATAAATCAACATTTCAGTCCCATCATGGCGACTAGAAAATATCCCAAGGATAACTGATCGATGACTCAAAAATGATTAGGTCAAGTGTCTCATATATAAGAATAACATTCAATAAATACAAGCATTTCATAGAGCATTCCATCACATAACCATGGTTGGGTTTATAAAGATTGGAAATAAAACATCATCATGACATTACAATCATAACTCCCGAGCCTCTGGTAGACGTCCTATAACTAGTCAACACTAGTCAACCCAAAACCCAAAACAGAAGCATAAAGAAATACACAATGCAAGCACATGTTTTGTGTTTTGCTAAAATTACATACTTGATTTAAATGTGGAGGTTTCAGTTTTCGTTTCAAGTTTTAGATAATGAATGGAGAATCACTTGTACATTTTTCCCATCCCATGTATTTGTTAAAAATTTTCTCTCCCAAAGCCATTAGATTCAATTTTCTAATTATATTGTTTATGTAAATGTTGTCCAAGTTGACTCCTTACGAGTTCCAGTAATTGCATAATTCAAGTCTTCGGTTTATAACACATTTTAATGATTAACCTTAATTAAACTAAGTTTAATTAAGTTAACTTATTAATATATTTATTTTTAAATAATAATTGACAACTATCATTGGTATTTTAAAACCTTTATCTTTTAAAAGAATGACCCATTAATTCAATCTCTTAAATATAATAATTATTCATAACTAATAAAATATATGTATACATATATACTTATATATATATATATACATATATATATACATATATATATATATACATATATATATACATACATATATATACATATATATATACATATATACATATATATATATATATATATATATAATAACAATGTTTTAATGAAAATTGAATTGCAAATCATGTCCAAACGATGCCATAGCTGTTACCATATATAATATTCGCCATCAATTAAATGGTGTTGTGCGGACCTGCTATCACAGGCCTACGACAGTGGTCGCAGAGCTTGCAGCAGCAGTGCCATCGGCCACTATCATAGGTACAGAGGTGGGGGTATGGGCTCAGCCCTCCCCGCCCACATATAATATGCGAATCATTTTTTCTTTATAAAAATTTATAACGTTTTATAAAAAATGTAAATCGCAATGCGATTAACGTTCGATTCTCCAATAAAATATATATGTATATATGTGTGTGTATATATACATGCAAAGATTAATTAAGCATAATATATATATATATATAACATGTACATATATATATATATATATATATAACATGTACATATATATATATATATATATATATAACATGTACATATATATATATATATATATATATATATATATATATATTTGCAGATCTGAATTAGCATATTCATATAAACACAATTTTCTAAAGGTTTTCAATTTAATGAAATCCATAAAAATATTTGTTCTCCAAATTTACTCAATAAATTTTCTAATGGATTTAAAACCCTAGCCTCGTGTTCTCTTCATATCTATGCATATAAAGTTTTTTCAAATAATTTTTAGCTACCCATATTGAGAATACATACAATTAAAATAGGAGAAACCCTCAAAAAACATATGGAAGACTCAAAGAAGACAGGAAGTGCAAGATGCGGAAGTAGCATAAGCAAAATCACAAGAGTCTACCCGAATTCTGATGCTAATTCGCTTTTCCTCAAAAAACCCGCAAAGCAAGATCTCCCCTTCTCCAAAGTTCCCAAGTCCTCCAATGCTCCAAAACACTCTCCCACGTTGTGTCTAAGCTTCTAGGAATGCCTGAATATAAAGGCCTCTCAAGAAGCACCTAGAATGTCTCTAGAAACAACTAGAAGGTGTAGACAGCTAAGCATGAGTCTATTCCAACCTTCTAGATGAGTCATAAGGTTGTAGACACCATGTGCTTAATTCGTGCACTAACCCCCGTGTTGTTGACATATGAGAAATAAAAAGGTGCATTTACTCCTAGGCAAGCTTATAACTTTTGTTTAATTTTTTTATAACTTTCATTTTAATTTTTATAACTTTTATTATTATTATTTATTTATTACTTTATTATTATTTTATAATTATTATTAATTTTTAATTTCTAATTTTCTTTTATTTAATTATTTTTCTCAATTAATTCTCATTTAATTAATTATAATCAAAATATCAAAGATCATGATATTATATTAATTTTCTCCAAATAATTAATTTATTAATTAAATCTATTTTAAATCTATTTATTTAAGACTTAGTTAATAGAAAATTGACCATAGACCTCGGAGATTAAAAAAAACATGAAAACCCATCATAGAACAACCCATACAAAATCAGTCTAAAGGGTTAAAAATCACAAATTATGTCATCCAACACATTCGGTGGGTAAAATATCCAGATACTTATCCTATCTTTTTAGGACAATGGTTTAAGGGTTTGGGATTTGGACTTGAGAATTTATCTCCCTTCTCTTATCATTGAGATAATATAATAGGGTACACTCATCCTAGCAATTTAGGGAAGTCGATACCCGGTACCTAAAACCTGCATAAAAACCATGCATGTACATACAATATATATAATACTAAGCTAAAAAGGCAATGGTAGGAAGTGGTGCATCGTGTAGACCTTGACTAGTAGGTGACTATGACTCCCTTCCTTAACCATATCAAAAATGCCATACAATAAGAACAAACATGCACACCATACACATGCAAGTATGGGGTAAGTATCCATAATAAAACACATGAGATAATAAACCATCTAACTAATCATCATCAATAACTGAAAGCAATGTAATGATCATCATGCATACGTGAAATGTAAATTCTAAATGATCTCATCATATATCAACTGAGTCCATAACATAATGTCTGATAGTCTCAAAACAATACCACTAATCCATCAACATAAAACTAGTCTAGCATAGTCTGATAATAATAGCAACAATGTCCAGAAAGATGTGAATGAGGGCAAGCACTACAATAGAACTCATACTAAAGTAGCATATATTGAAATTTGATATCTCTACCCACACAAAAGGTTCTTTCAAATCTTTATTCTTATTATTCTTAGCAGACGAGAATGAAGACATTGATGAAAAATGAACTACCCTAGGTACATCACCAATAGCAAGAAAGGGCAGAAACTCATTATGTGGAGATGGATCCATAGTACTAATTTGAGGAGTTCTTGAAAAATTTAGAAGAAAAATATGATTCCCATCATGTAAGAAGAACACAAAGGATATTGCAGTAACACGAGCACGCAGTTGATTGAAGACATAAGATCACTATTAAGCTCTGTTTCTCAAGAGAGAGACATGAGTAAATAAAATATCCTTGGTCTCAAAAGCCAGTTTAGCATTATGAAATGAAAATATATAAGTTTTTTTATCCAACAAAAAATCATGGTTAAATATACGTCCAACAAAACCATCGCCTTTCCAAAGGCTATACTATAATAATGCCTTATACAATAGATCTTTTTGCACAACCTCTAGTAGAATACACATCTCACAAATAGATATCACAAGCAGAAGAGATTGAGTAAGATAAAAAAATATTAGAAACAAATATGGAAACTATTCCCAAGGTCGATGGATAACTCGCTGAGCAATAGGAGATAGAACCTCCTCACCAATAATATAATGAACAACCTTTTTGCATTGTAGACAACAAAAGTTAAAAGTTTTTTTCCAGACCCTTATCAAAAACATGGTGAATAAATGGATGAACCTCCTTCCACTAATGACCCTAATATTCAAAGGTCTATATTCCATTTTTATGTTAATGCAGATATAAAAATCATGTTGAAATATCTCACACACGTATTGGTTGCCCCTTGAGCCAAACGTCCATCTACCATCTTGACGGCTAGCAGAACGGTCAAAAGATTTAATGCTTGGTACGTGAGTTGTTTCAAAATTGGAAAAGTGGAGAAAAATGTTTTTTTTTGAAAAGAAGACAAAAGGAATGATTATTGATTCATTCTCATAGAGTTTAGTAGATCAAAAAAAAAAAGGTTGCAGATCAAAGCAAAGAAGAAAGGAAAAGAAGTCGCTCAACAGATCAAGTAAAAGTATAGAAGATAGAAGGAAGTTTGTCTCATGCCTCATGCCTGTAGTTGCACATGTTTCTTCTCTTGTCATTCTATAAGTTTTTTGTTTATTGGTTTTGTACTGTGAAGTAGTGATTGCTCCAGGCATTATTGTATGGTTTAAAGTTTGAAGTTTTACCTATTTGAAGATTTTAGGATTATTTTAGGGTTTTTTGGTTGAAGCCAAATGCTTCTAGATTTTGTAAAAGTTTATCATATTTGAATAGCAAGCAAGCAGGCATACTAAAATATATTGTTCTCCCTCTATTTATTGCATTTGAGAAGTTTATTGTTGAAAGCTTCATACTTTGGCTCTCTAGTTTTAATGGTGAAAATCCAAGTTGTAAGTCTGGTCACTTGGTCTAGTCTTTGAGTGGGTTCCATCTCTACAATTATTGTTGAGCTTACTTGGCATCCTCTTCTACCGAGCACCACTTTGTAGTGGCTATTGAGTTCACTCGACATTGCTTGTTGCCAAGTTCACTTGGCATATACTTGCTACCAAGTTGTTTTTGTTTGTTGAGTTCACTCGGCTTGTTCTTGTGCCAAGTTCACTTGGCATCATTTGCCTGCCACTCGACATCCATTGGTGACGAGCAAAAACTGGCACTCAACAATAGTTATTGCCGAGCAAAAATTTTAAGTTTGTAATTTTATTTTTAACATTGTATTAGAGCTTTGAGGCCTCAAATCCACAGCGAGTTAGGAATTTGTTTTTCTAGGATATTTGACATGGTAGGAGATATAGGAAAGATATGGTAGTAGCCATCATCCTTTAATGACAACATTATGATACATGGGCAAAGAAGATGAAAACCATAATAGTTGCAAATAATTTATAGGAGTTTGTGATAAATGGATTCAATGATGTGACAGACCCAGCTCAGTATGTTGCTCTCACAAATCCACAAAAGAATTAGTTGAAAGAGTAAAGGAGAAAGGATGCTAAAGCATTAAGTTTGATTAAGCAGCAATGACAAAGACAATTTTTCCCAAGATTGTAGTAGCAAATTATGCAAAGGAAGCATGGGAGATCCTTGAGAAAAACTTCAAGGGGACTGATAAGGTCAGAGTAGTGAAGCTACAAATACTCAAAGGAGAGTTTGAGAACCTTCAGATGAGGGACAATGAACCTATTGCAAAGTTAAGCTCCTGAATCTCCACTTTTATAAACCAACTCAAATCAAATGGAGAAGAATATGATGAGCAAAGAATTGTGGAAATATTGAGGAGTTTACCTCAAAAATATGACAATCTTGTCATGACCATAGAGGAAGAAAAAGACCTCACCACATTGACCATGGATGAGTTCACGGGAACTCTTCAAACCCATGAGCACCAGATAAATAGGTCAGCAACTACTTGTCATGCCCAAAATTTAGAGAGCGAAGACACTCCAACAATTTATTTTTTATAAGAATTGAATAATTATAAATCTAACTATTTCAGATTATTGAATTCAAAGGACCAATCCATCCATAAAACATGTAACATAAATAACTAAACTATATTTTTAACAAAATTTTATTCTAACTAATTACTTTTACATCTATAATCTATCTAAATACAAAACATTTCTAAGAATAATAATATCATAACAAAAAATTAAATAAATAAGTAACTAAGTGAATGAACTATTAACCCTCCTAACTTCTATAACCATTTACAATCAACAACTCCATTTAATTTAACCTATAAAACCTTGCATCATAACATAACACTTACTAACCCTAAGGTGCATGTCATGTGCCCATTAAACTTGCCTCAAAAATTTTAGGACTCAACTTTTTAAATATTCTCTACCTGATATCTAAAATCAAATAATACTGCAATCAATCTCATAATAACAATACATATATATTTTACCCTCTAAATTATCTAATAACTTTAATTCATATATATATATATATATATATATATATATATATATATATATATATATATATAACCCTATACCTAAGCCACTTAAATAGCCTAATATTACTCTAATTATCATTATTATCACTATATTTCAATAGCATCTACTAGCTACTATATTTTCCTAACCTACATCCTATCTACTTACCCATACATATTCAATTTACCGAACACTACTTTACTTCCTTTAAGATGTCCTATCTAAGCCACATTATTAACTATTACATTGAAATCTTTTTTTTAAAGTATACTATGCGTAGGAATTTCCTACTAATCATATCTACCCTATACTACCCCCATCCCAACCTACTACTCTCCCTAACCCCAAGGCACCCAAGTTGTTAAGGCATTTATTTTTCCTTTTTACCAAGTATGAGGTGAAGATGCAGAATTCAAAACTCTAATGGCCCCTTTCCTATGCGTTGATGCTCCTACCCATGCATGATGTGATGGTTTATATAAAAATAACAAGGATACTATGTTTTGTTTTTTTGCACTTTACCCTTTGTCAATGCCAAAGAAGGCTTTCTAACTTATGTCATATTAGTGTACAACCCCATCCTTTAATTCTCACATGCCCAAGAAACGGAGGAAGGATGGGGCACCCAGTCACATCCATAACTTATATTAATTTATTTAGTTTTGTATTTGCATGTCATGGTCAACTTGACTAGATAGGGTAGCAACTTGATTTAATTTTTTTTTTTTTTTTTGTGTATTTTATTTTATTGTCACATGTCCTTTTCAATAGTCTGGTCGACCTCTAGATGGGGATTTACTTTATTTTTTATATTTATTTATTTATTTATTTTTAATTGAAAAAGTCCTATACCATGCCATTTCTCACACTGACATCTACTATAATGAAGGTGATTTAATACTAGCATTTATGTTATACTATAGTCTAGATTTATATTATTTTATTGTGGAGGGAATATTATATTCTACTATATTGGGAGGGGTTTTTATTTGTTTTTGCCTTACATTTTCTAGAGAATGTTTATGCATCTACAGATTTTTTTTTTGAACTCAACTTATTTGTTTGGATCCTTTTCATGTGATCCTTAGGATTGTTTTAGATTCAAGTTTGTTAATGGTTTAACATTACATCATGCATTATGATTTCTATTCTAATAAGCAAGCTTAACCTGAAACAACTATTGCAATTCAGACAAAATCTACAGTACAAAATACCCCACATGGAACTTATATGAATTCCTTATTAGTAATTTTCATGAACATCAAATTTTCAATACACATCTCTTGAGAGAACCAATTGAATATTGTGCATATCTATTAAACGATGGAGTTGAATAGTAAGATGATACCAAAGAAATAATCTCCCAACTTATAACAACCCTTCTATGATGTCCTCATGGTACACAAAGGTGGTGGAAACAAGTATAATAGATATACACAAGGGATACCTTCCACAATACATAGATACTCTTAACCCTTCCATATATGACATTTGAAACGAAACAAAGACACTACTCTTATAACACATTCTATTTGATTATTCCAAAAACAAATACATATGATTACAAGACATAAAAATGCTACAAGAAGAGTGAACATCATCCCATCGGATTTTTAAATAATATAAGCAAAACTGAAGAAAAGCTACAAGACTCAAATGCAAGAATATTACTTAATCTTTTCTCTTCTATTAATCAACCTGGTTCAAGACTCCATCGGGAAAGAACCAGTAAGAAAACCTGACTTCTTTTCCAAATACATCAAAATTTAAATACATTTTTACATAATGTCACAATTCAATTGAATTCTCTTCTAGGTCCTTCACAAGAGGTCTCTTCCAATATCTTCAATACACCAAGGGAACCATGGGAAAGACAAGAACTGACCCAGAGGTAAAACAACATATATGATGAACAATTCAAGCATGCATTTACAACCCAGTTTTGCACAATAGGTTCAACATTGAACCAAAATAGAGGGGAGGTGGATTTTCTCAATAGGAGATGTCAATCACCATACCATAACATAGCCCTTTCGGGGCTAAAATTCAAGAACTTTTGTTCTTCTACAAATTCCCTTTCGAGGCTAATATAATAAGGGGTTTCATTCCTTCCCTTTTTCAAGAATTCAAATTTTCATACAAAGTATGTGATGACAAGTAGGGGCCCATACACCCTACCCTCTTTCCCTCTTCTCACCATGAGAGGAGACTCTACACTATTGAGGTCCAACTAAGGCCCTTCCCCGTACTTGGCCACTTCTTCCCTATCCAAGGGTGAGTAATGCCAAAACAATCCCCATGAAATCCCCTCAAAATTTCAAAACAAAGCATAAGAATGACATCCAAGAACAATTTAAGATCCCTTCCCCAAAAATCTCAACCCACACATGCAAGCAATACAAGAACAACACAATGCCTTATGCATGAATCAAAGTATGAACAATAGGAAGAACATGATCAAAAGAGTGAAGAACCCTACCTTCACAAAAGAAAGTTATGGTAAAATGACAAGTTGAGAAGAGCTTATTCTTTCTTTCCTTCAATCTCCAAACTTCTCTCTAAAAACTAGAGATTGGGTAACAACCCCAAAACTTTTCCAAAATGCATCTAAATATGATCTTAACTCAACTAGACTTTAAGTAACCCCAAGGTGGAGTTTGAGTCACCAACTCATGAAGGAGACAACTCAATTTTCGCAATCAACCAAAAGTAGCATTTTTGAGTGACCCTAAAAGTCAACCAAAGAGGCTAAGGGGGTGGAAAGTACTCCCAACCCATACCCTTACCCCTAGGGTACTTAAATTTAATATTTTTAGGCTTTAAAGACTTAATAGGAACCAATCAAAAGTTAGGAGAATTTTAAGACTATATAACAACTTTCAAAGAATGACAATGCAATTTAGCACAAATAGAGAGGGGTTCAGTTTCATTTCTCCATTAGATGTCCTAACTACAATATCTTGCACACTCATTGCACACATCAGTAGCTAGAGAAAATCACATACATATATTCAAAACTTATCTGTATGGTTACATGAATCTTTCATATAATTAACTATTTAATTCATTTCTTCTCACATTTAATCATCAGTAACGACAAAATTAATACAACATAATTAATTCAAATTAACATACTAGAATGATCATCGTTAGGCATGCATATACCTAAAATCATAACATCACAAATTAAGGAATACTAAACTATCTGAAGCGTAAAACTTAATCATTGAGGTACCAAAATCAACACCCTTATCATTAGGTGAAAAAAAAACCTTGTATCATCACTAGTAAAATCTTAATATTTAAATAGTCGAGATAAAGTATTAGTTCTCAAATCATTGAGCATTTAAAACATGGATGAATTAACTAATCTCAATCTCATTGGGGTATTTACAACATAACACATTACATTTATTCCATTTCAATCTCCTATAGCAGTTTTAACAAAGCATTCATATTTAATAATTACATACAAGGAGGGGCCTCACACTACTTCCCAAGAGTAATTTTTTAAGGCTCAAGAGAATTCAAGAGGCAGGGGGAGAGGAAGAAATGGCTCTGGTAGAGGCTCAAGAAATAGAGGTCATAGAAGGAATGGTCAAAGGAATGCTAGTGCAGAAAGCTCAAGAAGAGCAAGCACCTCTCAAAATAGCTCTAGAGGAGGCAAGAAGAATTACAACTCTAATAAGAGTAATGTTGAATGCTACTACTATCATAAGTATGGGCATTATACAAGTGAATGCTAAAAGAAATAGGGTGATCAGTGAAAGCAAAATGCTAATGTGGCTGATGTGAACATGGGAAATGCAAACAATCCCACAGCCTTCATCATGTGTGACATTGGTGAAGAAGGAAGCCCTGAGGTATGGTACCTTGATAGAAAATGTAGCAACCACATGAGTAGTAATGAATGTTTATTTTCTTTCACTGATAAGACTTTTAAGTCTGAAATTAAAATGGGAAACAATAGAACTATTCCCATAGTGGGAAAAGGATCTATTATGGTTCGCACCAAGCAAGGTAAGAATAAGGAGATATAGGATGTATATTTTTCCCCTAATATGAAGCACAACTTGATGAGTGTTGGACAACTCATTCAAAATGGATACAAGGTGCTAATGGAAAATGACAAGTGTGTCATTCATGAGAAGGATGGGAGTAATAGATTACTTGTAGTAGTCCAAATGACAAAGAACCAGATGTTTCCATTGAGGCTAGAGACATGTTTTTCTTCTCAAGTAAATGTTGCACCTCCCAAACATGCATGTATAGTAGTACACCAACAATCAGCTCTTAGGAGCATGATTGAAGACCCCTCCAAGATTTGGCATCTCAAGTATGGACATCTTGGCTCTGCTGGTTTAAATTTGTTGTCCAAGAAAAGAATTGTAGATGGTTTGCCAAGCATTCTAAATTCATATGAAAAGTGTGAGGCTTGCATATTGGGTAAGCAACATAGGCTTCCCTTTAATTCTAGAAATTCTAGAAGGGTTAGAGAACCATTAGAGTTGGTGCATTCTGATTTGGTAGGCCCTATGCAAACTACTTCTATTGGGGGGAGTACTTATTTTATGAAATTCATAGATGATTTCAGTCATAGGACATGCGTGTATTTTTTGAAGAATAAATCTGAAGCATTTGATAAATTTGTTGAATTTAGAGACCTAGCTGAAAAAGAACGTGGACATTATGTAAAAGTCCTTAGATCAAATAGATGAGGGGAGTATACCTCCAATATGTTTGTAAATTTTTGTAGGTAGAATGGCATCAAGAAAGAACTTACAACCAGTTATACTCTGCAGCAAAATGGAGTGGCTGAGAGAAAGAACAGGACCACTGTTGAAATGGCAAGAAGCATGATGAAAGCAAAAGGACTTCCAACTGAATATTGGGGAGAGGCTATAGCAACAACAGTATATTTGATCAATAACTATCCTAAAAAATTAGTTCGTGACAAGTTACCTCTTGAGGCTTGGTCAAGGGGCAAATGGACAATTGAGCACATGAGAGTGTTCAAATGTGTAGTATATGCACATGCGTCTAAGGAACAAATGAAAAAACTAGATGACAAAGGGGTGAAGTGCATCTTCATAGGGTACAGTTCAGAATTAAAGGCCTATAGGCTATATGATCCAATTGACAAGAAGATCATCATTTCAAGAGATGTGGAGTTTCTTGAAAATCAGTCATGGGATAGCTTGGTAGATGAATCCTCAAGCACTCCAAGTGCAGTGCCTACCATTGAAGAGGAAGAAGATGATTTTGATGATCAGCAAGAAGATGGAGCAACAAATATAGATTGCAGACAAAGGCAAAAAGAGAAGCAGCCCTTAACATGTTGACCAACAGGTCCAAGCACTTCAAGACAATGCCAAGCTAGTATGCAAAATAATAGCAATAGCAATACTAAAAATTTATATCCCACTCTCACCTCCCTATTACTAAGAAAGATTAAGAGTCTAAGGGAAATATACCAAGAAGAAAGGTATGATGAAGATTATGATGAGAGTGTAAATTTTGCATTATTTTCTCATAGTGATCCAATTTATTTTGGGGAAGTTGTGAATGAAGAGAAATGGTGTAATGTCATGGATGAGAAAATAGATGATATTGAAAGAAATGAGACATGGGAGCTAACCACTTTCCCTCCCAAGAAGCAATTAATTCTAGTGAAATGGGTTTATAAGACCGAGTGCAATGCTGAAGGAAAAATAGATAGGCATAAGGCATGTTTAGTGGTCAAGGGGTACAAGCAGCAGTATGACAGAGATTATGATGAGATATATGCCCCAGTTGCAAGAATAGAAACCGTGCATGCTATCATAGAAATTGTAGCCCAGAACAAATGGAAGGTATATCAAATGGATGTGAAGTTTGCCTCCCTAAATGGTGTATTGAAGGAAGAAGTGTAAATGGAGCAGCCACCTGGTTATGAAGTTTCAAGTGCAAAACACAAGGTATATAGATTTAAGAGAGCTCTTTATGGGCTCATGCAAGCTCCACAGGTATGGTACAATAGGATTGACTCATATTTGATGAGCAATGGCTTTAGCAAAAGCAATGGTGAGCCCACACTTTACATCAAGGCAGCAAATGGTAATGTGCTAATTGTTCTCTTATACGTTGATGATTTAATTTTCACTAAAAATAGTAATTCCCTAATTGGTGAGTTCAAAGAGGCCATGAAAAATGAATTTGAAATGATAGACCTAGGTCTCTTGAAGTATTTTCTAGGCATAGAAGTAAAAAAAATGCATGATGGCATTTTCATCTCTCAAGAAAAGTATGCAAGATAGATCTTGGAGAGATTCAAAATACAGAGCAGTAAGGCAACCCCAACACCAACAATAGTAGGCTTGAAGTTGAGCAAGGAAGATCACATCAAAAGTGTGAATCGAACACTATATAAGAGCATTGTTGGAAGTTTGATGTATTTGACTGCAACTCAGCCAGACATTATGCATGCAGTAAGTTTGATTTCCAGATTTATGGAAACACCAATGGATTCCCATTAGCAAGCGAGAAAGAGGATCCTAAGGTATGTGAATGGTACCAAGGGATTTGGGATTTTTAATACTACAAAAAATAATTTCAAGTTGGTTGGTTAAACAGATAGTGATTGGACTAGAACTCTAGATGATAGGAAGAGCACTTCCAGATACATGTTTCAAATGGGATCGTGTGCAATCTCATGGGCATCCAAGAAGCAACCTATTCTTGATCAATCTACAGCAGATGTTGAATATATACCAAAAAATGCAGCAGCATGCCAAGCTATTTGGTTAAGGAGGATCTTGACATATTTTAATGAAAGGCAAGAGGATGGAACTACAATTTATTGTGACAACATCTCCCCAATTGCATTGTCCAAGAATCCAGTCTTCTATGGTAGAAGCAAGCACATAGAGATCATATATCACTTCATCAGAGAGTTGGTGGAGAATGGGGATATCAAAATAGAATTTTGCAAGTCTAAGTAGCAACTAGCAGACATTTTCACAAAGCCTTTAGGTATTGGAACTTTTGTGCACCTAAGAGAGAGTCTTGGTGTAGTTGATTTGGATTAGAAGTCATCCTTGTTTGTTTGGCTCGAGACAAAGGGGGAGTGTTGAAATATCTCACATGTATTGGTTGCCCCTTGAGCTAAACACCCACCTACCACCCTGATGGCCAGCAGAACGGTCAAAAAATTTGATGCTTGGTAGGTGAGTTGTTTCAAAATTGGAAAAGAGGGGGAAAACATTTTTTTTGAAAAGAAGAAAAAGGAATGATTATTGATTCATTCTCATTGAGTTCAGCAGATCAAAAAAAAAAGGTTGTAGATCAGAGCAGAGAAGAAAGGAAAAGAAGTCGATCAACAAATCAAGTAAAAGTGCAAAAGACAGAAGGAAGTTTGTCTCATGCCTATAGTTGCACGTGTTTCTTCTCTTATCATTATGTAAGTTTGTTGTTTATTGGTTTTGTCCTATGAAGCAGTGATTGCTCCAGGCATTGTTGTATGCAGCCATTAGAGTTGTAAGTTTAAAGTTTAAAGTATGAAGTTTTACTTGTTTGAAGATTTTAGGGTTATTTTAGGGTTTTTTGGTTGAAGTTGAATGTTCCCAAATTTTGTAAAACGTTTTCATACTTGAATAGAAAGCAAGAAAATAGGCATACTAAAATATATTTTTCTCCGTCTATTTATTGTATTTGATAATTTTATTGTTGAAAGCTTCATACTTTGGCTCTCCAGTTTTAATGGTAAAAATCTAGGTTGTAAGTCCAGTCACTTGGTCTAGTCTTTGACTGGGTTCCATCTCTGCAATTATTGTCGAGCTCACTTGGCATCCTCTTCTACCAAGCACCACTTTGTAGTGGCTACTGATTTCACTCAGCATTACTTTTTGCCAAGCTCACTCAGCATATACTTGCTATCGATTTGTTTTTATTTGCTAAGTTCACTCGGCTTGTTCTTGTCCCCAATTCACTCGGCACCGTCTTCCTACCACTCAGCATCCATTGGTGCTGAGCAAAAACTAGCACTTGGCAATAGGTGTTGCCAAGAAAAATTTTTAAGTTTGTGATTTTATTTTTAACAAATCACCAGAATTTTGAACTCGAAGCTAAACTACTCTAGGTGAAGATGAAATTGAACTCATTGTTTGGAAGGACTAGAGAAGAAAATATGAAACTTGGATAGAATAAAGAACACCATGCATTTTTATAGATAAATTTATAGCATGAAGAGCATAGTCAGATACATTCAAAATAAGAAAAAATCTTCAACAACTCTTTTCCACTTAAAAAAGATCACGCACCCTAAAGTGGAAAAGAAATGGACGCACATGTCCAAGAAGGATAAATAGAATATGTTTGGGTCGATCAAAATTGACATTCAAATTATAAATCTAATCTATAGACAAAACACATCAAAGACAAAAACAAAAGCAAAAAAAATTCAAACATGATTATTTTTCAAATTACAAAAACATAAAATATATAGATCATGAAGATCTAAAAAATTTCAAAAATTTTCATTGTGGTTTCATTTTTTTAAATTTAGTCAATGGTGCAATTTGTAGGGAGGATAGCTCTATCCTCCCTCCAAACTATAAAGTTGATCAAATTTTTAAAAAATTGAAAACATTATAAATTTTTCTTTAAAAATTAGCAATTGATATTTATCATATGTGTAGTTTGTAATTAAAAACAACCAAAAATTTAGAAAAAATTCATTACCAAAAAAAATATTTAAACTTTATTTTGACTTTTGTGCATTTTGTCATTAGCCAATACCACATGGAATTACATAATCCTCTAAGAATTCCATGGAACATCTGCCAGATACTCTGTAAAATGTACTTCATTTTCTAATTTTGACAACCTCTAGATTTCAAAGCCTCGATAGAAAATAATGACTCCCCTTCGATATGAATATGGGAAATATGAAGGGAAATAGCAAGTTGAAGACCATGGAATAGAGAAGAGGCTTCAACCCTATTATTTGTACCTTGTGGAAGCAGAATAGATTTTGCCATAATGATTTCTCCATTCTTATCTCTAATACAAATAATTGCCCTAGATACACCCGAATTACCATGTGAAGCACCATCAAAGTTTAGCAGCATGAAAGGCATGGCAACAAACATTTTGATTTAGTTTCTTTTCTATAAACTTTTAGTTTGAACTGGAACAAATTTCTTGATGTTTCTAAAAGTTTTAAACCATGCAAAAAATTTAAAACGTCATTATTCCAAGAGGTAAAGGTAGACGAAATTGAGCTAATTCTAGAGATATAGCTAACTTCTTCAAAAATAGAAGAGATAATACGTTTCTAAGTTTTTCAAGATGTAGATTTTATCACATTTGAAAATTCTCTTATTTCTTTCCCACCACAAAGACCAAATAAAAATTGTGGGTACAATAAACCAAATTCAAGAAAACAATGATTTAGGATACAAAATTGGCCAGGTTTGAAGTAGGTCCCAGACCAAATTTTTCACTGACGATTGGTAGTGTAATTTTAATTAAATTAACTACCAACAATCGTAACAAAAAGGACAATATAAGAAGAGATGATCCACATCGTGTAAGGTTGTTTTAAAAAGGACATAATTGAATGGATTCATAATGTTTAGTTTGGATAATATGGTACTTGTAAGAAATCTTCCCTTAAAGAACTTATCTAAAACAACACATGGAGGCACCATGTGTGACCAGAATAAAGTTCTGATCTCTATGAAGAATAGCCTATAACCCACTTTCACTAAATACCTGCTAGAAGTATTAGAGTTGGGGGGGGGCGTGGGGGGGGAAGGGTGAATCAAAACTCACGGATTCTACTTAATCCATTTGCAGATTCTAACTTTAAACATTCAAGAAACTAAATACATTCAAACACCATGCATAAATATGAAAACATGAACTCACAAAAGATAGAGACACATATTTTGTCGAGTGGAAAACCCTCAAAATTCCTCAAAAAGGATTCGTCATAGGGAGAAAAAACCACTTCATGAACCTATGATCTTTATTGAACTTCAACTCTTTTACAATCAGCAGTAGCAATAATTGCTTAGGGATTCAACCCTTTTTTTTCTTTTTAATTGAATTACAACCTTATATGCACATATAATTGTATGCAGTATACTATACACCTATACATGCAAATAAGTTTATAATAAATATTTTAGGTCAATCTTACAATTTAAAGATATTTATGTCTCTGTATTACATCATTGTATCACATCCATCCCTTCAAATTTTACAATGATCTCTTTAAATAGAGATGAGATTCAAATAGATTCAAATATGCAAATAAATTGAACTAGTTAGGGCCATTTTAAAAAGCCCTTATGAAATTTTGTTTTAAAAACAAACTTTTATTTACAATGATCTCTTTAAATAGAGATGAGATTCAAATAGATTCAAATATGCAAACAAATTGAACTAGTTAGGGCCATTTTAAAAAGCCCTTATGAAATTTTGTTTTAAAAAAAAACTTTTATTAGTTATGCCTTGGATTTCTTCATGCTTTTTGAAATACTAGCTTTATAAACAACAAACTATGCCAGTAATTTCTTCAAACTTTCAAAAATAGTGCAATGTAAGAAACCCTCAAAATACCTTTTAAACAAATGAAAGGTCTTCAAGAAAGACTATAATTTTAGGGTTCAAACCAGAGACCCTTATTATTTTGAAACTTTATTTCAAAATGATATCGTATTCAAAAAATTTATTTTCAAGAAATGATACTAAGTTTAAAGAAAAGCTTCCACATATTTACACAGGAACAAAAAAAAATTCCTGAAGATTTTCACAAAACCTTATTCCACCTTTTTTATCTTTTTCGAAACTGACTGAGAAAGATTTCAAACTTTTATTCTTCTTTTGAAAAAGAATTTTGGACAAACTAAAACAAACATACATGTTTCTTGTTTTTACCTTCATTGTTTTTGTTTTCAATGAAACCCTTTGTCACTGTTTCGAGGACCTTCTTTTATTTCTCTTTGCCTCAACCATGCAATCACAGGTGAATCCAAAAGTTGAGAATTTTCACAAAGAATTGATCAAAAACCCATCAAAATAATACTTCATTTTAAAACAAATTTTTCAAATCGTATTTCATATCCCAAATTTGCAGAGCCAAGATAAATTTTTTATTTTCACAGCCAAAGAGTATCCCAAAACAAACCTTTTTCATAGATCTTTTTTGTAGTAGATCCTTTTCAAGTCTTTACTCAATGTAAAAAATATTCACAAAGCAACTTTCAACATTATGCAAAGAAGACAAAAAAACCTTTTTCACAATAACATTCGCAGGGTGAAGAAATGAATCAAATTCCCACAACCAAAACTATATTTTAATTTCTTTTTAATTCCACCATAGAAACCTTACACCTGGAAAGAGTTAAATCACATGCAGTCTCTCATTAAATTCCACATACTGCCAATGCTCAAGTTTTAATAACTTTTTATTATGCCGTTGGTATTTTTACCTTGTGTTGTGTTTAAAACGTGTTTGTGTTTTCCCTTTTCCATGTGTTTTTTGTTTTCAAACTTGCCTATCATGCAACATACTTGCCACCTATCAAAGTCAATCTTGCCATGTCATATTTGCCATGTTTTTCAAACTTGCATTTTGACAACTTTTGAATATGGTCAATAATCTCCCCCATTTTTTGAGGCAAAAATTTTCACCATCTCATATATACAAGAGGAAACAAGAAAAAATTTTGAAATCAAATTTCTTCTCATATATACAAAATAATGAACAAATATGCAAGTACAAATATTGATCACATAATATGTTGAACCACAAAAGTTGAACATAAATGCTGATAACAGATGTTGATCACACAAAATAATGCTGATAATGTTGAACTACATGTGAATGTTGAATACTACTGCAAGAATGCAATACTATCTACACAACTTTGATATCTTCCTTAAAAAATTTGCATCAAAAAAAAATTGACCATCTACTTTTCAAGAAAAGTTTTTGTGAATAGAAGTAGAAACCTAATATAGAACATTTATTTGCAAAGAACTTATATCAGCATTGATTGAGAGAAATCTCCCAATCAGGTTCTTAACTATTCAAATAATTCCCTAGGTAGAGCTTTAGTAAAAATGTCTGCTACCTATCCTTGACTGGGCACATAGATCAGCTTGAATTCATTATTCAAAATTTTATCACGCAAAAAATGAAGTTTAATGGCCACATATTTTGTGTGTGAGTGCATTACTGGGTTCTTACTTAATTGAATAGCACTCATATTGTCACACATGATAGAAATGGGTTTTGAAACCTAAATACCTAAATCAAACAATTGATAATCCATCCAAATCAGCTAAGTACAACATGTTGTAGTAAAAACATACTTAGATTCATAGGTAGACAAAGTAACACAATATTTTTTTTTGCTATGCCATGCAACTAAGAAATCACCAAGGAAGAAAGTTGCACCACTAGTACTATTTAATCATCAAATCCACCACAATCTGCATTAGTATAACTAGAAAGAGTGAAGTCATTACTGTGAGGATACCATAAACCAAAATCAAGTATGCCTTGAATATATTTCAGTATTCGATTCACTGCATTGAGATGAGATTGTTTTGGGTTAGACTGAAATCTTGAAACCATACATACTGATTGCATTATGTTAGGTCTAGATGATGTAAGATATAATAGACTTCCAATCATTGATCTATATACAATTTGATTTATAGAAGGTGAGTCATCATTCTTCACTAGTTTGCAGCCTATCTCCATAGGAGTGCTTACTAGTTTACAATCAGCCATATTAAACTTTTGATAAATTTCCTTTGCATATTTTGTTTGAGAAAGAAATAGACCATGTTCAAGCTGTGAGACTTGCAAACCAAGAAAAAATGTGAGCACACCCAACAGAGACATTTCAAACTTAGATTCCATAATTTTTGAAAAATGTTTTGCTAACTCATCATTAGTAGACCCAAAAATAATATCATCTACATAGATTTCTACTACCAAGATGTCATCATTTATGACTTTGATATACAAAGTGCTATCTACTTTACCACGAGAAAATCCATTTGTAATTAGATGTTTATCCAACCTGGAATACCAAGCTCTAGGAGCTTTCCTTAAACCATATAATGCCTTTTTGAGTTAGTAAGCATAATTAGGTTTTCCAAAAGATTCAAAACCTTCTAGCTATTCCATATAGATTTCCTCTTTGAGATACCCATTCAAGAATGCAGTTTTAACATCCATTTTGTAAAAAATAAACTTTTTTATAATTGGCATATGCAAGGAAGATTCTAATTGATTCCATCCTTGCAACTAGTGCAAATGTTTCACCAAAATCAATTCCTTCCTACTGAGCATGTCCTTTGCATACAAATCTGGCTTTATTCCTTATCACTTTTCCATCTTCATTCAGTTTCTAACGAAATACCCATTTTCCTCCTATGACATTTTTGTCATCAGGTCTAGGAACAAGTTCCCAGCTCTTATTTTTCTCAATTTGATTTATTTCTTCCTGCATAGAATTTTGCCAACAAGAGTCTGAAAAGGCTTCAGTAACAATTTTTGGTTCAAAATCTGATATCAAACAAAAATGTTCAGCAATATTTGCGTGTTCATCTATTTTGGCCTTTCTTCTAGTTAAGATCCCTTTTTCTACATCTCCATTAACTTGAGACTCAAGATGTCTCTTAGCAACTATTCTAGAAGAAGTTTTAATTTTTGAACTAGTACTTGTTACTTTGGGACTTGAACAGTTTTCTTGTTTAGTTTCATCAACAATTTCATATTCAACATTTTCAAGGTGTTCATGCAAAGTTTTTGATATTTGGAATGATGTTTCTTCAAGATCCTCTTTATTATTGTAGCATATAGAATTTTCATCAAATACAACATTTATGGCTTCTATGATTTTATTCATCCTTCTATGATAGCATTTATAGGCTTTGCTATGTGTAGAGTATCCAAGAAAAATCCCTTCATCAAATCTTGAATTGAAGTTCTCTAAGGAATCGTCATTCTTTTTGATGAAGCATTTATAGCCAAAAAATTTGAAATTTTGTACATTTGTTTTTTTGCCATTCCATAATTCATATGGAGTATGAGTTTTTCTAACTCTAATTTGTGCTCTGTTTAGAATGTAGACAGTTATATGAATGGCTTCTTTCTAGAATTTTTTGGGTAGTTTTGCTTCATTAAGCATAGTCCTAGCCATTTCTTTAACAGTTTTGTTTTTCCTTTCCACAACACCATTTTCTTATGGTGTCCTAGTAGTAGATTATTGTCTTTTAATGCCATATTTTTCACAATACTCAATAAATTCTTGAGAGGTGAATTCTCCTCCCCTATCTGACCTTAAGCATTTTAATTTCAAATTAGTTTCCCTTTCTACAATTTTTTTGAAAATTTTGAAACAGTCAAAGGCTTCTGATTTGTGTTTCAGAAATGTTACCCAAACCATCCTTGAATAGTCATCTATGAACAACATAAAATATTTCTCACCATTTAATGATGTAGTTTTAGTTGGACCACATAGATCAGTATGCACAAGTTTAAGTGGTCTATTTGATGAGTATTCTTTTTTTTTTAAAGATACTCTCATTTGTTTACCTTTTACACATTCTTCACAAATATTTACTGGTTTGGTAATTTGTGGTAATCCTCTGATCTTTTTATTCTTACTAATTCTAGGAAGATTATCAAAGTTAAGATGTCCCAATCTTTTGTGCCACAACCAATTCTCTTCTACCTAACTCATAAGACAAGTATTAATCAATGTTATTTCTTGAATTGTAGAATGAATCAAGTTATAAAGATTTCCAACTATCCTTAAGCCACTAGCAATGACTGTATCCCTTCCATTTTTGATAAAGCATCCTTTAGCATTAAAGGAAATAGAATACCCATTGTCACAAATCTGACTAACACTTAAAAGATTATATTTCAACCCTTTTACAAAGTATACATCATGAATTGGTGTATTGTTGTTTAAAATTATTGAGCCTCTTCCTGTTATATAGGTTGTTGAGTTATCACCAAAGCGTACAAACCCTCCATCAAAATCTTGTAGGGTTTTGAACTTACTTTTACACCCAGTCATATGGTGTGAGCAGCCACTATCCAAAACCCATGTTGCAAGTTTTTTAGCAAATAGGGTTGTTTCAACATTTAAAGACTTTTTAGATGTCTTTACTTGTTTCCAAATTTGTTTAGGTCTTAAATTTAGTTTGCATTGATTTGCATAATGGCCATAGTGAAAACATTTGAAGCATCTAATAATTCTTTTCTTACCTTGATTGGTGTTGTTTTCATAGAAAATTGCCTTATGCCCAAAGACATTACAGTTAAAACAATAACCCTTGAAGAAAAATTTAGTTTTATGTTTAGAAAAATCCTTAGATGAACATTGCAAACCATTCAATTTTTTATCCTTTTCTTCAAGTAAAATTTTGTGATTTTCTCTAATTTGATTTGCTTCTTTGAACTCTTCTTGAAGTCTTTTATTTTCATTCTCATGATTTGAAATTAACTTCTTTAATCTTTTAAGTTCTTACAAAGATTTGAGAAGTTCTTCTTCAAGATCAATTTCTTCATCTAAATTAGATGAAGATTCAAATCCACTGGATTCAATTTTAGGAGTGTTAACTATTTCAGCCATGAACAACCTTTCCCCTTCTACATCAGCATCACTTGACTCTTCATTTGAGTCTTCTTTTGATAGAAGACTTCTCTTTTTGAAATCCTTGAATCTTTTTTTTTGATTCCAAGGTTTCCTTTTTGAAAAAATTTCATTTTTCTCATCATAGTCTTCTAGTTCTACATTTGGACATTTTGTAGCAAAATCTCCTAACTAACCACAACTGAAACATTTTGGTTTTTCGTTGTATTTCTTTCTCATTTTCCTGACTAATAATGCTTATAGAGCATCTGTTAAGTCTGAATCACTCTATTCAGCCTTAAAGGTTGTCTCTTTTGATGTAGAACTAGCTTGATTGCTAATTCTCATTTCATATGCAGTTAGAGTTCCTTGTAATTGATGTAGAGTCATTTTAGAAAAACTTTTCTTTTCTTCTAAAGTAGAAATTTTAGTTTCAAATTTAGGCAGCACTGACCTAATGACTTTTGAAACTACGTCATGTTCTTCAATTTTTTCACCTAGACCTTTTCTAGCATTGACTATTTCATGAATTCTTAAGAAATATATTGAAATATTTTCATCTTCATTCATTTTCAAATTATCAAATTGTGTTTTGAGAGTTAACAATTTTGACTCTTTAACCTTTTCATCTCCTTGATAAATAGTTTCCAATTTTTCCCAAATATCATTTGCTGATTTATAGTAGACTACTTTAGCAAACAAATCTTTGGTGAGACCACACATCAAAGCATATCTTGCCTTTTTATCTAGTACATATGTTAGTTTATCATTAGCATCAGTAGGTACTATTGGTGGGATAGTATACTTTTTAATAACAACATCCCACATTCTTACATCTAAAGAATGTATAAATGCCTCCATTGTTACTTTCCAGAAGACATAATCATTTCCACCAAACAGTGGAGCCTTGTTAAGGGAAACCCCTTCAACTTGTGCCATAACTTCCAATAGAAAATCTCTAGAACAATTCCTAAGAGGAATCCTATGCTCTGACACCACTTGTTGGAAGCATTAGAGTTTTGAGGGATGTGGGGGGGGGCCTAAATCAGAACTCACTAATTCTACTTAATCAATTTGTAGATTCTAACTTTAAAGGTTCAAGAAATTGAATGCATTCAAAACTTACTCAAATAAATATCATTCACCATGCATGAATATGAAAACATTAACTCACAGAAGATAGAGACACGTATTTTGTTGAGTGGGAAACCCTCAAAATTCCTCAAAAAGGATTCGTCGTAGGGATAAAAAACCACTCCATGAACCTGTGATCTTTATTGAGCTTCAACTATTTTACAATCAGCAACAATAACTGCTCAGGGATTCAACCCTTTTTTTTGTTTTAATTGAATTACAACCTTATATACACATATAACTGTATGCAATATAATGTGCATCTATACATGAAAATAAGTTTATAATCAATCCTTCAGGTCAATCTTACAATTTCAAGATATTTATGGCTCTGTATTACATCATTGTATCACATCCATCCCTTCAGATTTTACAATGATCTCTTTAAATAGAGATGAGATTCAAATAAAATTAGTTATGCAAATAAACTGAACCAATTAGGGTCGTTTAAAAATGCCCTTATGAAATGTTTTTTTAAAAATAAACTTTTATCAGTTATGCCTCAGATTTCTTCATGCCTTTTGAAATACTAGCTTTATAAATAGCAAACTGTACCAGTAATTTCTTCAAACTTTCCAAAATAGTGCAATTTAAGAAACCCTCAAAAATGCCTTTTAAACAAATGAAATGTCTTCAAGAAAAATTTCCATTTTAGGGTTTGAACTAGAGACCCTTATTATTTTGAAATTTTATTTCAAAATGATACCAAGTTTGAAAATTTTCTTTCCAACAAATGATACTAGGTTTAGAGAAAAACTTCTGCATATTTACACAGGAACAAAAAAAACTTTGCCTGAAGATTTTCACAAAATCTTATTCTACCTTTTTTATCTTTTTCAAAACTAACTGAGAAATATTTCAGACTTTTATTCTTCTTTTGAAAAAGAATTTTGGACAAACTAAAACAAACATGCATGTTTCTTGTTTTTACCTTCATTGTTTTTGTTTTCAGTGAAACCCTTTGTCACTGTTTCGAGGACCTTTTTTAATTTCTCGTTGCCTCAGCCATACAATCATAGGTGAAACCAAAAGGTGAGAATTTTCAAAAAGAATTGATTAGAAACCCATCAAAACAATACTTCGTTTTGAAACAAGTTTTTCAAACTGTATTTCATATCCCAAATTTGTAGAGCCAGGATAAATTTTTCATTTTTGTAGCCAAAGAATATCTTAGAACAAACATTTTTCATAAATCTTTTTCGTAGCAGATCCTTTTCAAGTCTTTACTCAATGCAAAAAATATTCACAGAGAAACTTTCAACATTAAATAGAGAAGACAAAAAACCTTTTCACAATAACATTCGCAGGGTGAAGAAATGAATCAAATGCCCACAACCACAACTGTATTTTAATTTCCTTTTGATTCTTCCATAGTAACCTTACACCTAGCGAGAGTTAAATCACATGCAGTCTCTCATTAAATTCCACATACTGCTAGTGCTCAATTTTTAATAACTTTTTATTTTACTGCCAGTATTTTTACCTTGTGTCGTGTTTAAAACTTGTTTTTGTTTGGCCTTTGCCACTCATTTTATGTTTTCAAACTTGTCTGCCATGCAACATACTTCTTGTTGGAAATATAAATGGAGTAACTGAGAGGGGGGGTGAATCAATTACGAAAAAACCAAATCCATAGATTCCTTAGATGTCTTAAATAACTAGTTACCAATTTTCACTCTTCTGAAGTGAGCCCTGTTAGGAACTAACCTTGTTAAAGGTTACAAAACACATTGTTAGGTGTGACCTGGTTAGAGGATTTAATCACCCTATTAGGAGTGGCCTTGCTAGAGGTCTTTAGAACAATTTAGTTGAATTTTCCACCTTGTTAGAGGATTTGCAAAATGGCTATTAGACCAACTCTGTTAAGAGATTTAGGAATTACTATTACAATGGTGAGAAAGTAACAATAAGTGACCTGAATGAGATGCAAATAAACTTTGTTGATACAGATCTCTGCTTTGCTTCAATAGATCCTCACTGATTGAATACAACTCTACTTCTCCTCAAGGATATCTGATCCTTTTTCAAAATTTTCTTTACACTTCCTTTTTACACAATCAACTCATTTGCATACTTGTTCCTTACAATTAGAATCCACAACTTCACCTTTTATTTATACATTATTACAAATTGTCAAGTCAGCTTATTTAAAAGTTAAATTTACCAATAAACCATACATCAGTCGGCTACAAATATTACATTAAACAAGTAAACTTTATTTCCCAAAATAATGAAATCCTTCATTAGTTGACCATGCTCGGTAAACACTGCTCCAGAAAATGATTTCCAGTGTTAACCAAGTGAAGCTCAGTAAACACTACAAACTCTGTAAAATCCTTTGAAGATCGAGTGAACTCGGTAAGAACTAACTTTCTTTTGCTGACCTTGCTAGCTTGGTAGAAACTAATTTTTGCCATAGAAGCCTTCAGTGCCCGAGTGAGCTTAGCAGAAACTGTCTTCATAGTGTAACCTCCAAAAATGCTCGATAGACTCTGTAATTCACTTTGCTAACCTTCTGAGCTCAGTAGACTCTGTCTTTTTCCTTGCTGACCAATTGAGCTTGGTAGCCTCTGTCTGATGACTGATATGACATTTGTGTAACATCAAAGAAAACACACAATTGAACAATTGTATCCAACAACTTGCCACCTATCAAATTCAATCTTGCCATGTCATATTTTCCATGTTTTTCAAACTTTCATTTTGCCAACTTTTGAATATGGTTAACAATACCTAACATTCAGAGATAAGAGCCAAGTAATATTATCTTGTTGATCAAGTAGAAATACTAGTTTTTCATCAAGGATATTCTGTAGCAATGCAGTTTTCTTAGTGGAAATGGAGAGAGGAGATATATTTCAACATACTTTACCTGATTTAATATCCACTCAATCTATGCAATGATCAAGCTTTATGCACCATAAATCTAAAGCAACATGATATACACCTTTGAGAGCATCTAGTGAGCAAATCGGTTGGAATCCATTCCAAGAGTCCAACAAAAAAAATTAATAGTATCACCTTTATGAACAACCTAAGAGATATATTGGGTGATAATATGTCATGACCCCCTAATAAAATTCCACATTTCTCAACCAAAGGGTGGGTCAACAAGATTGAATATTCTACTAGGCTCCACAAAGTCCAAATATTTGGCTTTCGTTCATATATTCCATAATGAATTTAGCCTATCATATAATTGTCAAACTAATTTGGCCCCAAAATCCAAATTACATTTTGTCAAATACAAAGAAATCCATCCTACCATAAAATTTATCTTCTATCATATTACAAATAGACACCAAATTAATGCATCTCTTCTCATCTAGATTCTATAAGAAATTTATAAAAATCCTGTCAATTTGTTTAATGATAGAATGTGATTTTTTTAGGATAACAATAAAGTAGTTCAGAATAGCTGCTAAAAAAGATTGAATCAATGTCAAGTGACCAACAAAATAGAGCCACCTAACTTTCTAGCATTTTTTGCCTTAAAATGATCTGCAATACTCCACCAATATCGGGCTTTATTAGTATCCATAAAAAGAGGTATACCTAAATAAGAGCTATGTAGTTGTGCTTCTTGAAAGTATAGAATACTAATTAGTTTATTCTTCAAAAGTTGATCAATATTGAAAATGATAACACAGGATTTAGAAAAGTCTACTTTTTTATTTGAGACTAGCTCATTGTCCTATAATAGTTTCTTGACATGATTAATTTCTTATAGATGGGCTTGACAAATAAGGAGAGCGTCATCAATGAAAAGAGAATCAATGGAGGAGAATTGAGTGTTGGGAATAAGAATGCCTTTCCATAAACTAGCAACCTGATATGCAGTAATCGAGTGACTTGAATTTTCCAAGGCAACAATAGGTCTCCTTGATGAATGCCATGACATCCATTAAATGAATTTGTATAAGAACCATTGATGAATACTGGGATTTTAGCACCTTTTACACAACACAAAACCCATTTACACAATATATTAGAAAATCCAAATCTACTTAACACTTTGAAGAGGAAAGGTCACTTATCTTTGTAGTAAGATTTCATTTTATCCAACTTAATGACACATATAGGTAACTGAAATTCTTCAATGGAATGCAAGACTTCATGAACCAACGAAGCACCATCAACAGTCTCTCTCCCATGAAAAAAACCACATTCTTTGGGAAAAATAATTTTACAAATTAAGAGTTGCAGCCTTAGATAGATAGTCTTAGTGGAGATTTTATATATAACATTACACAGAGAGATAGGTCTAAAATCTGCAAAAGAGGTTGAAGGTTTAATTGTAGGGATTGGGACAATCTTAGTACCATTAAAATGAGAGAGAATTGATCCACTCTTCCTAGATTCCTAAAGAGAAAGCAATAGATCAAAACCAACAAAGTCCAAAATTTTGTGAAAAAAGAGTGTTGCAAAACTGTCTGTCACTCGATTAATACAAATACTTAGTCGACACTATATTTTCTTTCCTTATAATATTTCTCAGTCAACTCTAGAATCACTTGGCATCAACTTCAAGTTCATTATTCTAATGCTCTTTTTCTTGGCCAAGCCTATGCATTTTCTCAAGTTAAGATATGATTTAAACAATCACTTGTCCTATTAAAGTCTAACTAATCAAGTTCCCATTGTTGTTCCTCATAACTCAACCTTTTCTCTAGATCCTTTTGTAGCATTGTTCTTATCATATCCTCTTCATCAATAATCTTGATATGACACTATACTCAAATAGCAATTATCTTACTAATAAGGTTTGATATCAATGACAACATCAAAATTGTCTCAATTGTAATTTCCAACAAAGGTCAACATCTATCTCACTATTAAATAAGTCTACCATTGTATCCCTTTCATAGCCTAGGGTTTGATCCAAACTATCCTCTAGATTTTTTAACTGGTCTTCGATTTCTAAAAGAGCAAGATTTTTGTGTAAAAATTCCACTATGTATACTTCTTGTGTCTATTTCTCCTTGACATTCTTAGACATAGAGTTTCATTTGCCCTCATAATTCCGTGAACTTGCCAAAACACCTTTCTTACAATCCTTCAATGGTGAGGGAAATGAAAGAGGGGATTTTAAAGACAAAAGTGAAGCTTTCCTATTAGAGCAAGACTTTTGCATTAATTGTTGCTACTGATCCGAAGTTGAAATTACCTTACTAGTAAGGTTTTTAGATGAAATTTCTCTCAATTTATGGAGGTGGAGAACCAATATGTTTATAGATAAATAGAAGAAGAAAAAACATAAGACTTTTGAATGAAATTTTCAAAAAAGATTTATTATCTTTTTGAGTCATGTCACCGAATTGATGAGCCTCCACTATCTTTAAATAATTATCCCTATTCCTTGGAGATGAAGTATGTAAAGGAACTTTCTCTCTAAGAGGGAAAAAATCAAAAGTTAACAACCCAATTGGGATCTATAGCTTGGTTGGAACAATAATACAATAAAATCTTCACCACTTCACCATCATGCTATATAGTAAACTAATTTTAATGGTGAATAAGGAATAAATTATTGAACATATAAATTACCAACACATAATTGTTTGGTTCTCCTCTGTTGACATACCACTGCTACTAGCTTATATATGTTATATAATACATATATTGAAGGTGAGAATTCTCAAGGCTTTAGTTTAATAATTGATTAAAAACTACACGTTATAAAAATTAAAGCCTTGATAACTCCTACCTTCAACCCAATACCATCAAATCATTTAGAATCATTATTTTAGTCAATATAATTTTGGAATTGTATGCCCTTTTTATATCAATCTGCATTTACATGTTATAAAATTTGTTTAATGTACCACACATTAAAATACTAATAAATTGTTTTGATTATATGAGATGCAATAATAAACTACTAAAATTAATTATTTGTACTTGCCATTAGGCTAAGTACTATTGAGATACTTTTTGGATTTTATGCTTCAACTAGTGATTAATTTTTTTGGTTTCTACGACTTTAAAATTAATTGATTTAAAAAAATTATCAAACTAATATGTTGCTAGCATAGATGCATGATTGTTAACATAACAATTTTAAAAAGTTATTTTTCTAAGATTTGATTGGTTGAATTCATTTAGCTCTTATATTGGCCGGGTGATTGTAAAACTAAAATTTTTTAATAGTTGATTTTTATTAAGGTGAATATGATTCACTAATGTTTAATAATTTTAATATAAATTATTTGGTTTAATTTTTTATATTTTAATATTGTATTTTTTATAATATAATACTTGTCATTCAATTAAAAATATTAAAAAGATATCTTTCATATATTATATAATAGTTTAAGAAATACTATTATATACTATTATTATAAAAATATTATTATTTTCATATTTTAATATATTTCTAATATAATATTATCAAATTACAATAGAATATATTCATAAATAATATATAAATTATAAATAATTATCTAATATTTTTATTAATTAAAATATTTTACAAACTATAATACATTTATTAAATTAAAACTATATTTATATAAAAGCTAAAGGCAAGTACTAAGCCACAATGTGGCACATGTTTTTGTTTGTGTTTATTAAGATGATTTCATTCACATCTAAAAAAAAATAAAACTAACTTTCAAGAAAATAGGAAGAAAAGATGCTTTGAAAAATTATAGTTAAGGAGAGAAGTAGTGATTGTATTTGATAGTTAGCGTTAAATAATATATAATCACTAAAAATAAAATATGTTTGATAATAAATTTTATCACACCAAAAAAAATTGTGTTTGATTTATAGTAGTTGATTAGTATTGTTTAAAAATATTTAGGGGTTTTTGATAAATAAATAATTTGTAATGTTATAATGGACTAAAATCTAGCGAAGAATAGTGCAATATAGAGGATTGTCCAAGAAAAGTGTTCGTATAACACACTTTTTTTTAAACCAATCACATTCGGAATAAATTTTATTTTTTAATTGATTAAATTGAAAAATATAAATTACAACTTAATTAAAAGTATGATCTTCCATTGACCTGTACCTTTCCCTCTATCACTATAACCCCCTCTTGAAAATATTTTATTAATATGTTTCATGTGACATGAAAGACATACATTTTCATTTATAATATATATTTTCCTTAAAATGCTTCCTCACACTAATTTTCAACCAATAGATCAAAATTAATGGATTTTAATTGGTTTCTTTAAGAAACTCTAAATACGTGAAAGTGTTGAAAGAAGTGCTTTAATAATATATATATATATATATATATATATATATATATATATAGATACATACATACATACATACATACATACATATACATATATATATACATACATACATACATATACATATATATATACATACATACATACATATACATATATATATACATACATACATACATATACATATATATATACATACATACATACATATACATATATATATACATATATACATACATATATACATATATATATATATATATATATATATATACATATATATACATATATATATACACATACATATATATATACACATACATGTGTGTGTGTGTGTGTGTGTGTGTGTGTGTGTGTGTGTGTGTGTGCACATCATTTTTCCAACAAACAACATTAACATCTTGTTTCATGGCTCTAATTCCAAAAAAGTATATACACAGACACACACACACACACATCATTTTTCCAACAAACAACATTAACATTTTGTTTCATGGCTCTAATTTCAAAAGACAATTTCATAATAACATCATTCTTCAACTAAAGCTTAAATAATTTTAGTTGTAAACAAATAAAATCTAATTTCGAGTGTGAATCAAATTTTTTTTAATTTGTGAAGGGCGTCCCAAGAAAATGTGCATTATTAGTACTTGCCGGTAGGCTAAGTACTATTGTGTCATTTTTTGGATTACTCATGTTAACTAGTTATTAAATTACCTCTATTCTACCAATAAAAATTCATTTCATTCCATATTTTTCTATAACTATTATGTTTATGAAGAAATACATGCCAATTTTTTAACTTTACAATTTATATATATATTAATTTTCTAGTTTTAATTGGATGAATTGATTAGAGTCTTATATTGGAATTTGTGAGTTTATGGGAAGTATTATTTTATAGAATATTTGTATTGTTTCTCTTATTTCTAATTTTTAACACATTTGTTATCTATTTTGTTCAAAGTGATTTTTGAACACTTCAATTATTGTATATAGATTTTACAATATAAAAATATATATTATAATAATATAATCAATCATTTATATTGCTTATTTTATAGAACTATTATAAATATATTTTTATTATAAAGAAATACATTGAAATAAAAAAAAATTAAATATTTTAATCATTTACTTTAATTATTTATTACAATTCTTAGGTGAGTGTTATTCCCTCCAATTCTTCAACTTTTGTTAAAGATTTATAGTACTTTGTTATATTAAAATAAATTTTATATTGTATTTATTTCACTCATCCACTACTAATATTTAATAAATAGTTCTTTCAATTATTATTATTTAAATTTTAATAATATATTATAAATTTTCAAAAAATAATATATTATAAAATAAAATTGAATACTTGTTTTTTCAAGTTATGTAGCATAGTACACAAAAAGTATTGTTTCAATTATTAATTAATATTTAATAATATATTGTCAAAGTATTAAAAATAGTATTCAACTTATTTCTTATGTATTATAATGCGTGAAGCTTATGTGAATTAATGTGTTGGTTACAAAAATTGATGCTTTTTAATTTGAACAATTTGCCACAACTACATGATTGTACAAAATCAATTATATATAAAATTATGAAAGTGCACATTAATATATTTGATACATATAATAAATATATAATAAAATTATAACTAAATTTATATCAAAATTAAAATTAATACTATTAAAGACAAGTACTAAGCCACCATGTGGCACTTGTTATATATGTTGATAAACTTCTCCATTAACATAAGACATTATTAGAGTCAAAGATCTTATATTTTTTATAGCCAAATCTATTTCTCCTTAGCATTAGTTTGTTATGTAGTCTGATTATTTCCATCACACACCATAAATCATTAAAGATAAGCATATTTTTTGCATTTGTATATCACTCTATCCAATTAAATTTTCCAAATAATGTTTACCCAATCAATGAAATAATAGATTGCATTGTGAACCCAAAACATGTTACAAAGAAATCAAGTTGTATAAATATTTATAAAAAATAAATTGAGTTCCTAGATAATTTGTTTTCTTGTGAATCTGCTCGAGTATTTACAAGCTTCATGCATAGATTTTTTCCAATTCTATAATTCCACTATTGGTCAAAAATAATATATATATATATTTCGAAACTGGAAAGTATTCACTGTTTCTATTGAATTATTTTTTCAAGAGAAGTAAATCAAATTTATAAAAGAGTAATCAATAATAGTCATAACTTACAATCCAAAACTTCCCAAATAGAAAACTAGTAGAGTACTTAAAATAAATAAACCAATGTTTAAAAAACCCGATCTAATAATTAGCATGGAGGAATTTCGAAGATCAAGTTTGTAACAAATCCCATCTAGGATGCAAGTACAATACTAACTTGATTGGACTTACAGAAGTAACCGTTTGTACATAGAAGTAGGATTCCTTGTTAAAAAACATAATGGATATTTTCTTTGGAATATTAGAAATAAAAAATAAATTAAAATAGAAAATAATAATGAAGTGAAAGCTCAAGCCATTCCATTTGAAATTCAAATTTGCAAGCTATTCAATACATGTTGAGCGTTCATCGAGGGAGAATTTTTATTATAATTATTTTTTTTAAAATAATCCATACAATGTTGGAAAAATATATTATTTATAATCTTTTGATATTAAAAGGAATACTAATTGTTTTATAAATGTTGCAACAACTATATAATGGATAATTTTTTTATATAGATACATTAACAAATGTGGTAATTGAAATGATGTATTATAAATTAAACATTAATCTATATGTGTTTTCAAGTAAAGGTCCAACATTAATCTATATATATTCACTCAAATAAATATAGTGTGCGTTTGAAATATGGGTATTTGCAATTACAACAAAATACCTAAATAAGTGTCAAGTAGTGGCTAGTATTTTCTAATAGTCAATTATAGTTTAATATAAGATAATTTAATAAAAATTAGTTTAAAAACATTTTATATTTTATAATATTAAATTACTAAAAATTAAAAAGTTGAAATTATATATTTAGAGATATTATTTTATTTATAATTTATAATATAGTGAAATACTTATTTATTAAGTTAATTGAATGTTAAGTTTTAAAGTAAAATAATTAATAAGTTTAAAGTTAATTTTGACATTGTTTTAATACAATTTAAAATGTTTAAAATAATTTTAGACATGTAAGTAATTAAAAGAACTAAATGTAATAGCACAATTACATTCTTTAATAAAAGGATTAAGAAAAATATAAAATATATTTGTATACAATAGCATGGATTGTTAATATTAATAATTGTTATAAATGATATGTCTCTATTAATGTGGGAACTACCTCCTAGTTGGTTCTGCGAAATTCTTGATTCTTGTTTAAGATGTGAAATTATTAACCAACAATTACTCAGATTAATGATTTTGATCATTTTATAATTTAAAAAATAAGTATGTTAATTTTAGAATATTAACTCATTACAATAGTATGTAGCCTTTCACAAATACTAATAAGTCATATGGTTCATCGTAAGAAAAAATAGATAATCAGATAACTGAGAGGTTATTTCAGTCTCATGAGAGACCCCCGAAATCCGTTCAACATTCTAATATCAGTATAATTTAACATTTTTATCAAATTAATTTAAATAAAAAATCCATAATTTCAAATTACTTTCAAATAAATAACAAATTGTTTGAAATATTTTGCTATGATTTTAATGCGTGAAGTTAACTTGGAAGGGTTTGGAAGAGTTATTCTATTGAGTGTCATCGTTATAGATAAATGGGCGCACAATAGATCCCTTCTTCACCTTTTGCTACCTTTGTTTCTGCAGATGGTGTAGCCAATGAAGGTACGAGACTCAGCAATGGGGATTTTGTGTCTAGAAGAGCAGAGGAAGCAGGTTCACTATTATGCCGTAGTCCAGTCCTAAATTCTTTCTTTGTGTTTTTAAATAGTTCTTTAATGGTGGAGCAGGGGTCTATGTCAGTGTTTTTTTTGTTGTAACGTCTTTGTTTTTCCTTGCTAAATTCTTTCTTGCATTGCATTTTAATAAGTGCTTCCTAACAAAAATTTATTCTTTGTATAAACAGTTGTATAAACGGTTGTGTTTTATGGATTCAAATATTGGTAATGGTTTGAAATGTTTCGGTAAATCATTTTCAATTCGATTAGTATGTAAATGAAATGATGCAATTGATGTAAAAAGAATTCTTCACTTATCTACATAAATGTACATTTATATCAGTTGCATTTGATTTTTTTTCCACTTAGAAATGTATGTATGTGTAGATCAATTGTATCTATAAGATTCAACAAAAAAAATTGAATTTATTTAAGGCCTTCCAAATGTTGATTCTTGAGGGTTTGAATAAGAAAATTATTAGAAAGACGAATCTTAGAATAGAGAAAATAGTGAGGAATGTCATTGTGCAGCTACTAGAAGATCTTTTATAGAATAATTGAGAAAATTCCATTATATTTCTACTAAAAATTGTATAACTAAAAATCATATAACATGATACATTTACGGTTTATATTTCTACTAAAAACTATATAACACAGCACATTCTCCTAATTGTCAAGCCACAACATAACTTTCAAAAACATGGCATATCCCTAGACTCTTGCTACACTGCAACTCTTGTTATCATATGAATTTGGAAGGAGGTATGTATTAATAAAGATTTTGAATAGTTGTAATTACTTCATTGAAATGTAATAAAGATGAAAGGAAACTTGAATAATTTTGAAAAGATTTTTTATGAAATATATTGTTAAAATAAATTTAATAATTTAAATTATTTCAACTCATTAAATTTGTACTCAAGATTAGTAAATCAAAGTTGTTAGTAAATTATCAATCAAAACAAAACAAAAATTTGAATTTTAGAATACATATATTGAATAGTTTTTGAGAGATCAAATTTTCAAATTTTGTAATACAATTTTTCGTTTAAAAATTGAAAGTGTTATAGTAGTAAGTATTTTAAATTTATATTATGTTTAATTGTTGGTGTATAGCTAAATTTTGGAGCGTTTATATTTATTTCATATTTCTAAATATTTACTTATAAATAACATATTTTTTCTATATATATTGATACATTTAGTTTCTAAAATATAGCTAAATTTAGAGCACGTATATTTATTTCATATTTGTAAATATTTCATTATAAATAGCATATTTTTTCTATATATTTTGAGACATTTAGTTTCTAAAATAAGTTATTTCTCTTTTATGAAATTTTACTAGTTCATAATGAGATGCATTTCATTCTTATTTAGAAATTCACTAATTGCATTTAAAATTATTTTGGACACAACACATTGCTATAAATAAAATTTTAGATATGATTCTTGTGTTCAAATATATTATTCTTATGTTCATTTAAAAAAATTCAAACATTTGTAAAACAATTTTTTGTTAAAAAATAGGTAAGTAGATCAAATTCATATTATGTTTTGGCCAAAGTAATGAATTTGAACCCAAGTTACATGAGAGGCCTCACAAGTTACCATTTGCTACTTATCAACCTTATAGTATACTTACAATGTGTGCATGTTAGTTCAAATTTATATTATGTTTAATTGCTCTTGTATAGCTAAATTTTGGAGCATGTATATTTATTTCATATTTCTATAGATTTACTTATGTTGAAATAGAATTATTTTTTCTATATATTTTGATACATTTATTTTATAAAATAATTTAGTTTTCTTTTATGAAATCTTACTGGTTCATAATGAGATACGTTCCATTACTATAGAGAGAGAGAGAGAGAGAGAGAGAGAGAGAGAGAGAGAGAGAGAGAGAGAGAGAGAGAGTTAAGATATAATGGGGACAAGGTGAGAGACATAGATAGATAAAGAAGATAAATTGGGGGAAAATATGGCAAGAGTAGGGAGTTGATATATATATATATATATATATATATAGAGAGAGAGAGAGAGAGAGAGAGCGCAGGGGGAAGACTATAGGTGAGAGTAATTAGGGGGATTCAGATGTGTATGTATAAGAGATATAGATGATATGGTGATAGGAGAGAGAAATAGAAAGAGTGAGTGGAAGATAAAGAGATAGACTGAGTTGTTCTAGGTGGTAGGTAAGATAGAATGGGGACAATTTGAGAGAATTGCGGTAGATAAAGAAGATATAAATAGGGGGAAATATGGCGAGAGTAGGGAATTGACTAATTATGAGAGAAGTGGTAAATAAGATAGAATGGGGACAAGGTGAGAGACATGAGGTAGATAAAAAAGGTGAATAGGAAGAAAATATGGCAAGAGTAGGGAGATGATAAATTCTTTGAGAGAGTGGGGCCAAACTATAAAAGAAATTATCCAGAGGGATATATATGTGTATTCATAATATATAGAGATGGAGCAGATATTCTAAAAAGAGGGAGCAAGACAAAGAGTGATTGGAAGCTAAGGAGATCTAGAGTGAATGATTTTTAGGGCATAGATAAGATAGAATGGGGACAAGAAGAGAGACATGAGGTAGATAAAGAAGATAAATATAGAAAAATTGTGGTGACAATAGAGAGATGGGGGGGAGGGGGGAGGGCGGGTCAATATGGGGATGATGTGTGTGTGTGTGTGTGTGTGTGTGTGTGTGTGTGTGTGTGTGTGTGTGTGTGTGTGTGTGTGTGTGTGTGTGTGTGTGTGTGTGTGTGAGAGAGAGAGAGAGAGAGAGAGAGAGATTATGGTGATATAGATGCATATATATAATAGATAGATATGGGAAAGATGTGGTGACAAGATTGAGTGAAAAGAGAGGAAGTGGAAGATAAAGATATAGAGTGAGCAATTATAGGTGTTAGATAAGATATAATGGGGATAACGTGAGAGACATAGGTAGATAAAGAAGATATAGAGGGAGAAAAATATATTGAGAGTAGGCAGTTGATAGAAAGAGAGAAAAGGGGGGGGAAGACTATAAGAGAGAGTAATTAGGGGGATTTAGATGTGTATGTATAAGAGAAATAGATAGGGAAAATACGGTGATAGGAGGGAGGAAGAGTTAAAGTGAGTGAAAGATAAAGAGATAGACTGAGTAGTTATAGGTGGTAGATAAGATAGAACAAGGTCAAGGTGAGAGACCTAAAGTAGATAAAGAAGATATAAATAGGGGGGAGATATGGTGAGAGTAGAGAGCTGATTAATTATTAGAGAAGTGGTAAATAAGATATAATGGGGACAAGGTGAGAGACATGAGGTAGATAAAGGAGGTAAATAGAGAGAAAATATGGCGAGAGTAGGGAGATGATAAATTCTTCAAGAGAGGGGGGCCAAAATATAAAAAGAAATAATTTAGGGGGATATAGATCTGTACATTTATAGCATATAGAGATGGGGCAGATGTGGTAAAAAGAGGGAGCAAGACAAAGAGTGAGTGTAAGCTAAGGAGAGAGAGTGAGTAATTATACAGCATAGATAAGATAGACTAAGGACAAGATGAGAGACATGAGGTAGAAAAACAAGGTAAGTATAGGAAAAATATGGTGATGATAGAGAGAGAGAGAGAGAGAGAGAGAGAGAGAGAGAGAGAGAGAGAGAGAGAGAGTTACAAATAGACAAAAACACACATTATGTATAATGATATACATATATAGTATGTATATGTTTACATACATATTCCCACATATATTAATTCAAATTGAATCATGTGATCCTTACCCAAACTGAACGATAATCTTAATCCTAATTAAATACTATAGCAATTTTAAGTAAAATTATACTGGTGAGATGAGGGAGTGGATAAAGTGAAAAAAAGATAATAGACAAATAAATTTGTGTGTGTTAGAGAGAGAGAGAGAGAGGATATTGTAAAACATTAATATAAAACCAAATTATTTTCTAAAATCTATTTGAAAACCAAAGTTCCCACTAAACCATAATTGAACACTAACCCTAACCCAAATTGAATACTATATCACATTGAACCCTAAACTAGCCATAATATTAGTTATATAATCCAAAAACCTAAGTGTGCTTCTATATGTAATCCAATAATAGTCAAATTATAAATATAATCTAAAATATAACACAATGAAAAATGACTTGATTCTTAGGACTTTAGGGATTGGAACAAACATGCATGTGTGTGTGTGTGTGTGTGTGTGTGTGTGTGTGTGTGTGTGTGTGTGTGTGTGTGTGTGTGTGTGTGTGTGTGTGTGTGTGTGTGTGTGAGAGAGAGAGAGAGAGAGAGATAAATTAAGGTGATATAGATGCATATATATAAGAGATAGATGCGGGGAAGATATGGTGACAGGATTGAGTGACAAAAAGAGGGAGTGGAAGATAAAGATATAGAGTGAGAAATTATAGGTGTTAGATAAGATATAATGGGGACAAGGTGAGAGACATAGGTAGATAAAGAAGATAGATATGGGGAAAATATAGTGAGAGTAGGGAGTTGATAGAGAGAGACTGGGAGAGGAGACTACAAGAGAGAATAATTAGGGGTATTTAGATGTTTATGTATAAGAGATATCGATAGGAAGGTATGGTGATAGAAGGGAGCAAGAGAAAGAGTGAGTGGAAGATAAAGAGATAGACTAAGTAGTTATATGTGGTAGATAAGACAAAATGGGGACAAGGTGAGAGACCTATGGTAGATAAAGAAGATATAAATAGTGGGTAAATATGGTGAGAGTAAGGAGCTGACTAATTATTAGAGAAGTGGTAAATAAGATAGAATGGGGACAAGGTGAGAGACACGAGGTAGATAAAGAAGGTAAATAGGGAGAAAATATGGTGCAAGTAGGGAGATGATAAATTATTCGAGAGAGAGGGGGGCCAAACTATAAAAGAAATTATTTAGGGGGATATAGATGTGTATGTATAATATATAAAGATGGGGTGGATGTGGTAAAAAGGGGGAGCAAGACAAAGAGTGAGTGGAAAAAAAGGAGAGAGAGTGAATAATTATAGGGCATAGATAACATAGTATGGGGACAAGATGAGAGACATGAGGTAGATAAAGAGAGTAAATATAGGAAAAATATGGTGACAATAGATATATATATATATATATATATATATATATATATATATAATAGATAGATATGGGGAATATGTGGTGACATGATTGAGTGACAAAGAGAGGGAGTGAAAGATAAAGATACAGAGTGAGCAATTATAAGTGTTAGATAAGATATAATGGGGACAAGGTGAGAGACAGAGGTAGATAAAGAAGACAAATAGGGGGAAAATATAGCGAGAGTAGGGAATTGATGGAGAGAGAGTGGGGGTGGAGGAATACTATAAGAGAGAGTAATTATGGGGATTTAGATGTGTACGTATAAGAAATATAGATGGGGAAGATTAGGTGATAGGAGGGAACAAGAGAAAATGTGAGTGGAAGATAAAGAGATAGACTGAGTAGTTATAAGTGATAGATAAGATAGAACGGGGACAAGGTGGTAGACCTAAGGTACATAAAGAAGATATAAATAGGGGGGAAATATGGTGAGAGTAGGGAGATGATAAATTCTTTGAGAGTGGGAGGGGGGCAAACTATAAAATAAATTATTTAGTGGGATAGAGATGTGTATGTATAACATATAGAGATGAGGCAGATGTGGTAAAAAGAGGGAGCAAGAAAAAAAGTGAGTAGAAGCTAAGGAGAGAGAGTGAGTAATTATAGGGCATAGATACGATAGAATGGGGACAAGATGAGAGACATGAGGTATACAAACAAGGTTAATATAGGAAAAATATGGTGACAATAGAGAGAGAGGGGGGGGGGAGGGAGAGAGAGAGAGAGAGAGAGAGAGAGAGAGAGAGAGAGAGAGAGAGAGAGAGAGAGAGAGAGAGAGAGAGAGAGTAATTATGGGGATATAGATGTATATATATAAGAGATAGATATGGAGAAGATATGGTGATAGGAGGGAGTGAGAAAAAGAGTGAGTGGAAGATAAAGATATAGAGTGAGTAATTATAGGTGTTAGATAAGATATAATGGGGGCAAGGTGAGATACATAGGTAGATAAAGAAGATAAATAGGGGGGGAAATGAGTTGATAGAGAGAGAAAGAGAAAAGTTGGGTAGAAGACTGTAAGAGAGAGTAACTAGGGGGATATAAATGTGTACGTGTAAGAGATATAGACGGAGAAGATAGGGTGGCAAGTGGGAGCAAGAGAAAGAGTGAGTGGAAGATAAAGAGATAGATTGAGTAGTTATATGTGGTAGATAAAATAGAATGAGGACAAGGTGAAAGAAATGAGGTAGATAAAGAAGAAATAAATAGGGGAGAAATATGGTGAGAGTAGGGAGCTAATTAATTATTAAAGAAGTGGTAAATAAGATAGAATGGGGACAAGGTGAGAAACATGAGGTAGATGTGATATACACCTCGAAGAATAAAAATTTAATATTAGATCATGATGAATATAATGTTATTTGATTAATCTATTGATCACTACAGTTTATTAAGAGATAAATATATTTGATCATATTATAACACCACTGAATATATTTACTAACCAGTAATCAAATAAACAAATAATATTGATAATAAACTTAGACATTATATTTACTAAATAAATAATATTAATCAATTATAGTTAAACAATATAATCTAATACTAAACAAATATTAAGTATGTTACATCGGCCTTTATCTATGACACATGTATCAAGAGGCATGACTTTTTCTAGGTCCCTCCAGTGGCATATTAAACTTTCCTAGTCAATCGAATAAATATTTTTATATTAAATATATATTTTAAATTACTATACTTTTTTAAAAATACAATGAGAATTATTCTAATATTGTTCTAATTTATTGAACTTTTATTAAACTTATAGCACCACTAGGTGGCACTTGTTGAATAATTGATTGACCTTTGAATAATTCTAAATTATCTTGATAAAATTTGAGTAACATGGGTAACTACGACTACACAAATTTTTTAATTTATTTTCAATTATCGAAAATTATATTTATTTATATTTTTTATTGTTTCAATAAAATTATCATAAAACTGCTTATGTAACTTAATATAACAAAAAATAATTCAAAATTATGATATAAATATTAGCTTACACAAATAATGCACAAGATTCATGTGGCTAGTAGAACAAGTTTAATTTTTGAACAACTTTTTAATTACTATTGGAAAATGTTAAGTAAATTTGGAAATCCTCAACTAAAAACAAAATTTAGAAGAAAAACAATAAATTTAATAAAATTTAGTCAATATAAATCATATAGACAAGTTTAATAATATTTATTTTTTCTCCTACAAAACCAAGTAACTAAATATATACATAAAACATATTTAATAAAAAATTATAAATTATAAATTTTATTTCTTAACATGATATCTTGTTTTAAACAAAATGCTTGAAATTTAGAGTCTATTCTTGAAATGTTCATCATCTCCAAAAATAACTTTAAAAAATTCAAAAAAAGTTACAAGTTATTTTATAACATAATTATTTTGAAAACAACTTTTATAAATAATTATAATTTTAAAGAACTAAATATACATAACAGTTTTGATACATAATTTAAAAAACTAAACACATAAAACAATAATTATGATTTACACATTTAAAAGTTCATGAAAAAACTATTTTTTCTTTGAAATAATTAATATATACACATTTTTTGTTTTGTTATGTACATGTGCTAATTACATGTAAGTTTAACTTATTTATCTCTTTAGATGTAGGGTAAGATTTTACTAATTGTTGAATTTGATCATTGCAAAACATAAACATCCAATCAAATAATAATCTATATTTATTGGCTAAAGGCTTTAAAATCCGATTAACTAATGTGAGAGAAGCACTTAATTTATCATTTACACTCTAATTTAGATGACATAAAAGACTAATAATCTATAATCAAAATGTAACCAATTTCCATTTTGAGTTGAGATCATATCATAATAATTTGTACAAGATGAGTCTTTGCCTCAAACCTACCTTTCAATTTCTCAAATTAAAATCTTTATTTATGAATTATTTGTTGGATTTCTAGGTTTTGGATGTGTTTATGAAGACACGTTTTGCACTTTTCTAAATGACTATTTGAATTGATTGTGCCATGTAACTAAATTTAACATTTCCATATCTCATCAAGTGAGTTGAACCCTAATTGTAATCATAATTCAAATTGTGCCCTAAATTTAAGCCTATTGTAAAAGAATTATTAATTTTAACATCAATACTAAAGGTAATGGTCTTTAGCACCAAGTCAAATTGAACACTAATTCTTAATCAAATTGAACAAATAGCTCAAGTAATATTTTACTAGGAATTATTCATTTTTTTAAAATAGTTAATGTATTAGAAAATTAATAAGAAAAAAAATTTAGCTTTTGATATTATTGAATAAATTTAATTACTTTAAGAACAATGGTATTCTTTCAAATAATAATGCACACATTTAATAAAGTCCACCAATATCCCTCAAACATTTGTCAAATTTACTTATACTTATAAACCCTAATAGAAAACCATATTTGATTAGATTCCAATCTTAAATCAAATAAAACATTGAATACTTAGTTCAACCTATTTCTTTTAGATAATTGACATGACTCTTTAGGTAAGAGAATTGTTTTAAATTATGTTTCATAAAATGATATATATATGTCATCATAGATATTAGTAAAGAAGTAGAAGGTAATATATGAGGTAGAATCAAAGCGATAAGACAAAGAACTAATTAGATCATGGACATGCCCATAAGCTAAACTAATAAACCATACTAAGTTATAGTCATTCAAATAAAGAAGATGAAGGTTATTGCATTTATACTAAACATAACATGTAATCAGGACAACCAAAAAAATAAAAAGGAAAATTGGGAACCATGAGAGATGAAGAAATTGGCTTAAACAGTATAGAACTAGAATTGATCCTTAATATGATCAGAAGCTGACTAAAGTAGCATATGTTGGAATTCGATATCTCTACTTTCACAGATAGGTTCTTTAAGGGTTCGTTTGGCTGCGGAAATAGGAATAGCTATTCTGGAATACTTATTCTTAATAGAAAATGGGGCTACGTATTCCTATTTTCTGTTTGGTTCAGCCAATATTTGATGGGGAATTTGCGGACCCCAAAATTTATATTTTCTAAAATAAATAAAAGTGGAATAGTAATACATATTCCAATAACACCTATTTGGATGGAATTGCAAAACCTCATTTTTGGACCAAAATTGAAATACATATTCCCATTTTACTTCGTATTCCACTTCCAATTTGGTGCATCCAAACGAAGAATTCAAAATTTAAGAATTTACATATGTCTATTCTGCTTGTATTCCCATTGCCAAACGGACCCTAAAATCTTCATTCTTAGCAGACTCTACCCTAGGTACATCACCAATAGCAAGAAAGGGCAGAAACTCTTTATGTGCAGATGGATCCAGAGGAGTTTTTGAAAAGAGGAAAAATATGATTCCCATCGTGTAAGAACACAAAGAATATTGCAGTAACACGAGCACGCAGTTGATTGCAGACATAAGATCGCGGTTAAGCTCTGTTTCTCAAGAGAGAGACACAAGTAAATAAAAAATCCTTGGTCTCAAAAGCCAGTTTAGCATTACCAAATGCAAAAATATAATTTGTTTTATCCAAGAATAAATCATGGTTAAATATACCTCCAATGAAACCATCGCCTTTCCAAAGGCTATACTGTAATAATGCCTTATGTAATAGATCTTTTGGCACAACCTCTGGTAGAATGCACATTCACAAATAGTTATCACAAGCACAAGAGATTGAGTGAGACAAAAAAATATTAGAAATAAATATGGAAACTATTCCCAAGGTCGATGGATAACTCGCTGACCAATAGGAGACAAAACCTCCTCACCAATAATATAACGAACAACCCTTTTGCATTGTAGACAACAAATGTTAAAGAGTTTCTCCAGATCCTTATCGAAAACATGGTGAATAAATGGACGAGCCCCCTTCCAGATGGGGATAATGATCCTAATATTCAAAGGTCTATATTCCATTTTTATGTGAATGCAGACAAGAAAATCACCAGAATTTTGCACTCGAAGATGAAATTGAACTCATTGTTTGCAAGGACTAGAAGAAAATATGAAACTTGGATAGAATAGAGAACACCGTGCCAATTTATAGAGAAAGTTATAGCATGAAGAAGATAGTCAGATACATTCAAAATAAGAAGGAATCTTCTACCACTCTTTGCCACTTAAATAAGATCACGCACCCTAAAGTGGAAAAGAAATGGGTGCACATATTCAAGAAGGATAAATAGAATAAATTAATAAAGTTATGTTTGGGTAATAGAAATGACGCTCAGACAAATTACATCAAAGTCAATGGTGCAATTTGTAAGGAGGATAGCCACGTCTATTTCTCTGCTATCCTAAATACAGTTCCAATTTTTTTTAAATAGAAAATATTATGGATTTTTCTGAAAATTTTAACAATTGATCTTTATGATATGTGTAGTTTGTAGTCGAATAAAAATAAAAAAAAATTTTAAAAATCACAACACTTTTGTGAATCTGGAAAAAAAGAAAAGTTTGACTTTATTTTGTCTTTAGTACATTTTATCATTAGCCAGTACCCTATAGAATTACAGAATCGTCTGAGAAGTCCACTATCTGCCAGATACTCTGTAAAATGTACTTGATTTTCAAATGTTGACAACGTCTAGATTTCAGAGCCTCGATAAAAAATAATGACTCCCCTTCGATATGAATATGGGAAATATGAACGGAAATAGCAAGTTGAACACCATGGAATAGAGGAGAGGCTTCAGCCCTATTATTTGTACCGGGTGGAAGCGGAATAGATTTTGCCATAATGATTTCTCCATTCTTATCTCTAATACAGATGCTCCAGATACACCCGAATTACCATGTGCAACGCCATCAAAGTTTAGCGGCATGAAAGACGTGGCAACAAACATTTTGATTTTGTTTCTTTTCTATCAATGTTTAGTTTGAACTGGAACAAATTTCATGATGTTCCTGAAAGTTTTAAACCATGCAACAATTTTAAAACCTCATTATCCCAAGAAGGAAAGGTAGACGAAACACAACTAATTCTAGAGATATAGTTGTTAACTCCATAAATGGAAGAGATAATACGTTCCTGAACCTCTCAAGATTTACCACACCTGAAAATTCTTTTACTTCTTTTCCACCACAAAGACCAAATAAAAACTGTGGATACAATAAACTAAGTGTAAAAAAAATGAGAAAAAAAAAATGATTTAGGATACAAAGTTGGCCAGGTTTCAAGTAGGTCCCAGACCAAATTTTTAACTGACGATTGGTAGTGTAATTCTAATTAAATTAACTGCCAACAATCGTAAGAAAAAGGACAGTATAAGAAGAGATGATCCACATCGTGGAAGGTTGATTAACAAAGGACATAGTTGAATGGATTCATAATGTTTAGTTTTCATAATATGTTATTTGTAAGAAATCTTGCCTTAAGAACTAGCCATGTAAATGAGTCAACACTTGCAGTAGAATTTCTGTACCTGATGAGGAATAAAGTTCTGATCTCTGTGAAGAATAGTCTGATAACCCAATTTCACTAAATACCTACCATTCAGAGATGGGAGCCAAGTAATATTATCTTGCTGATCAGGTAGAAATACTAGTCTTTCATTAAGGATATTCCGTAACAAAGCATTTTTCTCAATGGAAATGGGGAGAGACGAAATATATTTCCGACACACTTTACCTGATTTAATATCCACTCAATCTATGCAATGATCAAGTTTTATGCACCATAAATCTGAAGCAACCTGATATACGCCTTTGAGAGCATTTACGGAGCAACAAAACAAAATTAATATTATCACCTTTATGAAAAACCTAAGAGATATATTGGGTGATAATATGTCATGATCCCATAATAAAATTCCACATTTCTGAACCAAAGGGTGGGTCAACGACATTGAATATTCTACTAGGCTCCACAGAGTCCAAATATTTGGCTTTCGTTCATATATTCCAAAATGAATTTAGCCGGTCATATAATTGTCAAACGAATTTGGCCCCAAAATCCAAATTGCATTTTGTCAAATACAAAAAAACCCGTCCCACCATAAAATTTATCTTCTATCATATTACAAATAGACACCAAATTAGTGCATCTCTTCTCTTCTCATCTAGATTCCATAAGAAATTTATGAAAATCTTGTCAATTTGTTTAATGACAGAATGTGATTTTTGGAAGACAACAATAAAGTAGTTCGGAATAGCTGCTAAAAAAAGATTGAATCAATGTCAAGTGACCAACAAAACAGAGCCACCTAACTTTCTGACTTGAATTTTTGCCTTAAAATGATCTGCAATACTCGGCCAATATCGGGCTTTATTAGTATCCATACAAAGAGGTATACCAAAATAAGAGCTACGTAGTTGTGCTTCTTGAAATTATAGAATACTAATGAGTTTATTCTTCAAAAGTTGATCAATATTGAAAATGATAACACAAGATTTAGAAAAGTTAACTTTTTTATTTGAGACTAGCTCATTGTCCTGTAATAGTTTCTTGACATGATTAATTTCTTCTAGATGGGCTTGACAAATAAGGAGAGTGTCATCAGTGAAAAGAGAATGAGTGGAGGAGAATTGAGTGTTCGGAATTAGAATGTCTTTCCATAAACTTTAAGTAATTGAACGACTTAAAAATTCTAAGGCGACAACGGATCTCCTTGACGAATGCCTTGACATCCATTAAATGGAGTTGTATAAGAACCATTGATGGATACTAGGAGTTTAGCACCTTTTACACAACACAAAACCCGTTTACACAATTTATCAGAAAATCCATATCTACGTAACACTTTGAAGAGAAAAGGTCACTTATCTTTGTAGTAAGCTTTCATTATATCCAACTTAATGACACATGCAAGTTGTTGATATGGTGAAGGCCAACAATCATATTATCTTTCCCTCCAATAAGTGTGTCTCTTGGTTTCATGGGACCTTTCATATGTAATGTTATTGAAGCCTATTTATATGCTGCTTCTATTCATTTGTAATCATCTTTTATACATTAATCTAATACTCTGTAGTTTGGACCTAGCCACTATTGTGGTGAACCAGGATAAATCTACTATTATGTATTTGTCTTGCGTCTGCTATTATTTCTTCGGTTTTAAATCCTTTCAATTGGTATTAGAGCACAAGGTGTGTAGATTGGAAATTAGTGCTGAATTTCCAGAAAGATGGAGGATGCAAAAATAGATAAATTCACAAGAAAGAACTACAACCTATGGAAAGTGTAGATGTACTCTTTGCTGGTTAAGCAAGACTTATCAATTGCAATTGAAGGAAAGTCTAAGAAACCAGCTAAAATGTCAGATGAAGATTGGCAAAAGACTAATGAGAAGGCAATGGCATCAATTTTTCTCTTTCTATCACAAAATGTCTTGTTCAATGTCTCAAACGAAAAGACAACAAAAGAAGTTTGGGACAAACTTTAAAATATGTATCAAATGGCATTGGCTGCAAACAAAATCTTCATTATGAAGAAGCAACCTTGGTATGACTCAAGATGATGAAGCCAAAGCTATCATCTTGTTATGCTCCTTACTTGAATGTTGGGATCCCATAGTTATAGTTGTAATCACTTCAAACTCCATAAAGACAAAGTTGGCCTATGATATAGTTGTTTCCACATTACTAAGTGAAGACATGAGAAGAAGTAACAAATTCTACTCATCTGGTGATTCTCTCACCATGGTCAGCACCAAGTGAAAGGGAAGAAACCATCATAGAAGTAATAACCATTACAATCAAAGGAAATCTAGATCACTCAATTGATCAAGGTCTAGAGGTAGGAATGGAGAGTGTTGGTTTTGCAGTAAGTCCAACCACACAAAGAGAAATCGTCAGTGTTACAAGAAAGCACAAGAAAAAGTGAGAAACATTGAAGCAAATACAATCTATGAGAAAGATGAGAAAGATGAAACCATTTTAATTCTTTCTACAATTGACTCAAAATCATATTCTTGGGTGATAGATTTTGGAGCCTCCTTCCATGCCACTTCATGTACAAATTTTTTCACAAATTACCATGAAGGACAATTTGGAGAGGTATTTCTTGGAGACAACAAATCTTGTGAAATAGTTGGCAAAGGTGACATTTTGATACAGCTAGAAGATGGAGGACAATTGTTGTTAAAAGATGTTCGCCATGTTCCCAAATTAAGGTGAAATCTAATTTTTGTTAGTCAACTTTTTGCACAAGGATATTATCCATCCTTACATCCAAATACTTGGAAAGTCACCAAGGGTTCATAAAGAAGGGACATGAACATCTTTATTAAAGATTAAATTGGAGCTTGTATGGCCTCAAACAAGCCCCAAGACAGTGGTATGTAAAATTTGATCACTTTATGGTTGAACATAATTTCACAAGATTCAAATTAGACCCATATGTCTACTTCAAGAAACTTCCTAGTGGTGAGTTTGTCATTCTTCTTGTTTATGTCGATGACATGTTAGTAGCGGGCACAAATAAAAGAATAGTTAATGAGTTGAAGGAGAAATTGGCAAGCACATTTGCAATGAAAGACTTAGGGGTAGCCAAATAGATTCTTGGCATGACGATCACAGGGGACAGGAAAAAGAGGGAAATCACTTTGTCTCAAAAATAATACATTAACAAAGTTGTTGAAAGATTTGGCATGGCTGATTCAAAAGTAGCTCCTATTCCTCTTGTTGGTCATTTCTAATTAAGTTCTAAATTATTCCCAAAAACACAAGAAGAAAAAGAATTCATGGAGAAAATTCCTTAAAAATCAGCAATTGGTAGCATTATGTATGCTATGGTTTCTACTCACCCTCGACATTGCTCATGCAGTGGGAGTTGTGAGTAGATTCATGAGCAATCCTAGAAAAGCTCATTGGGAAGTTGTCAAATGGATACTAAGGTATCTAAAAAGAACTTCAGATTATGCCTTATGTTTTGGAGGAAACAAAGTTTAGCTACAAGGTTACACTGATTCTAATCTTGCCAAAGACTTGGATAAACAAAGGTCTACCACTAGTTATACCTTCATGTTTGTCGAAGTTGCGATTAGTTGGGCTTCATGGTTGAAACATTGAATTGTTCTTTCTTCAGCCAAAGCTGAATACTTAGCTCTTTCTGAAGGTGCAAGGGATATGATTTGGCTTTGGCAGTTGCTTGGTGACTTGAAAGTTCATTAAAGTGAATATAATTTGTTTTGTGATAGTCGCAACATGATCTTCATGGCACATAATCACTCATCACAACATTGCTCCAAGAATGTTGACTCACATGCTCACTTTGTTCATCATGCAGTTGAAAAGGACAAGCTGAAAGTTCTCAAGATTGACATGAAGATCAATCTGGTTGATATATTCACAAAGTTTGTCACCAAAGAGAAGTTTGAATGTGATAGAACTTCTCTTAGGCTTGTGAAGCAAAGATAAATCATTCTTTGAGCAGGGTATTGGGTATTGGTTTCATTAGACATTTCATATGTAATGTTATTAAAGCCTATTTATATGCTACTCCTATTCATTTTTAATCATCTTTTATACATTAATCTAATACTCTACAATCTAGATGTAGCCACTATTATGGAGAACCAGGATAAAACTGATGTTGTGTATTTTTCTTGCATCTGCTATTATTTCTCTGCTTTAAAATCCTTTCATAAGTAATTGAAATTCTTCAATGGAATGCAAGACTTTATGAACCGACAAAGCACCATCAATATTCTCTCTCCCATGGAAAAAATCACATTCTTTGGGAGAAATAATTTTACAAATTAAGAGTTGCAGCCTTAGATAGATAGTCTTAGTGAAGATTTTATAAATAATATTACAAAAAGAGATAGGTCTAAAATCTACAAAAGAGGTTCAAGGTTTAATTGTAGGGATTGGGACAATATTAGTAGCATTAAAATGAGAGAGAATTGATCCACTCTTCCTAGATTCCTAAAGAGAAAGCAATAGATCAAAACCAACGAAGTCCGAAGTTTTCTGAAAAAAGAGTCGTAAAACTATCTGTCACTCGGTTAATACAGATACTTAGTTGACACTATATTTTCTCAACTTATACTATTTCTCAGTCAACTCTAACATCACTTGGCATCAACTTCAAGTTCATTAATCTTATGCTCTTTTTCTTGGTCAAGCCTATGCATTTTCTCGAGTTAAGATATGATTTAAACAATCACTTTTTCCTATCAAAGTATAACTAATCAAGTGCCCATTGTAATTCCTCATAACCGGACCTTTACTCTAGATCCTTTTGTAACATCATTCTTCTCATATCCTTTTCATCAATCATCTTGATACGACACTATACTTAGATAGCAACTATCTTACTAATAAGGTTTGATATCAATGACAACATAAGAATTATCTCAATTGTAATTTCCAACAAAGGTCAACATCTATCTTACTATTAAATAAGTCTACCACTATATCCCTTCAATAGCCTAGGGTTTGATCCAAACTATCCTCTAGATTTTCTAATTGATCTCTAATTTCTAAAAGAGCAAGATTTTTGTGTAACATTTCCACTATGTATACTTCATGTGTCTGTTTCTCCTTAACATTCTTAGACATAGAGTTTTGTTTGCCCTCATAATTCTATGAACTTGCCAAAACACCTTTCTTCAAGTCCTTCAAGGGTGAGGGAAATCAAAGAGGGGATTTTAAAGATAAAAATGAAGCTTTCCTATTAAAGCAAGACTTTTGCATTAATTGTTATTGCTGATCCGAAGTTGAAATTAGCTTACTAGTAAGGTTTTTAGATGAAATTGCTCTTAATTTATGGAGGTGGAGAACCAATACGTTTATAGACAAATAGAAGAAGAAAAAACATAAGACTTTTGAATGAAATTTTTGAAAAGGATTTATTATCTTGTTGAGTCCTGTCACTGGATTGATGAGCCTCCACTATCTTTAAATCATTATCTCTATTTCTTGGAGATAAAGTATATAAATGAACTTTCTCCCTAAGAGGGCATAAATCAAAAGTTAGCAACCCAATTAGGATCTCTAGCTTGGTTGGAACAATAATACAATAAAATCTTCACCACTTCACCACCATGCTACATAGTATACTAATTTTAATTATGAATAAGGAATAAATTATTAAACATATAAATTACCAACACATAATTGTTTGGTTCTCTGCTACTAACATACCACTGCTACTAGCTTATATATATCATATAATACATATATTGAAGGTGAGAGTTCACAAGGCTTTAGTTTAATAATCAATTAAAAAATACATGTTATAAATATTAAAGCCTTGATAACTCTTGCCTTAACCCACTGCTAAAACAATAGTCTTCACTAGAAATCTCTATAAATATTTTTCCAAAGAAATAGAATTTTTTGTGGATCAATTTGAAAAATCATTACCATTAGATCAATTGGAATCATTATTTTAGTCAATATAATCTTGGAATTGTATGCCCTTTTTATATCAATCTGCATTTAGATGTTATAAAATTTGTTTAATGTAATGCACACTAAAAAACTAATAAATTGTTTTGATATATGAGATGTAATAATAAACTACTAAAATTAGTTATTAGTACTTGTCCGTAGGCTAAGTACTATTTTGATACGTTTTGGATTCTATGCTTTAACTAGTGATTAATTTTTTTGGTTTCTACCACTTTGAAATTAATTGATTTAAAAAAAAATATCGAAATAATATGTTGGGTAGCATAGATGCATGATTGTTAGCATTACAATTTTTTAAAATTATTTTTCTAAGATTTGATTGGTTGAATTCATTTAGCTCCTATACTAGCCAGGTGATTGTAAAACTAAAAAAAATTAAGAGTTGGTTTTTATTAAGGTGAATATGATTCATTAATGTTTAATAATTTTAATATAAATTATTTGGTTTAAATTTTTTTATATTTTAATATTGTATTTTTTATAATATAATATTTTTCATTCAATTAAAAATATAAAAAAGATATCTTATGTATATTATACAATAGTTTAAGAAATACTATTATATACTCTTATTATAAAATATTATTATTTTCATATTTTAATATATATCTAATATAATATTTTCAGATGAGATATATATAATAGAATAGGTTAAAATGACTATGATATTAATATTAATAAAATATCATGCTCATCTAGGAGGTTAAAATGACTATGATTAATTTCAAGAATATTGCAAATTATGTTTGGCCAGTAGTAAATTTTTGCTATAGTGAAGGGGAAGGTGCATCAAGAGGTGTGGCTACCTTTTGGAAGCCAGATGGTAGTAATGGAAGTTTAATTTATAGTTCTAAGTTCTATCTTATAACTAAACACAAGATAGGAGACAAGACTTGGAATATTGTTAATGTGTATGCTCCTAATACCAGAAGTGGAAGGCATAGCTTATGGGAGGAGCTATCTATTTTTCTGTCTCAAAATAAGAACACCTTTTGTATTGGAAATTTTAACTCCCCTTTGTACCCTTCAGAGAAAATTGGAGGTATGATAGATTTTAATGATAGTATGAAAGACCTGGCTGATTTCATAAATAATAATGATTTATTGGATATGGAGATGTGTGGAGTGAAGTTCACATGGTCAAATAATAGGAAGGGTGTTGACCTTATTCAAGTCAAACTAGATAGACTTTTGGTCCCAGCTGGATGGGAAGGATTAACTTCCTCCTCTCTTATGGGACTACCCAAGATGGTATCAAACCATGCCCCTATCCTTTTTAGATAGAAAGAAGATCCCCTAGAGGGTCTAAGATCCTTTAGATATGAAATAATGTGGCAATCCCACCTTGACTTTAGCTCTAGGGTGGCTTAGTGGTGAGGAATTAGAATTGAAGGAACAACAATGTATAGACTTTCTGTTAAGCTGGAGAATGTAAGACAAAATGTGCAGCGCTGGAAGAAAAAATATTTTGGTGATATCTTCAAGACAAAGGTTGAGGTGGAAGGGAAGTTAGTCAAGCTCCAAAAAGTTGTGGGGGAAGGCATACCCATGGATAACATCATCCAGGAGGAGAATAAATACAAAAAAGTGTGGAAGGAAATGATGATAAGGGAGGAGACTTATTGGAAGCAGAGGTCCAAGGTGTTGTGGCTCAAAGTGGGTGATAGGAATACTATGTTTTTCCCTAGATCTACCTCAATTCATAAGCAAAGAAACACAATTGATAACATCAAAGATGACACTAATATGAAATTATTTAAGCCTAAGGAGATAGTGAGCTCGGCAATGGCTTACGTTAGAAATTCTTACCTAGAAGAGCAAAGAGACTTTAGAGAGGAGGATAGGCAATGGTTGATTGATTCAATGCCCACCATGATATTGGCTGAAGAGAATGAGGAGTTAGTGCAAATGGTGACTAAGGAGGAAGTCCATAGATTAGTGTTCTCTATAAAAGCTAATAATTGCCTGGGATCGGATGGCTTCCAGCCGACGTTCTTTCAGCACTTCTAGGAGGTTATCAAGTTGGACCTCCTTCGAGTGGCCCATGATTTTTTTAGAATCAAGAAGCTTCTTAAATAGCTCAATAAAAATTTTATTGTACTGATTCCCAAGGTGAAAGAGCTAGAGGTCATTTCTGACTTCAAGCCAATCAATCTATGTAACACTACTTACAAGATATTCTCTAAAATCCTGGTGAATAGTGAGCTCGGCAATGGCTTACGTTAGAAATTCTTACCTAGAAGAGCAAAGAGACTTTAGAGAGGAGGATAGGCAATGGTTGATTGATTCAATGCCCACCATGATATTGGCTGAAGAGAATGAGGAGTTAGTGCAAATGGTGACTAAGGAGGAAGTCCATAGATTAGAGTTCTCTATGAAAGCTTATAATTGCCTGGGATCGGATGGCTTCCAGCCGACGTTCTTTCAGCACTTCTAGGAGGTTATCAAGTTGGACCTCCTTCGAGTGGCCCATGATTTTTTTAGAATCAAGAAGCTTCTTAAATAGCTCAATAAAACTTTTATTGTACTGATTCCCAAGGTGAAAGAGCTAGAGGTCATTTCTGACTTCAAGCCAATCAGTCTATGTAACACTACTTACAAGATATTCTCTAAAATCCTAGTGAATAGGTTGAAGTTGTTGTTGCATAAGTTCATAGGACAAAACCCAGAGCAGGTTTTTCCCAGGGAGACAAATCCTAGACGATGCTATAACAATGCATGAAGTCTTGCATTTTATGGAGAACAGTGGTAATGTTGGTATGGCCTTGAAACTCGACATCTCTAAAGCTTATGGTAGGATTAATTGGACCTTCTTCTATAAAGTTATGAAAAGGATAGGCCTTAGTCAGAAGGTTATTAGATTAGTGAAGTCAATGGTGGAAACTGTCAATTATTCTGTGATGGTTAATGGGTCATCTTAGGGAAATTTTGGTGTGGAGAGAGGACTTAGGCAGGGTGACCCTATCTCTCCCTACCTATTTATTATGGTTGTTGAAGTCCTAGGCAGAGCATTTATGAGAAAGTTAGATGGGGGGATAATCAAGGGCATTAAACCTACTTCCACTCTACCTCCTGAAGTGATTCAATAGTTTTTGGATGACACCTTTCTTAGTGGGGAGTTCTCGATGAGTGAAGCCAGAACTTGGAAGTCAGTGCTGGAGATATATGCAGTGAATGCGGGTCAAAAGATCAATTTCAAAAAAAGCAATGTGTTCTTCTTTAATACCCCCTTTGACCTATAGTGGAGGATTGTTAATATTTTAGATTGCAACATTGCTAAGTTTCTGGATATTTATCTAGGTCTCCCATTAACCGTGAAAGATGTGAGAAACAACTTTTGGAATGGGATTCTAGAAAGAATGGAGAAAAATTTGATTGGATGGAAGGGCAAAACCCTCAACAGTGTGGGCAAGCTACAATTGTTGATTTCCTCCCTCCAAGGATTACCGGTGTACTTCCTATCCTTTTTTAAAATTACTTAGTGTATGGCAAATAAACTAGATAAAATTCAACATAACTTCCTTTGGTTTAGAGGGAATGAGAAGATTAGAATAATTTTTTGGTCAGCTGGGAAACGATTTGTAAACCAAAACATAAAGGTGGATTAGGAGTAAGGAGGATAACTGGTCTAAACAATGTGCTTTTCACTAAGATGGGGTGGAACCTGATGAAGGGAGAAGCTAATTGGTGTCATATTATGAGAGCTAAGTACCATGGAAATCTGATGTTCTCTCACTGCACTTGGAGAAATGATCTTCCTATGGGCTCTAAAATTTGGGGAAATATTGTGAGAAATAGAACCCTTTTGAAGGAAGGTGTTAGGTGGCTTGAGGGGAATGGTAACCAGATTAATTTTTGGGAGGATCCATGGCTTACAAATAAAACTTTAATAAAAACTAAGTCTCTTTGGTATTACCTACAGGACCAGGGGGTGGAATGGTAGCTGATTTTATTTGTCAAGGAAGAAAGTGGAAAAAGGTGAAGCTACAACAGAATGTAATGGTTGGAAGGGAGCTGATCAAATAGCTGAATTCTTTGTTGAAGAAGTACAAAATCCCAAGAAGAGACAAGATTGATGAATTCAATTGGAAGGCTACCTCAATGGGAGAGTTCTCAGTTAAATCTACCTACAAATTAATGGTCGACAAAACCCTTGAAGCTAATGAATGGGGGAATGTTTGGTTTAATCACTTAATCCTAAAGATCAATATTTTCTAGTAGACCACCATTCATGGGAAAATTCTCACTATAGACAACTTGATGAAGCAGGGTTTTTAAATACCAAATAGATTTCATATGTGTAAGATGGAGGAATAAAATATCAACCACTTATTCTTGTGTTGCAAGTATGCATCAAAGGTGAGGGAGAGAATTCTTTAGATGATGGAGGTGAACTGGGTGTTTAATGTGGACATGGGGCAATTGGTAATGAACTAGTGGGGCCCCTTTACCCACCCCCTCCTTATTTTTCTATGCAAGATCATTGCCCCCCATTTATGTTGGGGTATTTGGAAAGAGCATAATAATAGGGTGTTTAGAAATGAGGAGAGAGAGGAGGTTGTCGTGGTGGAAAGGATATATAAATTGATACTCAAGAACATTAGTTGCAATAAGTGGAGAAAACCAATGTTTCCCCCTTCTACCCTTAAGGTTAGGGTGGCCAAGTACTAGTTGTTGGTGGGAGGAATTATGGAAATTGATAATTCTAATCTTTTGGCTTGAAGAAGAACCCGATGGAAACCCCCGCCTGCAAATTGGGTCAAACTCAATTTCGATGGTGCAACTAGAAAGGACGGTTCGGTGGGGGGAGGGATAGTCAAGGAAAATAAGGGAAGGATGTTGTTGACATATACTGGTGAGTTAGGGAAAGTTTCTAACAATACAATAGAGGTGATGGCTCTGTAGTGGGGTTTAAAATTGATTATAAGTGTGGGTTGGATGGATGTGCAAATTGAAGGAGATTCTAAAATAATTATCGAGACTATCAAAGGTAATATGAGGGAGGGATGGGCTATTAAACATGTTACTGATGATATCAAGTACCTATTAACTTATCTTAATAGGTTTGATTTGAATCACATCTTTCAGGAGGGAAATAGTGTGGTTGATGAAATGGCGGCAATCAGATTAAAGGTGAAGGGGCTTAGACGTTGGAGGGATTTGAATGCATTGCCAAAGTTGGTAAGGGAGTTAGTGAGCCACGAAGTGCAAAATGATGAGTCCTAGCTAGCTAATTTGTATAATGTTATTGAGCTAGTGGGGAGGACATGTCCTCAAAGTACAAGTGGCAAAGTGTAAAGAATCAAGTATAGGCAATATTAATTATGCATGACCCAAAAATTGGAAGTTTGATATGGGGGATTTTTTATTTATTTCCCTAATTGTGTCTTTGCATGTCATGCAGAGAAAGGAATTATTTTTTAAAGGTTTGATGTGTGTTGGGAATGATCAAAATGATTGTGGGATAGATCGTGGCGGCTGACACGCAATCTTTCTTACCAAGTTGGTTGTTTTCATTATTACTATCAATTGTGATTATAATCTTTGCTTGTGGGTTTTTCTGCCTAAGAGTGAAGTATTTTCTAGAAATTATGTCGGGGCTCTAAAGAGAAAGAGAGGAGTGGTAAAAATTGTAGATATAGATGGTGATTTGATGCACATTAAACTGGCTATGATTGATGAACATATGAGGAAGCCCCTGGTGTGGTATATTTTGAAGGAGGTTGGTTTTGTCTTATTTTTGGAGGCACTTAATGAGCACGATGAGAATTTCTCTATGCAATTTGTTAACTCTTGGGAGAACCGTAGAGTTACCATAAATGGTATCTCATTTCATATTTCAGAGGAGGCAATTTCTCTAGTGATGGGCTTGCCCATGAGGGGTAAGAAATGGCAAAAGGTGACGAGGGTGACTGATGATGTGAGCCTGCAACGTTTCTTTGTGGAAGGAGAGGAACTGATTCAACATAGAGGTGGTTTCAGGTGGGAGAAGCTTCCCAACCCATGGAATGAGGTTTATTTGGTTTTGATGAAATATTTTACCTTGGAAGGAATGTATGGAGTCTACTACTACTATCACTTTCCTCTCCTTAATCATTTTCGCCACTATGATTTCATTTCGCTTCCTTTCTTCCTGCTACATGATTTAGAGGATTATGTTGTTGATGTGAAAGAAAAAATGAAAAAAGGGGGTTAATTTTACAATTTTACACCAAGATTTAATTTTTAGGTTGTACCAATTCCATCTCGCCCTTGCCCCTCCTAGGATTTTGGAAATTGACATTCCTATCCATCTGAACCCCTAGCCCTAAATTGTTCCCCTTAGGATCATGGGCCCCAGAGTCCCTACCCCACAGCCTTCACATAGTGGGTCCCTGGTGAATCTGGGGAAGAAAGGGAGGTAGGATAAAGGGAAGGAGAAGGTGGTGGTGGAGCTGAGGGATGAGGGGAGAGTGGCTAGGAAGTGGTTGAGGAGGTTAGCAAAATCCAATGCTAAGAGGAAGTTGAATGAAGGAGCCTTGCAGGAAGAGGAGTCAGACTTGGAGGATTTGGGCTGCTTGAAACAGAGGATGAAAGAAAAAGCTATTAACTTTGGGGTGGGAGGTATGGAGGAGTTAGAGGAGGAGGATTTAGACTCCTCTAGGTTAGATTCAGGTGAGGGTAAGGAGTATAAGGATGTGTTGCATGTTTAGGTAACAGTTGAGCTAGAGTGTGTGGACCTAACAAACAATCAATTCCCTGATATGGTGGATAGGATGCCTTCCCCGTAACGATCTCCTCCCCCATTAAGGTTGTTTCTAAAAAAACTACTAACCCCCGATTTGTGCAAGATACCACAAAGACTAGTCCTGATGGCCATCGGAGTGGTCCACATAATGATGGTAATGAGGTGTGGGAGAGAATTTAGCTAGAGGAAAGAATGCACCTTCTAACCAAGTTCATGGTTAAGGTGATACATTGGACAGCTATCACTCTATGTCTGCTCAAGGGTGTCAATAGGGACCTACCTAAGGAGGACTCAAAGATTCTATTTGACTTCCTAGTGGAAGACTGGGCAAACACCCTCCTAGGGAGGAAAGAGGCCAAGAAATCTTAAGGGCTCCCCCCTTTTTTCTTTTTAATGATGTTGATCTATTAGTTACTAAACTTATGTGTTTGTAAGGTTGTTATGCCTTTGTTAATATTTTTCTTTAAACTCTTAAGTTTGATTACAGGCATTTTTTTAAGCCTCATGTTACTCTCTTAATTATGGTTGTGAACCTTTCTTTTGTTTCTAGCAGCAATAGGGGTTAGTTTAGTTTTAATGGTAATCCACTAGTAGTTGACCATTTGCCAACCCCCTTGTTTTGGCTACTATTAATTTGAAAACTTATATATTAATAAGCATATTTATAAATAAGATTTAAATTATAATTATAATTAATATCATTATAGAAAACTATAATTATCTAATATTTTTATTAATTAAAATATTTTATGAACTATAATACATTTATTAAATTAAAACTATATTTATATAAAGCTAAAGGTAAGTACTAAGCCACTATGTGGCACTAGTTTTTGTTTGTGTCTATTAAGATGATTTCATTCACATCTAAGGAAATTTCAAAACTGATTTTCAAGAAAATAGGAAGAAAAGATGCTTTGAAAAATTATAATTAAGGAGAGAAGTATTGATTGTATTCGAAAATTAACATTAAATAATATATAATTGTTAATAGTAAAATATTTTTTATAATAAATTTTACCATACCAAAAAAAATTGTGTTTGATTTATAGTAGTTGATTAGTATTTTTAAAAATAATATTTAGGAGTTTTTGATAAATAAATAATTTGTAATGTTATAATGTACTAAAATCTAGCCAAGAATAGTGCAATATAGAGGATTCTCCAAGAAAACTATCTGTATAACACTTTTTTTTAAACCAAACACATTTGGAATAAATTTTATTTTTTAATTGATTAAATTGAAAAATATAAATTACAACTTAATTAAAAGTATGATCATTTTTTGACCTCTACCTTTCCCTCTATCACTATAACCCCCTCTTGAAAATATTTTATTTTTTATGTTTCATGTGATGTGAAAGACATACATTTTCATTTATAATATTCATTTTCCTTAAAATGCTTTCTCACACTAATTTTCAACCAATAGATCAAAATTAATGGATTTTAATTGGTTTCTTTAAGAGACTCTAAATACGTGGAATGTGTTGAAAGAAGGGCTTTAATAAAATTTGTAGGATATATATATATATATATATATATATGTTCCAACCAACAACATCAACATCTTGCTTTATGTTTCTAATTCCAAAAGAAAAATTCATAACAACATCATTCTTCAGCTAAAGCTTAAATAATTTTAGCAATAAATAAATAAAATACAATTCTGAATGTGAATCAAATTTTATTTTATTTTTGTGAAGGGTGTCCCAAGAAAATGTGCATTATTATATATGTTGATACACTTCTCCATTAACATAAGACATTATTAGAGCCAAAGATCTTTTTTTGTTTATAGCCAAATCTATTTTCCCTTAGCATTAGTTTGTTATGTAGCCTAATTATTTCCATCACACACCATAAATCATTAAAGATAAGCATATTTTCTACATTTCTATGTCACTCTATCCTATTAAATTTTCCAAATAATTTTTACCCAATCAATGAAATAATAGATTGCATTGTGAACCCAAAACATAAAATATGGTGTAGAAGTATTGAAAATTTAAACAATTTCTAAAAATCTCTTACCAAAATTTACAAAGAAATCAAATTGTATACTTATTTATAAAAAATAAATTGAGTCCCCCTAGATAATTTGTTTTCTTGTGAAATTGCTTGAGTATTTAAAAGCTTCATACATAGATTTTTTTCAACTCTATAAATTTCCACTATTGATCAAAAAATGAAAAAGAAAATATATATTTTAAAACTTGAAAGTATTCATTGTTTCTAGTTAATTATTTCTTCAAGAGAAGTAAATCAAATTTATAAAAGAGTGATCAATAAGTTATAACTTACTATCCAAAACTTCCCAAATAGAAAACTAATAGAGAACCTAAAACAAATAAACCAATGTTAAAATCAAAAAACCAGTCTAATAATTAGCATGGAGGAATTTTGAAGATCAAGCTTGCAACAAATCCCATCTAGGATGGTAGTACAATACTCAAATAGAAAACTAATAGAGAACCTAAAACAAATAAACCAATGTTAAAATCAAAAAACCAGTCTAATAATTAGCATGGAGGAATTTTGAAGATCAAGCTTGCAACAAATCCCATCTAGGATGGTAGTACAATACTCACTTGATTGGACTTATAGAAGTAACCGTTGGTACATAGAAGTAGGATTCCTTGTTAAAAATCTTAATGGATATTTTCTTTGGAATACTAGAAAAAAAAAAAAAATTTAAATAGAAAATAATAATGAAGTGGAAGCTCAAGTCATAAATTCAAATTTGCAAGCTATTCAATACATGTGGAGCGTTCATCGAGGGAGAATATTTTATTATAATATATATTTTTTAAAATAATCCATAGAATGTTGAAAAAATATATTATTTATACTAATTGTTTTATAAATGTTGCAACAACTATATAATGGATAAATTTTTTTTATAGATACATTAACAAATGTGGTAATTGAAATGATGTTGTATTATAAATTAAACATTAATCTATATAAGTTTTCAAGTAAAGGTCTAACATGAATCTATATATTTTCACTCATATAAATATAGTGTGTGTTTGAAATATAGGTATTTGCAGTTATAACACAATACCTAAACAAGTACCACGTAGCATTTGTCTAATAGTTAATTATAGTTTAGTATAAGATAATTTAATAAAAAATAGTTTTAAAACATTTTATATTTTATAATATAAACTTACCAAACATTAAAAATTTGAAATTATATACTTAGAGATATTATTTTATTTATAACATAGTGAAATAATTATTTATTAAATAATTGAATGTTAAGGTTTAAAGTAAAATAACTAATAAGTTTAAGGTCAATTTTGACATTGTTTTAATATAATTTAAAATGTTTAAAATAATTTTAGACATGTAAATAACTAAAAGAACCAAAAGTCAATAGCACAATTACATTCTTTAATAAAAGGATTAAGAAAATATAAAATATATTTGTATACAATACCATGGATTGTTAATATTAATAATTTGTATAAATGATATGTTTCTATTAATGTGGGTACTGCCTTCTAAAATATTGGTTTGTTCCGTGAAATTTGTGTTTAATTTGTGTTTAAGATGTGAAATCTATTAGCCAACCATTGCTCAGATAATTGATTTTGATCATTTTATAATTTAAAAAATAAGCATGTTAACTTTAGAATATTTTTTAAAAAATTAGAAAAGAAAAAATACTGAATAGTAATTGGTAGAAATTAAAAGTAAGATTAACTCTTTACAATAGTATGTAGTCTTTTGGTAAATACTAATAAGTCATATGATTCATCATAAGAAAAAATAGATAATCAGATAATTAGCTTGAGAGGTTATTTCAATCTCATAAAAGGCTCTAAAATCCGTTCAACATTCTAATATCTGTATAATTTAACATTTTCTAAAATTAATTTAGATAAAAAATCATTAATTTCAAATTACCTTCAAATAAATAACAAACTATTTGAAATATTTGGATGTGATTTTAATGCGTGAAGTTAACTTGGAATGGTTTGGAATAGTTATTCTATTGAGTGTCATTGTTATAGACAAACGGGCACATAGTAGATCCCTTCTTCACCTTCTGCCGCCTTTATTTCTACAGGTGGCATAGCCAACGACGGTATGAGACAGCAATGGGGATTTGGTGTCTAGAAGAGCAGAGGAACCAGGTTCAATAAAATGAAAATCAAATGATGCAGTTGATGTAAATGAAATTCTTCAATAAGTGTACATTTATATTAGTTGCATTTGATTTTTTCTCTGCTTACAAATTTATGTACGTGTAGATCAAATATATCTATAAGATTCAATAAAAAAATAATCTATTTAGGGCCTTCCAAATGTTGATTTTACATGGTTTGAATAATAAAATTATTAGAAAGACAAATCTTAGAATAGTTAAAATAGTGAGGAATGTCATTGTGCAGCTACTAGAAGATCTTCTATAGAATAATTAAGAAAATTTAATTATATCTCTACTAAGAATTATATAACTAAAAATCATATAACATGGTACATTTTACAGTTTATATTTCTACTAAAAACTATATAACACAATACATTTTCCTAATTGTCAAGCCACAACATAACTTTCAAAAACATGGCATATCCCTAGACTCCAGTTGCATTGCAACTCTTGTTATTACTTGAATTTGGAAGGAGGCATTTGTTAACAAAGATTTTGAATACTTGTGATTACTTCATTGAAATGTAATAAAGATGAAAGGAAACTTGAATAATTTTGAAAAGATTTTTCATGAAATATATTGTTAAAAAAAAATTAATAATTTCAATTATTTCAATTCATTAAATTTGTACTCAAGATTAGTAAATAAAAGTTATTAGTAAATTATCAAACAAAACAAAACAAAATTTTGAATTTTAGAATACATATATTGAATAAATTTTTAGAGATAAATTTTTCAATTTTGTAATAAAATTTTTTGTTTAAAAATTGAAAGTGCTATATTAGTGAGTATTTCAAATTTATATTATGTTTAATTTCTGGTTTATAGGTAAATTTTGGAGCATGTATATTTATTTCATATTTCTAAATATTTACTTATAATTAGCATATTTTTTCTATATATTTTGATACATTTAGTTTCTAATATATAGCTAAATTTTGGAGCATGTATATTTATTTCATATTTCTAAATATTTACTTATGAATAGCATATTTTTTCTATATATTTTGAGGCATTTAGTTTCTAAAATAAGTTAGTTTTCTTTTATGAAATTTTACTAGCTCATAATGAGATGCATTTCATTCTTATTTAGAAATTCACTCTATGCATTTAAGATTATTTTGGACACAATACATTGCTATAAATAAAATTTTAGATACGATTCTTGTGTTCAAATATATGATTATTATGTCCATTATAAAAAATTCAAAAATTTGTAATACTATTTTTTGTTAAAAAATAGGTAAGTAGATCAAATTCATATTATGTTTTGGTCAAAGCAATGAATTTGTACCCAAGGTTACATGAGAGGCCTCACAAGTTACCATTGGCTACCTATCAACCTTATATTATTTTTGCAGTGCATGCATGTTAGTTCAATTTATATTATGTTTAATTGCTCTTGGGCATCTAAGTTTTGGAGCATGTATATTTATTTTATATTTATATAGATTTACTTATGTTGAAATAGCAATTTTTTTCTATATATTTTGATACATTTAGTTTATAAAATAATTTAGTTTTCTTGTATGAAATTTTACTAGTTCATAATGAGATACATTCAATTATTATTGTATGTGTGTGTGTGTGTGTGTGTGTGTGTGTGTGTGTGTGAGAGAGAGAGAGAGAGAGAGAGAGAGAGAGAGAGAGGGAGGGAGGGAGGGAGGGAGGAGAGAGAGAGAGAGAGAGAGAGAGAGAGAGAGAGAGAGAGAGAGAGAGAGAGAGAGTGTGTGTGTGTGTGTGTAGTTAGGGAGACATAGACGGGTGTATGTGTTATTGAAGGAGAGGGTGAGGGAGAAGGAGAGACAAAAAGAGAGTGAGTAATTATAGGTGGTAGATAAGAGACAATGTGGACAAGTTGAGAGACATGATGTAGAGAAAGAGGGAAAATAACAAGAAAATACAGAAAGAGTAGGTAGTACATAAAATTTTATAGATTAACTAGAGAGAGAGAGAGAGAGAGAGAGAGAGAGAGAGAGAGAGAGATTATAAATAGTGTAAGATGTTAAAGGAGAATCATTAATAGGATATAGATTTTAACATAAATTAAAGATAGAGATGGTGAAGATATAGTGAAAGGATGGAAGAAGAGGAAGAGCATGAGAGTGGGAAGTGGATAAAGTTTTAGAGAGAGAGAGAGAGAGAGAGTGGGGGGGGGAAGTATAAGAGAGAGTAATTAGGGGGATTTAGATGTGTATGTATAAGAGATATAGACGGAGAGGATACAGTGATAGGAGGGATCAAGAGAAAGAGTGAGTGGAAGATAAAGAGATAGGCTATGTAGTTACAGGTGGTAGATAAGATAGAATGGGAACAAGGTGAGAAACCTGAGGTAGATAAAGAGAATATAAATAGGGGGAAATATGGCGACAATAGGGAGCTAATTAATTATTAGAGAAGTGGTAAATAAGATAGAATGGGGACAAGGTGAGAGACATGAGGTAGATAAAGAAGGTAAATAGGGAGAAAAATATTGCAAGAGTAGGAAAATGATAAATTCTTCAAGAGAGAGCATAGCCAAACAATAAAAGAAATTATTTAGGGGGATATAGATGTGTATGTATAATTTATAGAGATGGGACAGATGTGCTAAAAGGAGGGAGCAAGACAAAGAGTGAGTGGAAGCTAAGGAGAGAGAGTGAATAATTTTTAAGGCATAGATAAGATAGAATGGGGACAAGATGAGAGACATGACATAGATAAAGAAGTTAAATATAGGAAAACTATGGTGACAATAGAGAGAGAGGGGGGCAAAGGGAAGGTTAATATGGGGATGATGTGTGTGTGTGTGTGTGTGTGTGTGTGTGTGTGTGTGTGTGTGTGTGTGTGTGTGTGTGTGTGTGTGTGTGTGTGTGTGTGTGTGTGTGTGTGAGAGAGAGAGAGAGGTGGGGGGAGAGAGAGAGGTGGGGGGGAGAGAGATAGGGATTATAGGGATAAAGATACATATATATATATAATAGATAGATATGCGAAAGATGTGGTAACAGGATTGAGTGACATAGAGAGGGAGTTGAAGATAAAGATATAGAGTGAGTACTTATAGGTGTTAGATAAGATATAATGGGGACAAGGTGAGAGACATAGGTAGATAAAGAAGATAAATAAGGGGAAAATATAGCAAGAGTAGGGAGTTGATAGGGAGAGAACGGGGGGGGAGGGGTGGGAGACTATAAGAGAGAGGAATTAGGTGGATTTAGATGTATGTATAAGAGATATAGTTGGGGAATATATGGTAACAAGAGGGAGCAAGAGAAAAAGTGAGTGGAAGATAAAGAGATAGACTAAGAAGTTATAGGTGGTAGATAAGATAGAATGGGGACAAGGTGAGAGACTCGAGGTAGATAAAGAAGATATAAATTGGGGGGAAATATGATGAGAATAGGGAGTTGATTAATTATTAGAGAAGTGGTAAATAAGATATAATGGGGACAGGGTGAGAGACATAAGGTAGATAAAGAAGGTTAAATAGGGAGAAAATATGGCAAGAGTAGGGAGATGATAAATTCTTCGAGAGAGGGGGGGCGGAACTATAAAAGAAATTATTTAGGGGGATATAGATGTGTATGTATTACATATAGAGATGGGGTAGATGTGGTTAAAAGAGGGAGCAAGACAAGGAGTGAGTGGAAGCTAAGGAGAGAGAGTAATTATAGGGCATAGATAAGATAGAATGGGGACAAGATGAGAGACATGAGGTAGACAAACAAGGTAAATATAGGGAAAATATGGATAGAGAGAGAGAGAGAGAGAGAGAGAGAGAGAGAGAGAGAGAGAGTTAAAAATAGACAAAAACATACATTATTTATAATGATATACATTTATAGTATATATATGTTTACATACATATTCCCACATATATTAATTCAAATTGAATCATGTAATCCTTACCCAAACTGAACTATAATTTTAATCCTAATTAAATACTACACCAATTTTAAGTAAAATTATAATGGTGAGATGAGGGAGGGGATAAAGTGAAATGAATATAATAGAAAAGTAAATTTTTGTGTGTGTTGGAGAGAGAGAGATATTGTAGGGATATAGATGCATATATAAGAGATAGATATGGGGAAGATATGGTGACAAGATTGAGTGACAAAAAGAGGGAGTGGAAGATAAAGATAAAGAGTGAGTAATTATAGGTGTTAGATAAGATGTAATGGGGACAAGGTGAGAGACATGGGTAGATAAAGAAGATAAATAGGGGGGAAATATGGTGAGAGTACAAAGTTGATAGAGAGAGAGTGGGGGGAAGACTATAAGAGAGATTAATTAGGGGTATTTAGATGTGTACGTATAAGAGATATAGTTGGGGAAGATATGGTGATATGAGGGCACAAGAGAAAGAGTGAGTGAAAGATAAAGAGATATAATGAGTAGTTATAGGTGGTAGATAAGATAGAATGGGGACAAGGTGAGAGACCTGAGCCAGATAAAGAAGATATAAATAGGGGGTGAATATGGTGAGAGTAGGGAGCTGATTATTTATTAGAGAAGTGGTAAATAAGATATAATGGGGACAAGGTGAGAGACATGAGGTAGATAAAGAAGGTAAATAGTGAGAAAATATAGCATAAGTAGGGAGATGATAAATTCTTTGAGAGAGAGGGGGGCCAATCTATAAAATAAACTATTTAGGGGGATATAGATGTGTATGTATAATATATAGAGATGGGGTAGATGTGGTAAAAGGAGGGAGGAAGACAAAGAGTGAGTGGAAGCTAAGGAAAGAGAGTGAATAAATATAGGGCATAGATAAGATAGAATGGGGACAAGATGAGAGACATGAGGTAGATAAAGAAGGCAAATATAGGAAAAATAGGGTGACAATAGAGAGAGAGAGAGAGAGAGAGAGAGAGAGAGAGAGAGAGAGAGAGAGAGAGAGAGAGAGAAGGTCAATATGGCGATGGTGTGTGTGTGTGTGTGTGTGTGAGAGAGAGAGAGCGAGAGAGAGAGATTATGAGGATATAGATGGATATATATAATAGATAGATATAAGGAAGATGTGGAGATAGGATTGAGTGACAAAGGGAGGGAGTGGAACATAAAGATATAGAGTTAGTTATTATATGTGTTAGATAAGATATAATGGGGATAAGGTGAGAGACATAGGTAGATAAAGAAGAGAAATAGGAGGAAAATATAGCACGAGTAGGGAGTTTATAGAGAGAGAGTGGGGGGGAAGGGAAGAATATTTAAGACAAAGTAATTAGGGGGATTTAGATGTGTACGTATAAGAGATATAGATGGGGAAGATTAGGTGATAGGAAGGAGCAAGAGAAAAAGTGTGTGGAAGATAAAGTGATAGACTGAGTAGTTATAAGTGGTAGATAAGATGGAACGGGGACAAGGTGAGAGACCTAAGGTAGATAAAGAAGATATAAATAGGAGGGAAATATGGCGAGAGTAGGGAGCTGATTAATTATTATATAAGTGGTAAATAAGATAGAATAGGGACAAGGTGAGAGACATGAGGTAGATAAAGAAGGTAAATAGGGAGAAAATATGGCGAGAGTAGGGAGATGATAAACTCTTCAAGAGAGGGGGGCCCAGACTATAAAAGAAATTATTTAGGGGGAAATAGATGTGTATGTATAACATATAGAGATGAGGCAGATGTGGTAAAAAGAGGGAGCAAGACAAAAAGTGAGTAGAAGGTAAGGAGAGAGAGTGAGTAATTATAGGGCATAGAAAGATATAATGGGGACAAGATGAGAGACATGAGGTAGAAAAACAAGGTAAATATAGGAAAAATATGGTGATGAGAGAGAGAGAGAGAGAGAGATTATGTATAATGATATACATTCATAGTATATATATGGTTACATACATATTCCCACATATATTAATTCAAATTGATTCATGTAATCCTTACCCAAATTGAACTATAATCTTAAACCTAATTAAGTACTACACCAATTCTAAGTAAACTTATAATGGTCAGATGAGGGAGGGGATAAAGTGAAATAAAGATAATAGACAAATAAATTTGTGTGTCTATGAGAGAGAGAGAGAGAGAGAGAGAGAGAGAGAGAGAGAGAGAGAGAGAGAGAGAGAGAGAGAGAGAGAGAGAGAGAGAGTAATTAATGGGAGAGATATAGCAAGTGAGAAAAGAGGGAGAGGGAGAGATATGATAGTTTGAGGCATATGTTAAGCAGGGGAAAGTGATTATTAGAAGGGGATAGAGAAAAATAAGGTAGAGAGTAGAGTGTAGAAAGAGGTAAGATTGAGGTGAGAAAATAATTAGGTAGAGAGAGAGAGAGAGAGAGAGAGAGAGAGAGAAATGGAAATAGACAAAAACACACATATTGTATATAATGTTATATATTTACAATATATATAAGGTTACATAAATATGCCCTCATATATTAAGTCAAATTGAATCATGTAATCCTTACCCAAATTGAACTATAATCTTAAACCTAATTAAATACTACACCAATTTAAACTAAAATTATAATGGTGAGATGAGGGGGGAGAGAAAGTGAAATAAAGTTAATAGATAAATGGATGTGTGTGTGTTAGAGAGAGAGAGAGAGAGAGAGAGAGAGAGAGAGAGAGAGATGTGTGTGTGTAGTTAGGGGGACATAGATGTGTGCATGTTTTATTGAAGGAGAGGGAGAGGGAAAGGGAGAGGGAGAAGGAGAGATAAAAAGAGAGTGAGTAATTATAGGTGGTAGATAAGACACAATGTGTACAAGGTGAGAGACATGATGTAGAGAAAGAGGGAAAATAAGGAAGAAAAAAAGTGAGATAAAGATAGAGACTAAGTAATTATACTGGGTAGATAAGAGAGAATGGGGACAAGGTAGATAAATAAGGTAAATTGTGAGAAAATATGGCAAAAGCAGGTAGTGGATAAGTTGTTAGAGAGAGAGAGAGAGAGAGAGAGAGAGAGAGAGAGAGAGAGATTATGGGGATATAATTGCATATATATATAAGAGATAGATATGGGGAAGATATAGAGTGAGTAATTATAGGTATTAGATAAGATATAATGGGGACAAGGTGAGAGACATAGGTAGATAAAGAAGAGAAATAGGGGGGAAATGAGTTGATAGAGAGAGAAAGAGAGAAGGGGGGCATAAGACTGTAAGAGAGAGTAATAAGGGGGATATAGATGTGTACGTATAATAGATATAAACGGAGAAGATAGGGTGACAAGTGAGAGCAAGAGAATGAGTGAGTGAAAGATAAAGAGATGGACTAGGTAGTTATAGGTGGTAGATAAAATAGAATTGGGACAAGGTGAGAGACATGAGTTAGATTAAGAAGAAATGAATAGGGGAGAAATATGGCAAGAGTGGGGAGCTAATTAATTATTAGAGAAGTGGTAAATAAGATAGAATGGGGATAAGGTGAGAAACATGAGGTAGATGTGATATACCCCGTGAAGAATTAAAATTTATTATTAGATCATGTTGAATATAATGTTATTTAATTAATCCATTGATCACTATAGTTTATTAAGAGATAAATATATTTGATCATATTATAACACCACTCAATATATTTACTAATCGATAATCAAATAAACAAATAATATTGATAATAAACTTAGACATCATATTTATTAAATGAATAATATTAATCAATTATAGTTAAACAATATAAGCTAATACTAAACAAATATTAAGTATGTTACGTTGGCCTCTATCTATGACACATATATCAAGAGGCACGACTTTTCCTAGGTCCCTCTGGTGGCATATTAAACTTGCCTAGTCATCGAATAAGTGAGGAGGGAGGAGATATACAGATAGTGGAGATAAAATACAAGTTAAATGAGAAGTAGAAGGTGAACGTCACCCATATTCATCCAACACAGCTAGTTTGATAATAAGAGGCATCTTTAAACATGGAGAGAAAAACCTTCATCTCTGATAACGCAGATGTCAAGGACCATCAGAATCTCAGAAAAAGGTGAATAACAAGCATTCTATCCTCTCCGTGGGTGACAGGCAGTAGAACAAGCATCCCGTCGATAGTCAAACACAGACCGCATGAAATTCAAATACAAAACGATCATCATGCCAAGCAGAAGAGAGCTCGAAGGAAATAGAAGTTCTTATGTGCAAGCCAAAGAAGTCATAGGAATCACCACGCTGCCAACTTGAAGTGAACTGTGAATCAAACTAGTATAATAGACTGAGAGGGGTGAAAGGAAAAAACATGCAAGTAAAGTCATGAATGAGAAGCAAGACAGGAAAATATGGACCATAGAAGGAAGTTGTCACAAATCTATCATATCCTTGATGTCCAACACTAAGGAGAATTGGATATGTCATCAACACATACAGGGAATACATGCAAATGACATAGCCAAAGGAAGACCCCCGTGTATTAGATACCATGAACAAAAAAGTGGTATAGGTGAGAAGGAAGTTGATTGATGTTAAAATTCAATAAGACCATTTGGACAATATTCCCTCGGCAACAGACCATGTGCAGTTCACCATAGCCAAAATTAAAGACAGTTAACAAGAGAGAAACATATTGAACAAAGAGATCACATTAAATAATTTTAGTATGAGGCTACAATATGATAGAAATAAGACACTAATATTAATAACTCACCAAACTAAAAAAAGCAAAGTACAAATTTGTGTTACCTTTTTACAAAGGAAAAGGTTAATCAAAATGTAGTTATTCACATTCAATGACATAAAATTGGTATTATTATTTAGAATTTTAAAATGAAGTAAACTAATAAAATGTGTAGAAATGGATGAAATTTATAATTATAATTTTAATAATTATTTGGAATAAAAAATTATATATTTTTCTATTTTTTAAAGGTAAATTTTAGTTGCTGAAAAATACTAGAAATTAGGGGTCTAGTTCTCACCACAAAACTATATGGAAATAAACTTATTTCCCTTTGATCTTAGATTATGTTATCGATAATATATGTACTCTGAACAATTAAAAAAAAGGCTTTAGACCTATATTTTCTCTTTTATAATGATTCAAATTTCAACTTATTCAAATTGATAGTTTTTATCTCCCACCACATTTTAAAAAAAAAAAATCTATTCCAACCAAAAGAAAAATTATAAATTCTAGAAGAGGACTTGCTCCTCTAGAATGTCATCTAATTTTATTTTATTTTGAAATTATTAAATATATTTCTTTCTCAAAATCGACATCTTTTTTAGTGTTAAAATACATACTTGTAGAATTTCTTAATTACAATATACTATATCTAATTAAAATACTATAAACTTAATATGAGAATATTCATGACTTTGAGCTCTATAAAGTGGTGTCTATATGTTATTAAAAAAAATCATAACAAATAGTAAGAGTTATTGAAATGTCATTTTTCCAAAATAATTGTATTTTTTAGTAATTAGATACTAACTAATATAAAACATGCATTTAATAGACATTTCCAATTGGAAAAGTGCGAGACCATATATAACTTAGCTAGAGTAATTTTATCAAGATCATATGTTTGAAAATAAATATTTTTTAGATAGAAATACTCAAATTCAGTCATTCTAACAAGTCAGCCTAAAATGTGACACAGCTTTGTACTTTTACCCAACAATACATTTCTAAGATAGGGGAAGGCAAAGTGGATATGATAGAGAGGATTTAACCAATTAAGGAAGATCGAGAATTTATAGAAAATCTTGAGAAGATTTATACAGTTCAAGCTCAAGAGAAACCAAAGTATATATTGATGTAGAAAGCTTGTTATTACATGATATTATAATAAGAACTTATAGTTCTCATAGAAATCATGAAGTTTGAGTAAAGGACATTAATATGAATGATGAGTTTCTTTCAAGAAAACTTGTGGACTATAGCTTACTCATTTTGAATGTCAAGTTTCTCTAATAGGGAACTCAAGAATAAAGGACATTCGCTTAGAATTTTGAGTTTCTCTAAAGTAGAACTCAAGGTCTAGAGGGCATTCAAAGTAGAATGTTGAATTCCCAATTGGGATCCATAGAGGGATCTTTAGAGGATCTATTAGAGGCAATATATATTGTAGTGGTCAAACATATGCATATGTCAGAAATAAGAATCTTGGTAGAGGTGGGATCTCTACCAAGTATTGTTATCAAAGATCCCAAAGAGGCCTAAGGGAGAAGCTTTTTTTATGTCAATTGCTTAATTGAGACATATTTCTCACTGGAGGGTTAGGTGATTGGAGAAAGGATTTCTTTCGAGGGATTAGGATGGGTAGGTTGGGTAGTATTTAGATTAGTTTTTACTTAAATTTAATGTTGCTAATATGTTTTACATACAATTTTTGTCATTGTATTGACAAATGGTTATAAGTTAAAGCATTCAAACCTAATGGGAAAGTGGGGACATTACAGTAGATAAAGAAGGTAAATAGGGAGAAAATGTGGTGAGATTAGGAAGATGATAAAGTCTTCGAGAGAGAAGGGGGATTAGACTATAAAATAAATTATTTAGGGGGATATAGATGTGTATGTATAACATATAGAGATGGGGAAGCTGTGGTAAAAAGAGGGAGTGAGACAAAGAGTGAGTGGGAGCATAGGAGAGAGAGTGAGTAATTATAGGGCATAGATAAGATAGAATGGGGACAAGATGAGAGATATGAGGTAGATAAAGAAGGTAAATGTAGGAAAAATAAGGTGACGAGAGCCACAGAGAGAGAGAGAGAGAGAGAGAGAGAGAGAGAGAGGGTTGAAAATAGACAAAAACACACATGTTATATATAGTGATACATTTATAGTATGTATATGATTAGATACATATGCCTACATATATTAAGTCAAATTGAATCATGTAATCCTTACCCAAATTGAACTATAGTCTTAAACCTGATTGAATACTACACCAATTTTAAGTAAAATTATAATGGTGAGATGAGGGAGGGGATAAAGTGAAATAAAGATAATAGACAAATAAATTTGAGTGTGTGTGTGTGAGAGAGAGAGAGAGAGAGAGAGAGAGAGATGGGATATTGTAACTTTAATATAAAACCAAATTATTTTTTGAAACCTATTTGAAAACCAAAGTAGTGCCCACTAAACCATAATTGAACACTAACCCTAACCTAAATTGAATACTATACCATATGGAGCCCTAAACAATCCATAAGATTAGTTATATAATCTAAAAACTAAAGTATACTTCTATATGTAATCCTATTGTTAAAGTTTTAGTCAATTCAGATGTATTTATCCTTTATAAATGTGTAAGATAATTTAATATAATAATAACATATAACTATGGTTATATATTATTATTATGGTTTATTATAATTATATAATAATATTATTATAAATATGTTATAATATTAATTATATAAATTATCAAATAGACATGTCCCTTATAGAAGGGACATGTCTATTCATGACTTATGGTCATTAATACAAGGAGAGATGCATTTGGAAAATACATACCAAATACAATGACAGTGTTAATACATTTGCAGTGGTCCTTAGGAATTTAACATGGTATCAGAGCCATTCTACAAATGTAAGAAAGAAGAGGAGGCATCAACAAGAAGATAAAGAATATTGAATCTACAAGTGAAATATCTTTGAAGGAGTTCTTATGCCGCCAAAGTAATGACATAAATCTCAATAACATAATAAAGAACATTATATCGATACATAAAAGGAGCATCTCATTCGTGTCAATCAAAATTAGTATTAGAGTTTCATTTGGGAAGTGGATGGAAGTTTTAACATGTGCTATGAAAGGGAAACAACTACCAATGATGGAAATTATCAAACCATAGTAAAAGAGAATATCGTAGGAGTAGTGATCGGTGTCCACTTTTAGAAGATACCTTTGTACATGTGGGAGAGATTTAAATAGATTAGAAAGGCCATTCTATAGCATCCTAAAGTTTCATAAAGTGACTATGTTATACATATGAATACACTCAGCGATAGCATATGAAAAAGATGTCTTGATTTTGAAATTAATGTGAAACAATCCTGTATACATATGATGACACTTATAAATAAGCAACGTCTACAACTATATAAATGACTTTGAACTAACATTGGAAATTTAAGAAGACTACATGTCAACATGAGACAGATTATCTAATTGAATTTGCAACAAGTTAAAAATAAAAATTTACCCAATATTAAAGGTGTCATCATTTTGGATGAAGGCCTAGAAAAATGAGAGAATGGAAAGTGTGGTGGCCTATCAGCCATATTTGTCATATAATTCAAGAAATGGGTCAACACTTGGCATAAATCAAGAAGGTATGTTACATGAAACTTTACATCATTTATATAAGAAGAGAATTGGTTAACTTGATAATCTCAATAAGATGGACTAGTAAACCCTCTTATTACAATCAGGATGGTGAACTATGCTTCCACCTCCTCAGGTATCTAGTAAATATATATGAAGTGAATGAGGGTGTGACAACTCTTTGTGAATTGAAGAATCATCTCTTCGTACAAGGCAAAATGGAACTTTCTTGGGGGAGTCAACCAATCTTCAAGAGGGAAGTACACACTACTCCCACCACAAATCAAAAGAGAAGATTATTAAGACTTGTCATAGGAAAATACATTTGAAGCCCAAGGTGAGTCAGTGATAATGAACATTTAAAACCAATTGAAAGGGAAATAATGAAGGAAGGTGCCTTGACCAAATAGTTAGTGGTACTATTAATAATAACAACTCAATAAATATTCCATATGGAGTTACAAGTAGTAAATGGATATCATCATCATGCCAAGAGATCAGAATTATACTCATATATGCATTGACAAGATAGTTATGTTCACAAACATGCATATGGTAATTGTGTGAAGTCCACGTGTAAAGCATGCACTGATGTGAGGGTGGCCATATCTGGGACAAGTTTTATCCTATTGTAAGGACCCTCCTCGCACATACTTATTAAATATGAAATTCCTTGTTAAATCTATTGTAGGAGAATTGAATGGATATGAAGTTATGCTTTATGTTGTGAATATCCTAATGAAATTTAGAGTAGTTGATATATCCATGTTTTAGTACTTGGTGATTCAAGAACTACTACATTATCTTGATAGTTAAAACATTAAAATTTCACTAACAATGATACAAAGTATGTTCACCTGATGATAAGGGTGTTGAATTGATGCCTCGATGATTAAGTTTTATGCTTCAAATAGTTCAGTATTCTTTAATTAGTGTTGCTATGGTGATTAGGTGTATGCATGCCTAATAATGATTAATTTGGTACTTTAATCTAAATTAATGAATAAGTTACGTTATATTGATTATGTGATTACAAATGATTAAATGTGAGCAGAAATGAATTAAATAGTTAATTATATGAAAGATTCATGTTTTGATTAATGTAACTATCCAGATAAGTTTTGAATATATGTGATTTTCTTGAAGCTACTGATGTGTGCAATGAGTGTGTAGGATATTTATTAGTCAGGAAACCTAATGGAGAAACGAAACTGAACCCTATGTGCCATTTGTGGAAACCATGTTGTTCATATTTTACTCGTACCATGAGATGTATGAATGTATTGTTCTGTATTCAGTAAATGTTAAATGTTTTGTAACAGTGTTTTTTTTATAGTGTCGCTTGACACTCGTGAATTGTATATGCATCTCAGCATGTTGTTTTGGGTTAACTGTGTAATCTATGGACCTAAGTCAAACTAAGTTAGTGCCCTTTTTGCTAATCTATTTTTAATCGAGTTTAGTTACCCCTAATCCAAATTAGTGTTTAAGCTACTTTTTGGAGTTGTTAGATAGTTGCTTTTTAGAGGTAGTTGGGTTTTGACCTTATTTAGAGGCATTTTGAGGAGGTTTGGGTTGTTCACCCAACCTCTAGTTTTAGAGGGATTTTCAGAATTGAAGAGGAAGGAGAGGAAAGCTAGCTCTTCTCAAACTTGATCTTTGCCATAACCTGTTTTCTTGAAGGTAGGAATTCTTTACCTCATTTTGGTTTTATATAGTGCTTCATGTTTCAATTTTACTACTTATGTATGTTTATATGTGTGATGAGTATGTTGGGAGGGATTGGAAACAAGTTTTCTTCAATGTTCTTCCTTTGTGTTGTTTTGAAATTTTGAAGTTTTCTTTCATGGATGTTTGGCATTACTCACCCTCGGATAGGGCAGAAGTGGCCATTTTTTTTCGAGGAAAGGTCTTTAGTTGGACTCCAACAGTGTAGAGTCTCTTCTCAGGACGAGAAGAGGGAGAGAGGGTAGGGTGTTATGGGCCCCTACCTGTCAGCACAAACCATGTATGAGTTTTGGCCTGTAAGAATGGAAGAACGAAAGTTCTTGAATTATAGCCCCAATTGGGCACCTGTTTCGGTGTTGTGTCTGACATCTCCTGTTGGAAAAATCCACCTTCCCCCTAGTTTTGATTCACTATTGAATCCCATTGTGAAAACCCAATATGGAAATGAATGTTTGATTTTGTTCCTTGTTATGCTTGTTTGTCACCTGGTTAGTTTACGTTCCCTCCACAATCTCAGCAATGCATTACAGAAAATGATATGGATCCCTTGATAAGGGCCATGAAGGAAATTTAAATTGACTGTTGAAATTCAATTATGCTCAAGATTAAAATCCTATGTAGAAATGTAATTTAAACTTTTGTTGTAGTGGCAACGATGTTGGGTTTTCTTCCTAATTCTTTCCCGGCGAAGCCTTTGAATCAGGTGGTTTAATAGAAAAAGAGATTGAGTAATATTTGTGCATTGTAGTCTTATAGTATTTCAATTTATGCATGTATGTATTAAAAAAAATTAGATAAAATGGTGATGTTTCAAATATGCAATTTTCAAGTTCAATTATGGTTAGGAAGAACTTATGTTATGTTGAAGTTTTGAATTCGATTCATATATATATGGAGATAAAACAAATAAATCGTGCATTGTTGATAAACTAAATTTTTCAATCTCCCTTGTTAAACTAAGAAATTGGGAAAATCAAACTTGGAAAGAATATATGCATCCCTTGTTAAAACATAATTGTTAAAAAAAATAAAAGAGACACTTAAAAAATATATATAATACTTATACTTTCAAAAAAAAAGAGAAAGGAAACAAGAAAATTTCTCCAAACATCCACCTACATGATGCTGGACTTTGTATGGGAAAAATAATTCATTCCCTTTTTGTGAACAGAGAATCTTAGAAGATTCTCTAAATTTCCGTTTGAAAATTTATTAATATTAGAATTTTAAATCAAAAAAAAAAGCTATACTTAAGTATTCAAATATATCCTAATTATTTTTCTAGACCTATCTACTAAACTTTATGTCATAATTATCTCTACCCTGTCTCACTTATAAAATTTATAAAACAAATCAAATTCTTACTTGCAGCAAGCGGTTGACTTGCCTTGGATTACGTGGGCTCCTTGGCATGTTCTCATATTAATTACAAAGAAAATCATATTGGAGGGTGTGCAGATTTCTTTGTAAAGTTTTAAACTTATTTCTTTTCAAACCTTTTTTGATCTCCACTTGGTCTAGGCGTTCAACTTTTGGAGGATTGTTGGGTGCATTTTCCAAGCCATGAAAAGAGTGGGCAGACTTGGGAAAACGCACCAACAATTTGGAGAAAGGGAAAGGCTAGTGGCCAAGTGGCCTAGGGTGGTAGAATGTGATGGGTAAAGTGAAAAGGGTTAGGATGGTTAGGTTAGGATAGGAGGCAATTAGAGGTTATGATATTTTAGTTGTGTTAGAAGTTAATGTGTAGTTTTGTATGTGTTTTATATTTAGTTTTAAAATTTAGAAAGTTCAAATTTTTATTCAATTTGAATATAAGTTTCTTTAGTATTCTTTTAATGTTCAGATTAGTTTAAATTTAAGTATTTAATATGTTTTGATTTAGTTTTGTTCTAGCATATTGTTTTTAATAGCATTTGCTAATATTAAAATTCGTTAAAATATAGTTAGAAACATTTTGTTTTTATACATTAATAAATATTAGTTTGTAATAAATATTAGATTTTAAATTAATATTAGTAAAAGTTTTACTAATATAAATTTAGTTTTATTGAATGAAGAAAGTCAATTATTATGTTTTAAATATAAGTCATCTTAGTATAAATCAGTTTAGATTTTAGTTAATTTAATTTTAGCTATATTATTATTATCACCATTATTATTATTATTATTGAATAGATCATAAATTGAAATGGTATGTAGTTTTAGTTATGCTAGTTTAAATTTAAGCATTCAATGCATTTTTGTCTAGTTTAGATACACTTTAAATATTATAAATTAGTGTGTATTAAAGTTTTTATTATGATTAAAGCGTTAGGATTATAACCAGGAGTTAGGGTAGTGATGATATATCAATGTTAGTGAATCATAATGAACCAGTATTCTTTGTAAATAATAGATAGTATTAATTGGGTGTAGGATATCGAAGTGTGTTTCAAGGTTAGAGGTCTTGTTTATGGTGAAATTAATAAAGTTTAGATAATTTTATGCCCGGGGTTATTTTAGAAAGTTAATTCTATGATTGCGTTTTCTAAATAATCAGAGTTTATATTTACTTAAATTGTTATTAGAAGAATTCAAATATATTATTAAGATTTTGATTGGTTAACATTATAGTGGATAATAATAAATGTTTTAAATCTATTGGGTCGACCTCTCATTTTGATATTAAGTTTGTTGAGAAGGTTATAAAGTTGATTTAGTATTTAGTAAAGTTCTATTTTTTAAGAAGGGTTAGTATCATTATTGGATAATATGTTGTCTAAGATAAGTTAGTTAGCATATTTAATCTGTCTTAAAATTAATCGAGGGTTATTATAAGTTAGTATTATCTTATCTTAAAATGTTTTAGACTTGTAAAGGTTGTAAAATTAAGTTAGATTATTAGATAAAAATTTAAGTGTTGATGATACATCTAGATAGTTGTTTAGTATTGCGAGTTAAGATAATATGATTCATTTATTTTAGTTATAATAGATTAATTTAAAATTAAAGTAATAACGAAACAAATGTCAAAATCAATTTAATAACGAATACTCAAATTTTATGATCTTTTTCGTACTCATTGATTATAAACTTAAATGGGAATGACAGGACATCATTAGAAGGTCACGTAGCTGTTTCTCATTATACTTAAACTTAAACATGTGCAATTAAACGTATCGAACTTAGTAGTGCAATTATCTTTAAAAGTGGATTTAATTATTATTGTTTTAAAAAAATTGTGTGTGTTTTGCCCCTTGTATTTTGGGCATGACACCTATGTGGAACCACATGGACGCCATATATTAGGATGGATTGAAAACTTTCATCATTGATAGTGTTTATGCTATTTGATATATTTGTGTAGAAAGAGTAAGGACTCTCCATGTGGAGTATGGGAAGAGCCAAGTCCACTAGTCATGCAACAAAAGAGAGATACTACAGTGTATATCCTATGGAAAAAGGAAGGTTATCCATTATTTCTGAGAGGCATGAATATATAGGAGGATGTTCATAAAGAGGAAACTTTGATTCAGTCAAACTATCACAATTACCAAAAGTGTCTCAATCCACAAAGTATTAAAAAGAACATAATGCATATAGACAGTATTGAATATATTCAAGAGAAAAATGTTATATGGTCGACCCTGTATTATGTGAAGAGGTTATAATAGCATTATGACCACCGAAAGGAAATACAAAATAATGACCCACTATTGTATTTAATGAGAGGAATGTTAATACAAATGGATGATAATCGAACATTGTATGTGGATACTAAAGGAGATCCACAAACTTTAGTAAGGAGAAAGGATAACATTTAATGGAAAAGTATCACCATTTATTAATAGAAGATCCATTTATATCAATTGAATGGGGAAGGGGAAGGACATAAGATAAGCATAATAAAGGTATGTTTTGTTCATAATATTTATTTTATAATTATTATTTTCATGTTTGGTATTATATGGTATAATTGAGAT